>JAFBJQ010000900.1:121167-194657 GCA_016785345.1 Trinectes maculatus
AATCAGCTGTTTTAGTATCGAAATGCTCATAATGTCACTTTTGTTATGATTGTGGTCATTTACGACACAATTTAGAGACGAGCTCCCCTGTTTCACCCCCAGTAAACACTCTTCTACCGCAGGATGCTGACTTAATGTTGACATCACCCTGCCACGGGAGCACAAATATTCCTGACTCCCGACCTGTCAGCTCCTGTGACATCAACTCCGCCTTCGTCCTCATTGCTGGGTTTTTAAACAGTTGTTCAGAGTTTAACCCAGAGGCAGAGTCATGAGGCGGAACAGGTGTGTTTCGCTCTGACGGTCCTTATGAGGCGGTGAGCTATGAGGCATGCAGCTGGAAAAAAAAGAAAAAGAAAAAGCAGAGGATTCCTAAGAGGAGAGGTTCAATTAGATTTTCAGAGAACAGGTGTTTGGGAGCAAAAGAGAACTGGGCTGAAAGTCAAGACAACAAGTGGCGGCGGCTGAGTGCCTCTCTATTAGCCCCGGTTTAAATACTGACGAGCAGCAGCTGGGTGAGCAGGTGACTGGGTCAGGAAATGAGTAGGAGGAAGTAACTCAGCGGTGCTAGGTGGTGGTGGTGGGAAGGTGAGGTACTGCAGGTCGAAAGCAGAAGTCAGATAGTGTAGGAGGAGAGGGGATGAGAAGAAGGAGAATTTACATCTTGGGCAAGAAAAAGAAAACAACATTAATGATGTATGGTTGTATTGAAAGGTTACCTGCTCAGGTAACGAGACAACACTGGTCAGACATCCAACAACAAGCCGACATCAGTCTGACTCCTGTGTTCAGTTATTAATGCACAATAAAGACAACGATAAATATGATGTTTTATTTGTGTTGTTCTGGAACGTTCATCAGTCGTTTGCTGTTATTGTTGTATTGTTGTTCCTGTTGAGTGGATAATTGGAAGACAGTTGGCCCAGAACAGAGAAAATCTGCCAGAGGCATTTTGGGCTTTTATTTTTTTTTTTAAACCCTGAAATGAATGTTTTTTTCTTTTTAAAAGGATTAATTCAGCACAAATAGAAAATTGGCTTATGGGAGTAATTACTGTAGCATCTTAGGATATTGCACCAGGCTTTAAATGCCTGGAAACGGATTTGGATTTAAAATATTTATGTTCTTAATCTTTTTTGCCGTTGAGCCCACGAGTACTTGTCTCGAGGACATTTGTGTTATCACAAACCAGTTTTTTTTTAAATTCTCCGCTAAATAACCCTTGACCCTCCCCTAAACAAAACACTACACTATTTAAACACAATGCCATGAGAACATAGCCTGGGAAGGGCAAATCCTTGTTATTAAAAAAAAAAACCCATCAATTTATGAATCGTAATGTAACTAAACATGTGTCACCAGATAATATATGTGCCGTTCCCCCATTAGTCTGTAAAGGGATGGCCACAGCAGGAAACCGTTTCTTCGCCCACTAATTCTTTACATATAAATATCCTCCTTACAATTCCGTGGATGGAGAGAAAGGGGATGAGTATGTGAAAGGAATGCACTGGACCTGCTCGGGAATACTAAACAGAGTATAGATCATATGCAGCGGCCAGCACACCTGGGTGAAGCGAGAGCTGTGGATTTGCCTGGGCTCCGTCTCTGGCATTTTAATCCGGCATGGAGATTTAGGCAGTAATCCACCTTCATTTCAAATCATTTGACACATTCTGTACAGCGTGTCCTCATCACTGCCGGCTGGGTCTTCATTTTAATAAATATCATGGAGATGGATTCCCACCGGGAGGCAGATTCCATGCACGGCCTTCCTGTTTCCAGGAATCAAGTGGGGCATTTGCATGTTTATGCTGCTGATTAAAAAGAGGTCGTCTGCATATGCTCAAACTGCTTTTTTTTTACAGGTTGGATTTAATTAGAAATATCTGTCTTTAATCATCTACAAACAACCGAGGATGAGTTTATAGCATTTATGACCTGTGAAAATGATTTTTACACTCACAGCTAAACGACGACAAAACTGTTTTCAGAGAAGCATTGGATTTGAGTTTTTTTTCTTTCTTTGACCTCCAATCTTGCAGACCCCGAGGGCAAAACACAGACCTGTCTCCCAGCAGCTGTTCTGTCAAACCCATACACGTGCAACAGCCAGAAATGCTGTGACACAGTCAGCTACTATAAGCTCTATGTCACAACATTATTTCTGCTGCCGCGCCTGTCATCCGTCTATATATCAGTTTGTGTCTCCCTCCTTTAAAGAATTTCAAATAAAATGAGTTTTCCATTGATAGTACATGTAGCTAATAATGTGGAGGAAGCAAAACATATTTTTGGTTTATTTATTTTGTTTAATCCCACATGATAACACGCTGCTATGAGCATGTCATACAATGTCTTGCTTGGGCACTGAACCTGAGTCTCCACTGCAAGGACAGACACTGCACTCAGTCAGTCTGACCAGGAAATTAATTCCTTTAGCTCCATCAATCAAACTGTCATTCTCTATTTTTAAATGTCATAAGTGTACAAGATGTGCTGTGCAAGACAGTCTATCTATCTATCTATCTATCTATCTATCTATCTATCTATCTATCTATCTATCTATCTATCTATCTATCTATCTATCTATCTATCTATCTATGTGAATGTCACTGCTTTGTTACAACTTTGTAAATCTGCGTTGTAAAAATGGTGACTCACTTGGCTGGATGAGACACGGCCACAAAAAAAAAAAATTCAGACAGGAATTTTAAATTACATTGGAATTAGATGCAAAACCAATTTCGGCAAACTGCGTTTTTATTTTATTTGCAGGATTGAAGCTCTAATTCCATTGGATGGATTCTTTAATGGTTTCTGAGTGAAAATATTAAGGGAGAATTACAAAGAGTCATAGCTAAATACAAAGCACGGCTGCTTTTGTTAATATCAAATCTGTTCATGAATGCATTTACCATTTATCCGAAGATAACGGTCGACACAGTAAAATAATTCCAATCGTTTCTTGGCTTTATTTATGTAGAAAGGTGCAAGAGCTCGTAGACGCGATAAACTGGAGCCTCTATCATCACCGTAAGAGTTACAGAGTGAGCTGCCTTTTCTATTCTGCGTTAATGACTCGTTATCTGCAGACGCAGAGCGATGAAGGTGATATACTGTTTATGGAATATATTCCTTCATGTACAGTATAGTGAATTAATCAGCCATTAATTCACCATACCTGTGTGGGAGGGAAATAACATTGTAACAAATACAGCTGAGGCTTTAATGTTTTTGTACAGGCTTCATATTTCTACTGTCAATAGAAAAGCAACAACACAGCCTCAGCAGGTTTTTGTGTGAGGTGGCTTAAATTAAAGTGGACATTTTGGGGGGGGGGGGGGTGGATGCAAAACCAATTTCGGCAAACTGCGTTTTTATTTTATTTGCAGGATTGAAGCTCTAATTCCATTGGATGGATTCTTTAATGGTTTCTGAGTGAAAATGTTAAGGGAGAATTACTAAGACTCATAGCTAAATACAAAGCATGGCTGCTTTTGTTAATATCAAATCTGTTCATGAATGCATTTACCATTTATCCGAAGATAACGGTCGACACAGTAAAATAATTCCAATCGTTTCATGGCTTTATTTATGTAGAAAGGTGCAAGAGCTCGTAGACGCGATAAACTGGAGCCTCTATCTTCACCTTAAGAGTTACAGAGTGAGCTGCCTTTTCTATTCTGCGTTATGACTCGTTATCTGCAGACGCAGAGCGATGAAGGTGATATATTGTTTATGGAATATATTCCTTCATGTACAGTATAGTGAATTAATCAGCCATTAATTCAGCATACCTCTGTGGGAGGGAAATAACATTGTACCAAATACAGCTGAGGCTTTAATGTTTTTGTACGGGCTTCATATTTCTACTGTCAATAGAAAAGCACTTTATTCACGAACTGAAAACAACACAGCCTCAGCAGGTTTTTGTGTGAGATGGCTAAAATTAAAGTGGACATTTTTTGGGGGAAGTGTATGTGTGTGTGTGGGGGGGTGGGGGTGGGGGGGCACTCTGTATGCCATCAGCTGGGATCCAAGCCAACGGTCAGGAAAAGCCAAGAAGGCAAAGAGTTCAAGAGGATTACCGACAGACTTTGTCAAACAACCCGGGACAAGGAAATCACTTTCACTAATCCCCCCTCTGATGTGCGCCCCACAAAATGTCCCTTTCATCAGCAGTAATTGAACATTGAGCAGGCCACCATTGTGCTGCACTCACTTCCTGCGCCCGCAGCCTTTTGACTTTCAAAGTATTTTGTCTCTCAATCCTGTCTCTGTCACCGTCCTCGTGCAGGATACAGACCCATGCCCTTACAAGCTACAGCTATAAATCCCGTCTTCTGAATATATCGACACTATTTACTCACTAAAAAATATTCCTTAAAATATTCCTTATTAAATGGTATTTGCCGTAAAATATGACGCCTCATTGTATTCCGGGTTTTACCGAGCAGGATATTTCAGGTTAACAGATTAGTTTGGCGGGACATGGATGAAAGTCGCTATTTCAAAGTGTCTTCGTCCCAAACTGAGTTCGTGGAATGTCAAATTGGGCTTTGGGTGTCGCTCATGGGTCCTGCCATCGCCACGTGTGTGGTTCGGCCTGGGGCAAATCAAACACACACACGCACACACACGTAAACACAGACGCACACTTCCCCGTTCGCCCCTTTTTCCTGTGTCTGTCACTCTGTGTGTGCAAGTGTGTGTGTTTGACTGTCTCTCTCTTCTCGCTCTCCTTCTTTCCTCCCCTGTTCGCCGTTCGGCCCTTGAATCCCTCAAGTCTATGCCGGACCGCTTGCTTTGACACACAGCCAAAGCCTGTCTGTCAGCGGCGGTGCTGACAGGATGAGGCCAAGCGTACCCCGAAAGATTCTGTGGAAAAAATATGGAACGCCGTGCCGTGCGAGTAAAGTACCTCCACACATGCTTTGGCATGCATATGATGGCATGTAACTCGCGGCGACACATGTACAGGGGGTCCTCGAGTTACGACGGAGATCCGTTCCTGAGAATGTGTCATAACCGAATTTCGACTTAAGTCGGAACATACATTCATTGTGCCATTGTGCATACATTGTGCCACTAGATGTCGCTATAACACCACCCCACAATAAAAGTTTACTGTGGTGAATTGCTTTTTGTCCCTCTTGTCCCTCTTGACACATCGTAGGGGTTGACATCGCGAGTGTAATGAGTCATCATGTAATGAGTCATCTCAGCCGGCAGGCGCGCTGAGAGACAGAGAGAGCGCTCACCAACTAGTTCCCGTGTGAAGTCTGTACGTATTTACGGGGCAAACTGCTTAAGCCGAAACAAGGAAGTTCACGGGAGATGTGTCGTAACCACAAAAACAACGTAACTCGCGACCGTCGTAACTCGAGGACCCCCTGTATTCCTCACTGTCGAATCATTTTGAAGGGTTTTCATGAAGAAAACCCAGAACACCACTGAGGTGTTCCAGGTGTAACCAGGAAGCTTTTTAATAAACCGGCAATCTTCTTAGCAGCTGGTACCACAGGCTATTATAAAGCAATAGTAGGGATTAAAGTTGTGTTTTTCTTATGTATTCTCCAGCAGGCGGACCAAACAGCACTGAGCACACTGATAGATATCGAGACTGAGCAAGGATGAAACCCTATGCACCATTTGACCAGGTTTGTATTGACGTCAAGGGAAGTCCTTAATGCTGTTGTCATTCTGGAGCAGCCTGACACCGAGGTCCCTGCCCCGTTTAATCCACTTACAGGACGCTAAGACGGCCATTTGTGGCCAGTCCCTACTTTCTGTATCAGCCCCATAACAAATTGACTGAATACTGTTAATAACGTTAATGTCCCCCTCTGTCAGTGTGTCAAGGAGTGTGAGTCACAGCATGGCAGATTGGATGTGTATTGGATGTGATTGCACAACAGCAAACGAAAACTAAACAGCAAACTAAACCCTCTGTTTGAGCTATTTGCTATAATTGCCCCATGATTTCTTACCTGCTATGTTATTTTGATTGGAACTAACCGCGCTTGTCTTCATCTGCTCCGAAAAGCTAAAAGTTAGTTTATAACAAGATATCAATGAGACAATGAGTGTGTATTGCATGAGTTAGTGGCCATCATTTAGTCATGTAGTACAAATGACAACAAGGCAGAGTTGATTCAGCAGCTCAGTTTGAAAGTTTCACTGCAGATGGCGACGTCGTTATTCGTCATATAGAAAGTGCGTCAAAGCGCGGTCGCATTGACTCTCTGAATGAGTCTCTATTCAGACTTATGAATATGCAGCGTGAGATCATCCTGCTGAAGGACATGGAGGATTTTCCGATGAATCACTCGGTGATTGTCTACCGCCGTTGCACCTTCATGACAGAATGCTTGAGGAAAAGAGGTGAGCCTGGACAAATCGTCTGGTCGACTTTGCTATTTTCTTCAAGGGCATTTGCCCCCCATCCTTGTCTCCTCGTCTCTGTAGGCTTGACTGGTGCAACGGAACAAAAACATTGACACCTTGTTTCAACAAATGAGAAACGACAAATGCATAAATCATTCAGGCTCTGCCGGGTAGGGAGATATCACTTTGACACAGAGTGGAGCTGTTTGATGCTCCACTGATGAAAAAAAAAAAAAAAAAACACAACGGAAGGCTCATATCACAGCTGATGTGCTAACATGACCGCCGTCGTCAAGACCTCAAACCGACTTCATCATGATGATGTAATGTGGCGGTGTGCGCCGGATCGTTGCGACAGAAATTGGACCACGCGCCTGCAGTTTTCCAAATTTCATTCAGGTCAAAACAAATTTACAAATATTGAATCAATACAATATCAATACACTCAACTCCTATGGCATCGCAGCCTCATTGTGAATATATTGCTACTCATATTGTGCTTGACCCCAATAGCGAAAGTCAGGTTTGTATGTCAGGGGTTAGTATTCCTCAGTGAACTGAAACAATATGTGAGATTTCCAGGGAGAGTTTGTTATTGAATGAAGATATATAATGGTGCGGCAGCTTAGATATTGAGAACACCCACGTAAAAGTGCTCCTGGACTTACCCTGAGATAACTGGATGAAAACACACAGTGTATTTAACACCTCCCCCCCCAAAAAAAAACCCAAATCATACTGGTTAATTTGTTTAGAAAAAAATAGAGCAATTACATCCTTTTTAACAACCCGGCAAATCAAGCAATTACGTGGTAACGCAATGACTGTAAAGTCAACGGTTTGCATTTCCTCAAAAGTTACTGTATTTCCCAACAGGACAAATATTCCACAGACGTTCTAATCTATCTTCAAGCCCACCCAATTATCTATTTAGCCAAACGTATAATTACTCGTCTCTGCGCCAAGCGTGTTTATTAGGATTCCTAACGCACAAATTAAATTGCCCCATAAACAATTTAGGAGCCATTAGAGCGTCTCAAGAAATGATTCCCTTAATGAGGGGGCGGGATGGGGATGTTGAGATGAGGAGACAGGGGGTTGTAGCGAATGCGCAGCATCCAGAGACGTCGGGGAAATAGACAATTAAATCTTGGCACACTGAACTGCTATACACTATCATGATGGCTTGTTAGAAATCAATATAATGAGCTACATGTTGAGTGTTGTAACACTTTTTATAGAAACAGATGGGAGGAAAAAAAAACTCCCTTATGTCGTTTGTGAATGAGGAGGCTGAGATGGGGGGTTTTAAAGTAAACCGGGGAGCGAGAGCACAATGTTTCCCACCACTGTTGTCAAGTGGGCATCCTCCTGTCACTGATGTGTTGTTGGAATTTTCTTCCGCGCCGCCTTCACAAGAGTAAACAGTGACTGTGTGAGTGGAATAAATAATCCGTGCAGCAGCTGTCTCTCATTTCTGGCGATTGATTTATCCACTCGCTAACCTGCAGTTGTGTTTTGTGTTTCCGCAAGTGGGAGTGGGTAAAAAAAACATTCAGACAAAAGAAACAGACAGCATATCAGATCGTTTTGTTTTTTTATTAATCAATACACAAAGGTAAAGAAATTCAAGTGATAGTGCTGCAATAAAATTCATACTTCTTTAAAAAAATATTTCGCATTATTAGGATTTTTTTTTTACAGATCATATATGTGTATGTGTGTGTGTGTGTGTGTGTGTGTGTGTGTGTGTGTGTATGATCTGTTTAGTTTAGTTTTAATTTAGTTTATTTGAACACTAGCTGAAAGGAAGCGTCTGTTGAAGTGAAGCTAGTATTATGTTACAACTATAACTTTAGCTACACCTGGGGAATTATATGACAATAATTGACATTTTTTAAATGCGGTATTGTAAATTCTTTAAGGGAAGGTCGGCTGCTCGGGATCGTACATGTTTGGATCGACTTCTAAACAAACCTTGAAGAAGCAAACTTTGACCACAAGAGGTGCTGTCATATCTTATTCACTCGCAAGTGAGGACTCCTGTTTTGACGCCCGACTTCAAAGTATCCGGATTCTATTTCATGTTGGCACCGGAGGAAAGTCAAAAGGATGTCAAATGCAAAATCCACGTCCAAGGTCAGAGCCACTCAAAAAAAGGATGACAAGGGGTTCGACAGATTAGCGGTTAGCGCGGCGATCCGTCGCCACCTGTCCCCAAAATCCTGTTCTACGCATTAGCTTTGTCTTTTCTATCCAGCGTGACCAGCTCCACTTCCTCTTTAGCTGCTCTTTCATCTGTTATTTAACGGTCGGATCGCCAACATGAAAGCAATGACCACTTTGCCTTTCACCACAATGACATCATCCCTCCGGCTGTACCTGAAAACTGGAATGTTAAAGTGGAATGTTTGAAGGGAGGGAAAAAAAAATCCTCTTTGAAATTCCCATTGTTGAGAGAAGCTTAATCACAGTTTAGACGTGAGGGTTTGGGATATCGTCTGGAAGTCTGCAGCTGCCGCAGACTCGAAAAGAACATCTGCTGTTGTTTTTAAGGGAGATCTATTTTATTTTAATTGCATTCCACTTCACTAAAACTGGGTTTGATTTTCCTAGTTGTGTTCCTATTCCTATCAGTCACAGTAACAACACACCGTAAACAATATACTAAAGCCTTAGCGGGTCCATTAAAATAATACATATGTGTCCCTATGTATTGTGTGACAACACCACTGGTCAATACTATGCACCACAGAGTGCTGTGTTTGTTGACAGCAGCTTCCTCAGCGCCCCCGCTGTTCCCTCTGTGCCGCTGCAGTATCACAGTGTCAGTTTCAGTAGCACGCAGGAGAACTTTTACCAGATGCTTATCTCAACTCTGCAGTTCCTCTTATCTGGATCCTGATAGAAAAAAGAAAAAAACAACTTCAGGATCATGTATGGTAAATAGTACTTTTACGGCAAAACATTCATGGCCCACAAAACCAGTAACATTAGCAGCTTTTATTTTAACTGTTACGTACTCAAGATAAACTCTGCGCCGGTTTCCACAGAAGCTTTCTCTTTATTTATTGGAGCGTTAATGTTTCGCCGCACTCCTGCCCCCCGGGGACGCCTTCAAAAGAACACCTGCCCTTATCGGTGTGCTTGACCTATTTCCCCAGCTTCCTCGCCATCCCTCCCACCGCACAGCTCGGCCCACCGAGGACAGGTAATCCCACTGACACGAGCCGGGACTGATGCGGTGCACCTGTGATCTGGTTATCTTGTCGTCTCTCCGAGCTGGATATGGCTGGTAGCAAACCAGCGACGTTCTTACGTCGCCGAGTATTGAACTTTGTGTTATGAAAAGGGATAAAAGTGCGTATCAGAATGTGTGCAGTGATATGCTGTCGTTTTTGGGAAACGAGAGAAATTCAAGGTTGAAGAATCCCGGAAGTCGATGTGGAATCTCTGCGCTAAAAATAGAGAACTAAAATTGATCAGGTAGTTCAGCAATACAATACAAGACAGACCATGATATATAATTTAAACGCAAAAGTGAGTCCTAATGCTCAAACTAATTGGAGGGCTGCATAAAACAAAGAAAGTACCCTGAACATGGTCAATAAAGTGAACGAGCCAAACATAAACAAACTATTGATGGAGGATGTGCGTCTCCTGAGAGGAAAAGCGATGGCGCCTTATGGTGCCTCCGTGTCTTCCTGAGCTTCTGCCGCTGTGACACGTGTGAGCTAAATAAACGCCGTCCGTATCCATGCCGGGTCTGCAGGCGCTCGCCTCCTTTTGTGTTTTTCTTCATTTTGAAGACCTACGTGCACTTTGTTTTATCAAAGTGGTGCAACCCAATATGTGCAGGAGTTGTCCACATGGTTCAATCAATTGATTTTGCTGCCATCAGCCGCTCTCTCCATCCCGCGCAGTCTCTCCTCCTCCCTGACCTGTCTGCGGGCTCCTGATGGCGGCCGATTGGTCCATACCCGATACCCAGCAGGTATTTAGGCTTTCAGCGGCTCGGGATAATGCACATCGAGTGCACAAAGCTAAAAACGTAGCTACTCGGTCTTCTTTAATTCATTTAGCCAGGCCCAAGGAGGCTGTGCACTGGATCTGCAGAATCCATCAGGAGCACAGCAAACAAAGTGTCTCCAAGACGCTGAGATGAGGATGTGGAGGACTTTTTTTTTTAATCCTCAGCCACAATGGCTGCTTCGTAACTAAGTCAAGGCTGATGTGTTGATGAGTCTCATTGGTAGCTTTTTTTCCTGATGGTAATATTAGTTTTTTTCGCTGGGCGACAGTCAGGCAGGTTGCCTCTTTGTTCTGGGCTTGTGCAGGAGATGCTCATCTTTCTTGCTAAGGAAACCAGGGCAACCACCTTCTGACAACTCCCTCGACTCCGCTGGCTTATGGAGTCAGACAGCGAACACATGCACACACACAGGCAGCCGCCAACACATACTGTAGGTGGTGATAGACAACTAAGAGGAGGAATTGCACACACACACACACATGCACGCATGCTATATAAGGTGAGACACACAAACACATGCACGGAGATGCTGGCAGAAGGATAGATAGGGAGCAGTTGGCAAGACGCAGACAAGTGAACAGTACGAGCAGTCCTTGTTTTACTGTTTGCTGTTATTAATCACACAATTCTATTAGCGTTAAGAACACCTCTCTGTCAACGTGACAAAAAGTCAAATGCAGCAAGTGCTGTCAGGCGTCCCCTGAAAAATACATTCAATACGCAGCCGTCTGTTTTTCATTTCACAACTTCTGGCACGCTGGCTTTTTTTGTCTACCCAGACGTATTTGCACCGCGTTGAAGAAAATGTCATCGGCAAACTTCTTTTTTCTGCACTTACACTCTCTCGCCAGATTTTCTCTGGATGGCGACGGAGGTATTGAGGCCTGTCTGTGACTGACGCGCTGTGGCACCCGGCGTCTTCGACTGAGACGGGGGACCGCGCAGGGTTTTTGACAGTGTTCACTCCAAATATCCTGCTCCGAGTGGAGCTGATCAGAACAGACGCCTCTCTCAGCACAGCCAGGCGAGCTCCACATCACAGTGTGTCAGCGCTGTCAAAAAGCCGCAACTGCAGCTGGGATGCTCACTTTACGACACGACGATGGCCCGTAACATCTTGTTAGGCTCTCGAATAGACGCCGTTTCTTTTCTTGTGGGGCCAAGTTTGAAGTATCGCTTCGAACCTGTTGTACACAAAAACCCATCTTCATTACTCGTGTCACGGATGAAGACACACCTACTTCAACAGAGCAGAACTCTTGGTGAACTCTTCCTGGACGATCACAACATCAACATCAAAGTCTCCTCGTCTCCTGTACTGAAAGCTGGATGTCATGTTTGATCAACATCTACTCCTCCCTGACCATCCAATACCTCATGCCGAACTCAGCATCCAGCTCCAGCTGGCACAGGGCTAAGCTAATGTTTCATGCATCTTTTTTTTGTTGCTGTTGTTTCACATCTAAGATTCACATGAATGACGCCTTCTCTACAACCAGCTCTCTCACCTCATCACCAAGTTACCCCGCGTCTCTGCTGCCCAGCCCCCTGGTGATAATAGCCTCCCAACTTTCAGGTACTAACAATAGATGCGGCGAATTCGTTCACGTTAAGGAAAGTCAGAACAAGTCATTTGGGTAATAGGAACTTCTAATAATCTCATTAAGACGAGGGAGACGAGCGCAGGGACCATTATCCCAGTCCTCAGGCTTTTATTACTTTGCTTTTGCTGGGCTTTTTCTCATCAGCACCTTGATTGGGATTCTGCCTCAGCGTCTGCTGGCTGCTCAGGACGGCCGGAGAGAGCTCCCATCAACACTCAGCCGAAGTGAAATCTCAGACTGACGGAGCTTTCCCCCGGTGACTCGCCAGCCTGGCTAATGGCCTTGCTCATGGCCTGCCCGGGCATAGCCTGTCGATACAATTCTCTTCCGCTTTTCCCACTTGCCAGTTCCCATCTGCAGCCAATTCATGAACCGAGATGGTGTGTACCTTTCCCACGAGGTCACCGCCTGCCTTCGCATAACACTTAGCCCCAGTTCTCCCCTCCACGTTCCCTCTGGTCCTCTCTCCTCTCGCTCCACTGAGCCTCCGTTCACTGTGACAGGCCGACAGAGTCGACTTCCTCTTCACTGGAAGCCTTTCTCTCTGAGAAGGTGACAGAAGTGCCGCTATGAGTCAACGATGAAGCGGCCGCATCATAATGTGTTGGATGCAGAATGTGATGAATGTGGAGACAGTTTCCAAGATGCGCTATAAAGACTATTTAAAGAGGAATTAAATATATACATCTAAAAGTTCAAACTTTTACTTCGTGTTCTTGCATTTGTTTTATATATTTTATATATATACACACACACACACACACATATATATATTTTAATGGCACATTATGGACATTGAAAGACTCTTATATATATATCATATAGTATTTGTACAGGTCTACACTGTGTTCTGCTGCGAATAAACAATGGGCACAGTATCTGCTTTGGTGGCCGCAGTAAAACCAAGCAGGTATCTGGCTTTTATGAACCACTGTTTGACTGGCGCGGGTACAAATAGCTCCCCTGTCAGTTGTCAAAGTAATAAAGCAGTAGTGGAGGCTCAGTCGCTTTCGTACCTTTAAGGGGAAAAAAACAGAAAGAGAAAGTTTTGCTCATTTGGGATCCGCCAAAACATCATCCAAACACAAACTTTGCGAGCTGCCACGAGTCAAGCGGCGAACAGCAGGAGGCTGTCAGGCAGCGCGGGCGAGGGGGTTAGAGTTTCCACTCGCCCAGTCGCAGTGCATATTCATCCACGCCGCTCCGCTCTGGTTCAGCGCTGAACTGTTCAGCGGCGTCTCAAGGGTGAGCAGCATCAGACGGGCGTAATTTCAAGGCCACGCGCTGTTGCTCTCATTGCTATTCCGAGCCATATTTACCTGTTTAGCTGTGACAAGGAAAAGAGTGAGCGGACACAGTGAAGTGTTTGATCTGGGTTTGATTGTGATTTACACAACGGGGACTTCTTGTTTTGTGTCTTTGTATCAGAAGCTTAAAATAATGGTCTGTGGGTTTCGACTGCAAAATAAATGATTTATGGCGAGCGTCTCTTTCCGTCCATCTCCGTGACCTTTTCAGGGTCCAGGGACAGGAGCACATGACAGAGTACACTGGGCAGAGATCCAACACAGGCTGTCAGTTCATGGCAAAGCTAAAACACACACGTTCACACCTCTCAGTCTCCACGGGACTCGATATGTCCACTTCGGAAAATGGATTAAAACATGCAAATGAAAGAAACTAGTATTTCCCTGTCTATCCATCACATTCTGGTTTTCAAATGCTTAGTGTTGGAAAAACGTATGGGACCTGGTTTGTTTTTCCAGATGTCCTGTTTGGGTCTACATGGGTTTGTACATCGGTGCATTCTTCTGGCCTTGCATTTCAACATGGGTCTTCTCCAGGTTTGCCAGCCTCCTCCCACAGACCAAACAAACACATACAGGGGGTCCTCGTGTTACGACGGTCTCGAGATAGAACGTTTTCGTGGTTACGACACATCTCCCATGAACTTCCTTGTTTCGGCTTAAGCGGTTTTCCCCGTAAATATGTACAGACTTCGCACGGGAACTAGTTGGTGCTGGCTCTCCAACACCTCCACAGCTAGGCTACTCTGCCTTGTGTTTACTTATGTGAACTGGACAGCTGGCGGGGGGTGCAGTGGCAGCCGGTAAGGAGATGCACACGGACACAGATGGGTTCGGGATCGTGGCGATACCGTAGGTTTATTCACAACACAGGGTCTACAAGGTTGATATAAGAAATCTAAAGGAAATGCTCATTACACTCGCGATATCAACCCCTACGGTGTGTCAAGAGGGACAAAAGGCAATTTCACCATAATAAACTCTTATTTTAGGGTGGTGTTATAGCGACATCTAGTGGCACAACTTAGTATCTACCTTACATATGAATGTATGTTCCGACTTACGTCGAAATTCGGTTACGACACATTCTCAGGAACGGATCTCCGTCGTAACTCGAGGACCCCCTGTATTAGACACCATAACATCTAGTGGCACAACTTAGTATCTACCTTACATATGAATGTATGTTCCGACTTACGTCGAAATTCGGTTACGACACATTCTCAGGAACGGATCTCCGTCGTAACTCGAGGACCCCCTGTATTAGACACCATAACTAAACTGAATGTGTGAACGTGTGAATGGGAGGATTAAATGGCAACCCTCTCATGATGCAGAGGATGGATAGATGGATGGTTGACTGTTGACTGTAGTGTTTGATGTTCCTGGTTCTTGTTCATATTCTTGTAGAAGAACTCCACTTTTGGCCGCCCAGGTGATGGAGGCCTGGTGTTGGTGTCACTGCATCACATTAGACCACAGTGCGAGTCTGTTATACCCACAGGTCGCCTCCACAGCAGAGGGTACAGTACCTGACGCACACCACCCATCAGGGTGATGTGCCACTTCCCACGTAGGTTTTGCCTCTCGGCAAAAGGTGTTGAGAACTTACAGTGCATCGGACCCGGTTTGATACACAACGCTGCTCTGCATGGCCGGGCATCTGTCTCTCACACCCACAGGTCTCCTCTCGGTCCACAGGTCTCCTCCACGTCTCCCTCGCTCAGCCAGCAAATGCCACCCACCAGGTGTCCCAGCTGCCAAACAGTGGGTGGTGGCAAGCAAAGTGTGTGAGTTACAGAAGCGCCTCAAAACACCAATCACACACACGCACAGACACACACACACACAGAGCAGGTCTACTGCTGCTGCATGGTGTGGCGAAGTTCATAGAAAGTAACACAAACTCCAGAAATTAAAAAATGACTGTGAACTAATTCGCTCCTCTGGAGGCAAAATTAAAAAGTCTTGAAATAAATAAATACTGTGTGTCATCGTGACACAAAACCTGCCGCCTCCTGTGTCTTGTTGTATATTGCAAGTGACACATGAGATGGGAACGGCCTGTGAGAGTTTCTGGAGCCTTCTGCACACAGCAACAACAGAGTGGTCTATTAATATCAGCCGCAGGCAAATCCTTCGCCACATCGCTCTCCTTTTTCTTCCGCGGGAACAACAACCATTTATGATGCAGGATCCAATTATAGGAGGCAGGAGCTTGTCAAGGGCAATGAGCTTTGGTGACCCCTGACCTTGCAGTCGATCTGTCAGAGCCTACGTCTTAATTTCCTGAACAATGCGGCTGATTGCGGTCCCGGTCGCATTCTGCCTGCCAACCTTGTTTTCCTCAGTACGAGTCAAGGAAGAGAAATAGAAGGATTTGGCCGGCGCTCATCAGGAAGGTGGAGGTTTACAGCTACACTGTTTAAACCAGAGACTCCTGCCACCTTTTATTTCACTTGATTTTTATGATTAACATTAAATTCTGACCGAAACAATGTGTTTTCCGTAGATTTCTCAATCATGTGATGTATGAGGATTTGGATTTTGATTGGTAACAACTGGTAATTATGGATTTTTACCTATATACCTTTTTTTTTAAATCAGGCAAAGGATCACGTTTTTTTAATTTTCCGATGCACATCAAATGTGCAATAGACAGCAGCTACGGTCCTTTAAATAAAACATATAAATATATAAAATAAAAAGTCATCAGCTGGAAGCCAATCAAGCTAATCCAACATACGGCCTGGCTTTTCCTGTGAGATGAAGGCGGTGGATCCTCATATCCCTCCATACCTGCACTGCTGCCTCTTTACCTGCCAGCCTCACAGAGGTAGGTGTGTATGTGTGTGTGTGTGTGTGTGTGTGTTTGTGTCGGGGTGGGGATATTACACGGCTCCTTTTTTAATGTTCTCTGTAAATCCTGTGGGGAAATTACCCAGGACCGGTCACCGCCGTTTGTGACAGATGGAAAACCTTTCCAAAGGGATTATCATGCCCTAGACTTGCTCTCGTTCTCATTTCTTTTAAAGCCCAGTTATCAGTTATCTGTCAGCCGAGCTGCGAGCCGCCCCGACCGCCACGCACACGCGCCTCGCCGCGCCTCGCCTCGCCTCGGCCCTCGCCACAGAGCGGAAGAAATTCCCCATTATGACCTCTCTGTCTCTGCCATTCACAGCTGTCAGGCAACACAATGACAGGATGGCTGAATGTGAAGCGCACCTTAATGGTGCCCTGTTGGGCCTCGTTACCGCCATTACCCCAACCCAAGGATAGGGTTTATAGTCTATCAGTGGAGGGCCACAATCACAGGTGGCCCTTGAAGCAGGATTAACTTTTAAGTACACATCTGGGATGACACAGTTTAAGGGGGAATCGATGAACGAGTCCATTAAAGTGGAAATTGTCGCCTTTACCTTTATTAAGATGTAATGTACTGTTGAGACGTGGCTGGGTCCAGCCTGTGGAAAAAAAACACACGCCAGCCCATTGGACTAACGCAGATTCAGTCATTTGGTGAAAGTAACCAAGTACATTTGTTCAAATACTGTAATAAAGTATAATTTTGAGGTAATACTTGAGTATTTCCTCTATTTGCTGTTTGTGCTTTTACTACATAACATACTTAATTAATGGATCTTTAATTAAAATGATTAGATACTTGTCCAGTAGAAGGTGTTTGTCCATACTTGTACAAACTTGTGATCGTATTCGTATTTCGTATTTCATAAGACCAACTTTGACTGTAAAGAAAAGAGGGATAATAACTGTTAACAAATAAACCATCATTGAAGCATTGCACTGGATAGGACACTGAAATATTTATGTCGTCGTCATCTGTGACTGGTTTGAATCAGGAAGTATTTGTTGTCTCTTTTTTTCCACGTGGAATTGCTGTTGACAGTTAATCAATAGACAAGCGTCCTGGTTCACTGGAAATATTTTCTTGTTTTTGCTCTACCTCTTGTCAGTTACTTCCTCATACTGTACACCCCCACCCCCACCCCGCTATACTATACTATACACACACACACACACACACACACACACACACACGCACTGTATATCACCATATACTATTCCCAAAGGCTTTCATAGGTATTGCCCTGAAAGCTGATCTGTTGTCCTACCAGGAGATGGAATAATTATGACCTCTCTGTCTCTGCCATTCACAGCTGTCAGGCAACACAATGACAGGATGGCTGAATGTGAAGCGCACCTTAATGGTGCCCTGTTGGGCCTCGTTACCGCCATTACCCCAACCCAAGGATAGGGTTTATAGTCTATCAGTGGAGGGCCACAATCACAGGTGGCCCTTGAAGCAGGATTAACTTTTAAGTACACATCTGGGATGACACAGTTTAAGGGGGAATCGATGAATGAGTCCGTTAAAGTGGAAATTGTCGCCTTTACCTTTATTAAGATGTAATGTACTGTTGAGACGTGGCTGGGTCCAGCCTGTGTAAAAAAAAAAACACGCCAGCCCATTGGACTAATGCAGATTCGGTCATTTGGTGAAAGTAACCAAGTACATTTGTTCAAATACTGTAATAAAGTGTAATTTTGAGGTAATACTTGAGTATTTCCTCTATCTGCTGTTTGTGCTTTTACTACATTTTCAGACGCATATGTTTGACTCATGTTTCCCATGTGTGGTTAAATTACCAGATAACATACTTAATTAATGGATCCTTAATTAAAATGATTAGATACTTGTCCAGTAGAAGGTGTTTGTCCATACTTGTACAAACTTGTGATCGAGCTCAGACCTCTGATAAATAAACATCGTATTTCATAAGATCGACTTTGACTGTAAAGAAAAAAGGGATAATAACTGTTAACAAATAAACCATCATTGAAGCATTGCACTGGATATGACACTGAAATATTTATGTTGTCGTCATCTGTGACTGGTTTGAATCAGGAAGTATTTGTTGTCTCTTTTTTTCCACGTGGAATTGCTGTTGACAGTTAATCAATAGACAAGCATCCTGGTTCACTGGAAATATTTTCTTGTTTTTGCTCTACCTCTTGTCAGTTACTTCCTCATACTGTACACCCCCACCCCCACCCCGCTATACTATACACACACACACACACACACACACTGTATATCACCATATACTATTCCCAAAGGCTTTCATAGGTATTGCCCTGAAAGCTGATCTGTTGTCCTACCAGGAGATGGAATACACAGTTAGTTAAAGTCACATGCAGAAAAAGCAATAAACAAAAAGCTAAATGAAATTGGACAAAATAAATATGCCCTATGCACTAAGTGATACATACACACACATATATATATATATATACGTATATATATATATATATTATCTATAGCACCAGGTTAAAAAAAACAAAAACAAGAAACTATATATATATTTTTTTTAACTGACCAAACCTCAGAAAAAGGGAGAAAAGGGAGGACGTAGAGAAGCTAATCTTTGGAGACAGGGCTGTAATTTTGCTAAGTGAATCATCAAAGTTAATCCCAGATCTGTCCCAGAAAGGAACGCACAACTCTTTTGATCACAAAATGGGGCCAACGCTGGGCCTTAAGAGAAACACGCGAATCCATTTAGGGGATTGAAGCCAATTTGGGGAAGGAGAAGATCACAGACTATCCATTTGTAAAATGCAAACGTCAGGGCTTATCTAATGAAGTTAAATATTTACAGAGAAGGCCTCATGGGGCACAGCCACCACGTCTCCAGGACAGATTTTTTTTTAGAAATTCTAATTTTATTCACATTTTATCCATCAAAACATTGCAATCTTTCAGAGATGCTCATTATTTAACCACCAGAATCCTGGACCAGGTACGTACACTGACACGATGGGCTGTTTCTGTTTTTTTGTGTTGCTGTAAACATGTTTTGTTCCAATCACTGTTATGCAACCATCTCTCTCTCTCTCTCACACACACACACACACACACACACGCACACAGAGAAATATCACAGCTTCGATTGCTGTTCTCCATTATTGAATAGAGGCAGAGAAAAACCGCAGGTGGTTGGCGTTTAATATTTAAGAGGTTTCACTGGATTCCAGCACCTGCCTTGCATACTGAAGGAGGATTTCTCTGCAGACCTGGCCTGTGGACCTCGTGGCCTCCCCACCGCCCTGCATCCCACAATCCTCCCCACCCGCCCTCCAAACCAGCCGACCCATCCCTCAAGCCAAGCCTCTCGTCACCACAAAGCCCGCTCTGCACACAGACACTTCGCCTTCATGCTTTATTCATTTTCCATAACATGAACATCACAAGCAAGTCTCCGTCTGTCAGCCACTCATCGGATTCTGGGATTAATGTAAATCCTGACAAACAAGCCGGATCCAGGAGTGGATGATAATGGGCCGGTGCTATTTGCATTGTAATATGAATTCATTAGATCCGTCTATGTCAAAGAGGCAGTGGGGTCCTTGTTCATCGACGAGCCTACTCTCTCCCGTCTCAGCTCCAACACTTTTACACCCACATCTGGGAGGGGAGAGACGCCATCGAGCTTCCTAAGGACCGTCTCTCAGGTTTCCCGTTTTTGTCCTCCGCGCGGCTCTCAGCGGGGACGGACGCCATGTTTTATGTGTAAAATGAAAAGAGGCGTCGCGAGGCATCTCTTAACGACGGGGGGCGCGTTTAGAGATTGCACCGCTCTGGTACGAGGGGGTTGATCTTGTGTCTGTTTGGTGCCTATCGCCTGCCTCGTCATAAATAATGCAGTCTCCACCCCTGCCCACCCAACAAACACCTAAATGAAGAGAGCCTGCATTGCAGATTCCGGGAACGGGAAAGGTTACTTCAAGGAGCGCGGCGAACCGGAATGAGAAAACAACGGGAATCATTTGATGAGGACGCCTTCGTTGTGGGGCGCCGTGTACAAATGTGTGTGTTCTTGTTGGAATCATGTGTGTGTGTGTTGGTACCGGTGTGCTCGTGGGCACATGTGTTTGCTTGTGTGGGTGGAATAGATAAGAAAGTACCATACACATCAGGGGTAGTATGGAGCAAGAACAGAGGAGTGGATGGGCGGATACGTGAGCCTGTAAAATACAGTATCTCCATCTCCCAAAATATCTTTCTTTTTTTTTTCTTTTTCCAGTGGGGAGATAAGATTGGTAGAAAACAATATGTGATGACAGCTCTCTTCCACATAAAAGTCAGCTCGAGCAAAGCTCGGAGAAAAAAAAAAAAGTTGCGGCTGAGACATACCAACAATCGGAAATCTGCTTCCCCTCGACTTTTAATCACCGGAGTTTCTGATGAAATATCTCAGCTGGAGCCAGGTCGATACCTCTTTATAGTGTGAGCGAAGACAAACCAACTGCTCCCTGACTGCAGCAGGCCAACGGACGACCAAATGAGTGAACAGATGTAGTCATAACTATTGATAATCCATTTAGAAATAAAACATACGGCGCTCAATATCTGCTTGTCATCCAGCCTGCCGTTATAAATGGTATTGTTACGTTCCTGTAATGACCTCATAGTATTAGTATTTATCAAATATATGCAGAATGTGTATAATCTTTTGAACTTAAGTGCGATGTCATCATAAATGATTAGTGAAAGTTAAAGAGAATTAAATGAGTTAACAAAGTCGATCTCGGGCATAAAAGTGTCTGATAATTATTGAGGGTAATGAGTATCTGCCATCTAATAAAGTTTCAACGCAGCAGTTCTAAATGTTAATGTAGTGTCACTACACCAGGGTCGCAGGTTTCTCTCACGGAAAAGTCATTTGCAAAAGTTAGGAAGTTTTTTTTTTATATTGCTCGTACATAATTGATTACAGGCTCATACAATAGTCAGCAGATGTAAATGTTGATAAAATGTTAATAAATGAAGCCCAAAAATAAATTGAGCCATCTTTCCATGAAGGTGCAATTACTAATCTAAAAAATGATGAAAAGGGAAAAAGCGAGTTGAGCTAAAAAATACAGCCTGGTTCACAAATATACAGATATGTAAGATTATACATAACGGACGAGTTGGACCTATAGGTTTGAGCTATCTGATATGATCTGTGTGATTTTATACCGTGTTAATAGCATATTGTCAATTAAGTTCATTTGTGAAAATCCATTCAGAAACAGTTTAAAGCTGCATTAACCCGCAAATTAATGTCTGTTCTTGAGAAGTCTATTGAATCCTGCTATTTCATCAAGCTGATGTCAAAGCCATTGAAACATCTAATTTCTCCATACAGTGGAGCCACACGTTCATTTGCATTGCCCTATAGTGGCCTCACACAGCTGCAGATATTACAGGGACAGATGGTATAGCGAAAATTCTTTTTATACAATCTTAGAGTAAAAAAAATTTATATTTATATTTATATATTTTGATCATTTCCACCAGGGTAAGTTGATATGAATACAGCATTCTGCTACTCAGTGTTATTTTTTTTTTTATTTGTTGACAAACATCCCAGCAACATTTCTATTGAATTGACATCCAGTTCAATTAACATATGGAAACTGACCATGTCACATAATAAAAGAGAAAATGTATCTCATGTCTTGTTGGAATGATGTGAGTTAAGCTTTTGGACCAGTTCTCACATTTGACTTGATAATTGACTTGACGGCTGAGGTTTTGAAGCCCGGCTGGGTAAACGTGTAACTATACAGCATGCAGTGGGTTATGTTTTGTTCCGATTTATTCCGAAATAACGTCGTGCCACGTCTGGTGGGTAGCGACAGGCACGATAACAATCTCTGAAACAGCGGTGAGGAGGCAATTTTTCTACCGACTCAATGTGAAAGGAGAGCTGTTTGGCTTTCTCTAAATCGTTTGGACTCGAGTGGCAGAACATGAAATCAGAGTCAGAGGGAAAGGTTCAAGAGATTTATTGTAAAGTGGAGTTCTGCACTGACGGAGTTGAAAGGAAACCGCTGAGCTGAGCTGGATACGAGGGAGAGAAAAATACAAACCGGTCACGCAGACAGGTAAAAGCTCGGAGGAAATACGAGCCAGGTGGGTTTAAATAGTGCAGCGGGTTGGAGAGCTGATGAGCCAATGAGCCACAGGTGTGCAGGTGAGACGGCAGCAAACGGCCAGCAGCACAAACAAGACTGACACCAAACCAGGAAGAAAAACACAGGCAAATGAACAGGAAGAACAGGGAAACAGCAGGTTAGGGGAAGGTAGAGGGAGCAGCCTGAAGTGTTTGATAGCACAGCGGCTTTAGCAGCTAAATTCAGTTAGTGAACAGCAGAGTCCCCCCGATATGTTTACCTCAACGAAAAGTAGATTAGACATGGGTGAGCGACTGCTTAATGGAGCGTTTACAGTCACAAATCAACATGGCGGACTTTATTTTACAGTCCGCGTCGACCTACCAAATCAATATTCTCTAAGTGCACCTACGCACCGACGAGCAGTCCCCACGCCCAAATACGTTAGCCTCAATCAAAAGGGGATTAGCTGGAGGTCAATGACTACCTTGTCGGCTGCCAGTGGTCCATGTTGGAAATAATGAACCGCTCCGAACATGACAGATACAAATAGCATGATGTATGAGGGCAACGCGCGCGGCGCCGACTCTGTGGGCTTAATTGATAGTCGGGTGATTAATAAGGCAGATCACAAGAAACTCGTATCAATTAATAGTTTCGTGTTTGTAGGACGCCGCGCACATGGCGTGAACAGGAAGATGTATGTGCACGAAGAGTAACGACTGGCTGCCCGGAATGTTAATTAATGACAGTGTCTGTGCTAACGCATGCTAACATGCACCCGGTGTTGGTCGGTTACACTCTGGTGCCTGTCTCTGGAGTGCCGTCACAAGACAGATTAAGCTCTACTGTTCTCTGTAACACAATACAATTTCTAGATAATTGATTCTGGGATATGTTCCATCCAGGTCTGCCTTGTGGGAAGTAAGATAGTGGTCACGTAACTACTGAAAATCTTCAAGGCGTGAGTTCTGAGCCAAGAAATAGTATCTCGGCTTGATTCATCCTATTGATTTTCTTGCTTATTCCCCCTGACAAAAAGATGCTGTTTAATAAACTCGACAATACGCTCCAACGACTGACACCGCCGTTTCCCAGAAAACCTGGCATTCAGCGTCACCAAATGTCATCCTGGCAAAGATCAGGCCACAGAACAGTTGACGTGTTGTGGCCGGCTCGTACGCATTAGTGTAAAGTCAAGGTAACTGGAAAACCCACGCACAGCAAAAGATCCTGGTGGGAATACGTGGACTTTTTGGCTCTGTCGACATGAATCAAAAATATTGGAGCGTTTGAAATCAATGCTTTTCTGTTCAAACGAAAAGACAGCAAACGGTGAACCTATACAAAGACTGCTCCCTCGCTCTATTAGTGAGGCAGGCGACTGGTTTTCACCTCCAGCGCCAGCAGTGTTACTTTAAAGCCTCACTTTCAAGCTCTGATTGTACTATTTTGAATGCGACGTTTATTCAAGGTCGTCTTGTCATGAGCATTTGAATAAGCCAGTGGTACTGTATGTATGAGCTAGCCACGCTACACAGAGCCACTATAATGTACTTATTAGCATCATCATCATCTCATCTGTTTATTGAAGTTAAAGGGTCCGAAATTAATATATAAATATATCACCTGGCCTATTGTTTACATGGAATTATTCCACAGCTATCAACTTATTCTGTGTTTTATTTGATCCCCAGTTATGAAGAACGATTTTTTTTTTCTCAGATATTGAGGAGGACTGTCGACGAGCTGATTTGTTGTTAGGGTTGAAAAATGACTCGTGCCATCCATCATGTTGTGAAATGTAGAACAGCCCCCGGTGAGGTTGGCGGGTTGCCCGTAGCTCTCAAGGCGAGAGATGCCGGGCTCCAGCTGCTCGGATGCCCTGGTTCTGGTGCAGCTGAGGTGCCACCCGCCTCCTCACGTACCTGGCAACGATTGGAAATGCACCTCCCACACAATGAGACTTTTGATTCCTGATTCCAGGAGTGCAAAGGTGACTGTCTTATCTATCTACCATCTCTCTATGGCTGCATCAAAGTAATTCTACTTGATGTGCGCAACAAAAACACATGTTCCAGTGTGGCACACACTGTCATCTTTGTTTTGTTTGTTTACACTTTTGCTGAAAAATAATTTAATAAATATCATAATAACCTCTTCAACACATGATCTGATAGGGTTAGGGTTAGGGTTAGGGTTAGGGTTAGGGTTAGGGTTAGGGCTAGATCACAGGCGATGTTGCAGCAACTTCGTTTGTTGTAGAGGGGTGGTCAGTGGAAAGTTTGTTGCTTTGTTTGCCCAAAGATTGTTGTTTGGAGTGAAATTGTAGGCCCTGAATGACACAGACACACGGAGAACACTGGTAAAGACTCTGACACGGCCAGTTAGAACTTTTCTGATGGTCCACTGGAACAACACTGCTGCAGCCTGCTGGGATTTGTCCTGGTGCGTCAGATGGCAGGTCCGACTGTGTCAGCAGCCCGCAGTAAAAAGTGGTAACTTTGTTAAGTTGTAACTGGTTAGAATTCACCATCAAAGTAAATAAGGATGTTTACACGCTTAAATCTCCCAAATAAGCGTTGCTTTCCCCAGGCACACACACACACACAAACACTCACACACACACACACACTCACACCCACCCACGGACACACTGCGGCATTTGAACTAATTCCAAAGTGTGTTTCCTGACTCTCCCATCTCCTTCCTGATCACTTCCAGCTCTAAGCTGCTCTACAGTGGCTTTGGCACACTCTCCGGAGAAGTGTGACACCTTCCTTGCACACAGAGACTTTCATGTGTGGAAACAACCCACTCAAATCCACAACTGTGTCTCACTCGGTGAAAAGATGCACTGTCATGTGTCACTTTACGGTTTTTAAAGTCTCACTCCGATTATCAGCATTCCTCCGACGCAATCAGCAAAGGTAAACGCTGACAGCGACCCTCTCACCCAAGCGTTGCTTTCCCCAGGCACTCACACACACACACACACACACACTCACACCCACCCACGGACACACTGCAGCATTTGAACTAATTCCAAAGTGTGTTTCCTGACTCTCCCATCTCCTTCCTGATCACTTCCAGCTCTAAGCTGCTCTGCAGTGGCTTTGGCACACTCTCCGGAGAAGTGTGACACCTTCCTTGCACACAGAGACTTTCATGTGTGGAAACAACCCACTCAAATCCACAACTGTGTCTCACTCGGTGAAAAGATGCACTGTCATGTGTCACTTTACGGTTTTTAAAGTCTCACTCCGATTATCAGCATTCCTCCGACGCAATCAGCAAAGGTAAACGCTGACAGCGACCCTCTCACCCAAACTCCACAACAGACGAGAGATGTGTGAGTTTTGTTTTAATTAAAGCCAGGAGCACTCTGGGATCTTTATGTAAATCACCAATACCTGAAAAAAAAAAAACACAACTTTTAGGTTAACTTTGACAGTTAATTGGGAAGTTATCTAATATTTATACCGCCCCTTAATTGCATGCCATAATTACAACCTTGGCCTTAAGAAAGACTTTGGAATAAACTGAATTAATGTGGCAGGCGTAAGTGGAGCCTGCATGCTGATGCAGTTTGCTCCACCTATGGATGAGTACCTGATTTAATACTCTGATAATAAAACCAGACAGGAATCGTTTATGAGAAGAGGAAGCCTACAGCTGGAGTCATTCGTGTAAGTACACAACTATGGAGAACATCTCGACTCATACACGGTTTGATAGCAACCGGGGTTGAAAAGTGACTCGACAGACTACGTCTGAATGTTTCTTTATCCCCTCTCTATCTGTCTCTCATCACTTTGTTTTCCCCGTCAGTTCACAAACGCGTGTGCTTAGAGGACCGCCCCTCCCCCCTCTGCCGTCTTCCAACATGCAGGTGGGGTCATGGATGATTAAAGCAGTGGCGAGTGGACCCCACTTTGAAACTATCAATAGACCCCTGGGAGACGAATCAAACAGCAAACCCTCTATCTCTGTCAGCCTGGGCTGTGAGGGAGAGGACGTGCAGAGGGTGAGAGGGCAGGCTCCACCTCTCTATCCTCGTCCTATACAAAAGTGCTCTGCTGAAAAACCATGGAAGAGCCATGGAGGGATTCCTGACACTCTGATGTGATTTCAAGCAGGCTTTGTGGATTCATTCAGCTGGCCCTGCGGCCTTTGACCCGAGGGGTCTCGGGAGAGAGTAGGGAGAGCAGCCTCCTGCAGCATTTTCTACTCCCACCACCCTGAACTACTGTCGTTTGAAAACATCAATATTCAATGAACTGTGGTCTAATAGCTGTTGGGGTTGTAGTGTTCATGCAATACGGGAGAGCTAGAGAAAGACAAGATCGAGGCCTTCGAGATCAAGTTTACATACAAATTTGGGTCAAAGGCAACTTTGCGATTGTTGATTTTTTTTTTTGATATTTTTGGGAACTTTGCAATATTGAACTTTTCCCGTGACCCAAACTAGCAACATGGCTCTAAGTCATGGAAATGACATTCAGTCAGTCAGCCAGTCAGTCAGTCAGTTGTCCCCCATCTGAACAACTCTATATAAACCGTTTTGTAGCTTGTGCTTCAACAAATGCAATCACATTCAAAGGAAGATTACATCATTATTATTATTTGATTTTGTTATTTAATTTTGTGGGTTTTGAACATTTATTATGTACTTTTACTGTCATTGTCCAATAAATAACTGCTTGTCTGTCTGTCTGTCTGTCTGGAATCAGAAGGAGAGCATACACTCATGCATGTGACTGTCAGGGTGGTATGGAAATGTCAAGAGCAGCAGTCGCTCCAAGCAAAGGCTGAACCCTCTGATACAACGTGAGCCACTCACCTCAGTGGGGATGAGAGACTTGTTGTCATTCAGCACTGTCCCTGGCAAAAAAGAAAAAAGAAAGAAATAAATCTGCCTTTATCAGAGCAGACGTGGCATTGTCACTTTTTTAATGGGATGACAGGTCTTTCGTTGCATATTAATTCGCCAGAAATCAATACTGGCTGCGGCGCTGTTTGGGGGAAATCTGAAATGCTCACTTTACATTCTGCAAAAAGAAGGAACGACTCCTTTTGAAATTGAACAAATGACTTGGCTCGTCCCGGTGGGTTCATGAAGTGTTGAGCTCCAGTGGAAGAAGGAGTGATGGATGTGAGGAGGGAGGGGAAGACGGGTGTACCTGCATGACTGGAGGTAAGGGAGAATGGAGAGAGTATTAAACCCCCAGATTAGATTTTACAATTTATATATATATATATATATATATATATATATATAGCATTGGTCAACAAAAACATGTGCCTAGTCCTTTAAAACACTTTTACTCGAGCAGGTGCTGAAGTTGCCTGCAGGACGCAGGCGCTGTCCAGGGTGCTGAAACCGAGTTGATGCGATGTGGACAAAGTGAGAAGTTTCTCTTCTTCCTTGTTAAACAGCGGTTTACAGACAGAGCCGTGTTCCGTGAGACAGGAAGGCGACCCCTGTCCCACGCCCTTAGACACACGCAGAGTAAAGGTTGGTGGTAGTGGGGACGTGGGGCTCGGTCTGCTCGGACACCGTGGTGACCTTCAGCTGGGCGCGGCTGCTCTTACTGTCATTACGCCACAATTAAAATGCGCGTGGAGAGCGGGGTGTCCGCGCGGCTGCTCGCCGTGCTGCGTGGCACCCTGTAGTGGAGAGGGTGACACGTGTGACTCCTCTCCTGCAGGGACACCCAGCTCCACCGCGTCCGCCAGCTCTGCCTCCACATCCCACCCAATGATTACAACAACAACTCCGACTACAGGAGTTTCTTTCTTTTTTCCCTCCTTTGATTTTTCCCTTTTTCCCCTCCTCCTCCTCCTCCTCCTCCTCCAGTCTCACACATTCAAAGATAAAAGGTAAGATCTGTTTCATTTTTTCACTTCTCTCCAGAAGCGGTGCTGTGGTGGTAATAATCTGAATCCATGACCTCCGGGTGCTCACAAACAAACAAATTATACTGTTGTATAGTGCGTGTGTTTGTTGTTTTTTTTTTTTCTTCAACCACAGCGTTGATCTGATTTACAAAAAAAAAAAGAAAAAACGCACGCCTCGCCTGTGTTAAGCTGCGGTGGATTTCCACTCCGCAGGCAGCCCTTTGTTTGTGTAGCTGCTGGAATGCGACAGTCATGAAAAAGTGAGTGAGTTTACTGACAGGTCAGATTTGCATTGTGTTAAGCAGCCGCGTCTTTGTGTTGCAACTTGTTATTGTGATTATGGAGGCGAGAAGCGCTTTAAGGCGTGGAATGAGACGGAGCTGTCGCCCAGTGAGTCCCACTCCTGTTTGGATGATGGAGTGTGGGAAACGCTGAATATTTGGCACAGTCACGGGAATGAAACAGTGCAACATAAACACTGAGGCTGAGCGTTACGAAGCAGTCGGTATTCGCTCTAGGACCCGGCGGAGCGCTCCCATATGGAACTGGACACCGGAGATCGCTTATCTCTTCCAGCTCTTCCTCTCCTGAGCTGACAACTCCATCTTAACGCCACTGACACTTCCGCCCCGGATGTGCTTTCATGCGCGCTGGTGGACTCTAATGACGCTGAACCACAGTGAATCCCCTTTAACGCTCACGTGAAGTATTTTTGGTCGCGCGCCACCCGGGTAACCGCTGCGCCAAAGGCAGCGGGCGCTGCGTAAAGTGCGCACACGGGGAGACGCCGCGGTAGAGAGCGGGTGTGGATGTGGAGGAGTGTCGGGCTGTTGTTCCTGGGAGGAGAAGGAGCTTAAGTGAAAAGTTTACACAAAAGTTGCGCCTTTTTGCGCACACGTCGCTTTTAGAGAGAGAGAGAGAGAGAGAGAGAGAGAGAGAGAGAGAGAGAGAGAGGAATCGGGCAAATGTGTGTGATCGTCGTTCCGCAGCGTCGCTTGGTGGTGAACAACTTGTTGAGTGAGCGTTTGGTCTCAGGAGCTCATTTAAACGTGAGTATTGTGGTTTTTGTATGTTCAGTTTGTAACAGACGTGACAGCTGTGCACTAATGTGTGACGATGGAGTGGGTCGCTTCCTGTTTAGAGTGGGTCCAGGTCACGCGGACGAGAATATGAACCAGAATGAAAACACTACAGTTTATAGTTATATGTCCAACGCGTCTCAACCATCTCTCCGCGTCGAGGAGAGTCTCTGGAGAAGCTCGGACTCTGTCCGGCGTAAACGCACTTTACCCGGCCGCTGTTTCACGCGCGCTCCGCCGCTGCACTGTGGATGTGAGCATGTCACTGGAACCTGTTGCGCAGCACATCGGTAAAAGTCAGATGTAGGTGCGCGTCGCCTCTGCGCCAAATGTGACCCACAACACAGCGGACAAAGCTGTGCGCTCTCCGACTGAACCAAACTGAACCATGTCAGTAGTTGGACTTTTTGCTTTGGGACTCACATTGCATGAGTGTTACACACACTGGATGTTGCATGTTTGCAACACGCTCTGCATTGTTACAAACATGTAACATGTAACATGTAACATCCATGTTGCCGAAGAACTTTGCGTAGAATGCATGGCTGCAGATTGACTATGTGGCAGAGTGAGTAGTCTGGTTGGACTCCTGGACACTGAGGGACCTTCATGTTGTCACCACACGAACCACATCCTCAGAGGGGGGGAAAGGCTATTTGCAGGAAAGCACAGCCTGCCTTTGTTGTAAATAGAAAGCGAGGCGATGTGAGTTCAGCTCCAGAGGTTACAGGTGCAGCCCTGGGACATTAATTGAATGGTTTATGAGAGAGAGGCTGGGATTCAGAAAGAGAGAGAGAGAGAGAGAGAGAGAGGGAAGTAGGGAGTAAAGGAGATATATCAGTATTGGGAGGTTGAACCCTTGAAGGAAGGAAGGAGGGAAAGACAATCAGAAGACGAGTGTGTGCCAGTGCAGACATGTCTCTGTTTGCCAGTCCGTCCCACTCATATGGACGGCTTGGTCCTTGGCTGGGAGAACGTGTATTGTTGTGCTCAGCAGAGCAGCCACAAAGCATCAGTCTGCTCACGCTGGCTGTGGATCAGGAGCTATTGGTCGGCAGTCAGCGAAATCAATGAACACAACCGTGTGGTATTGTGCTCATGCAAATCCAAAATCCTGACCAGGGGCTCGACACAGCAAGGCGAGACGACAAAATAGCAATTGTTGCCCGCCACGTCAGTGTCTTTTGTTTGTTTGTTTGTTATTTTTGAAACCGGCAGTGTGTTGCCTATTACGATCAGCAGGAAGCAAAACAGCAAATGTGTTTCAGCACCACGGCTAGCTCCCGTCCACTGTGGCCCAGCATGGGGGCCAGGAGGTGACGAGAAAACCACACACTGCAGCTGGACGGCGAAAAAGACAAAAATGAATGGTTTTTAAACAGTCTGGCTGGGTGTTTGTAACCAATATGAAGCCACGGGGCGCGGCTGCCTGCTGACTTTTAAAACACTCTGCCATGCATGAGCTGCCTGGAGGATGGAATGCAAGCAGACACAAGGGGGTGTTTCAGAGGCTTCAAAAACAGGCGAGGGAAAAGAGGCGGGGGGGGTGGGGGGTGGTCACCCTCAGCTCAAGACTCCCTCTCTCCCCCTCTCCCTGCATATGGAGAGCTGCTCAAATATTGATGACTTTTAATATAGAATCTGACCCCATATTTTTTATCCCAGCGAAATTATGACATTCCAGAGTTTCTCCTCGCATTCCGAGTGCCCATTAGCATGCAGTCGGGATGCAGCGACGGGGGTAGACGACTCTAATTTTGCTGGGTGTTGCATTTCTTTTTTACGGCTCTGCTCTGAGAGATGAACTGGGTGGCAAAGAGAAATATTATTATAATGCAGTGCATTTCAATACCACCACACAGGACACCTCTCTGTGTCATGCATATATAGATATAAAAGAAGAGGAATTGGTTTAAGATGGTGTCAGAACATTTGCTGTTAGCAGAAGTAATATCTTTGCCCTCACAGAGATTTTAATCATTTTTATATTTAATGTTTTTTTTTTTTAAATCACTGTCACCTCAGCCGTGCTCTGATGTTGAATGATGTCTGTCCTCACTCAGTATCCTGACACCTTCTTTTCATCTGCATGCATTTCATTCCTGCCGGAGTCCATGAATTACAACTAAATATTCCACTGCTTAGCTCCGTTAGCTGTGGCGTATTAGCTTTGAACGTTCCCCTATTAAATAAATATAAGACAGGTGACCTCCACCGCCCCCCCACCCCCCACCCCGCCCCCCTGCTGCTGGAACCTGATTCGACTGTCTTTATACTTAGAATTATCAAAAAGGGTTTTATCTCCGTGTGTGTGTGTGTGTGTGTGTGTGTGTGTGTGTGTGTGCGTGGGAGGGGTTTGGGAGTGAGCGTTTGTGCTCAGTCTGGCTCATCTCACAATGCATTTCCAATCAGGGACTGACACACACACATACACACACAAACACACAAACACACACATGCTCATGCATATAAGTACACACACCTTTTTTAAAATATTTCATCTACACATATCCATTAAAAGAGATCACTCAGATCTCCAGTCATCTTATCACATTTATACCTGCCATCTTCTTAGTAATCTTGTAAACTGACATATAAGCACATTTAAAGAGCCACTTTTTTTTCTGTTTCTAGACACCACCACCACTACACACACACACAGACACACACACATACACTCCCAGTTTCTTCTCTTTTCCCACTAGAGGTCTGTCAAATGAAGCCTGCCATCCATACCTCCTGGAACAGCTCACTTTGAAGGTCTGCCGAGTCTGCACAGGAGCAGGGATAATTCCTCTGGCTCCGATGAACGTCTTTCATTACAGCTGTAATGTATTCAGGCCTGGAGACATTTTTTAAAAGGGGCATTAGGTTGGGAGAAGGAAAGCAGTAATTGCCTTAGATGCGGTCAAAACCTATTTGGTTCCCAGTCCAAGACAAGATAGCCAAATTAAAACACTAAATTTTAATGCCTCACTATGTCAGCAGGGAGCGTAGGAGCCCGCCAGCGTGTGTGTGTGTGTGTGTGCTCGCATGGAGACAAAGCAACATGCTAAGAAGAGTTTATGTTGATCCAAAGTGTTGCCGTGCCTTATGAATACATGATTTATGAAAATGCCAACAGTTGATTGATTTCAGTTGAATCAGTTCTTGATTTGAAATGTTACATTTATTTCAGCCATGGCTTCAGTAACCTTGGCAAAAAAAACAAAAAAAAAGGACAAATGAAATATTACACAGCAAATTTGTCAGAGGTCATAACGTTTGTGTTTTGCGTTGGTGAAAACTCAGCCGCGAATAGGCAAAAGGTTAAACTCATTACGTTTTTCCGAGCAGCTGCTCCCAGCAAACATAAAAGTCTTTTCATTAGGGAAAAACCTCAGGCCATCAAAACACACCGACACTAACTACACAGCTATTTACAGCGTCAGGACTGAGTGTGAGGCAGCTGTATGTGGCCAATCCATTTTGTTTTTCCCCCCACAACCACACGCAATTTGTAGCGCAGACATTGAGACGGCGCGGGCCCCCGCTGACGGCTGCCATTACCTGACGACTTACGCCATTTGACTGATGGGTGGTGATAGCTCCGAGAAACGCACAATCCCTCAAATAGACCATTTCTGTCTCCCAATTTTACTTGAATATTTCCCAAATGCCTCTGACGGCACTGGGACAAACGCGGCTCCGCGTTGGTCTGTGAGGGAGCAAGAGCCGCGGAAAAAAGAAAATAAAAAGCAATAACCTAAACGTGGTGACTTGACACATGGAAATAAGCCTTTTTGTATGAAAATCAAATGGAGATCGGGCTTTTGCAGAACAAGCTTGATTTGAGTTGTGTACAGTTATTATCAGGGGACACGTGTAAACAGTTTGCGTGTACATAATGTATGTGTTTGTGGTAGCGGGGGAGTGAAACCTACCATTTATCCTCCTCCTCCAAATGTCTCATGTGTGTTAATGGACATTGGTTTTATTCACCCAGACGTCTGTTTCTTCTGTTCTTCAGGATGCAGCTTGTGGCGACAACGTGCGACTGACAGGAGATCAAGCCGAGACATCTGACAGCCCCTGACATTTGACCGCTAGCTGACCCTTTCATCAACGCTCAGCGCTTCTGGAGAGGCTCACTTGTTGGCAGCAGTCTCAGACGACATATAAGCGAATGGGGGCTCGTCGCCGCCTGAAGCTGCTGACGCATAAGTAGCGACATGACGCCGCAGTTCCCAAATCCTCCACTGCACCGTTCACGCTGCAGCTAATTTAGAACATTCTCGGTGAGGCACCAGCTGAAGGACAAAAACAAATAAATTTTAACGATTTCTACAGAAACTGCACGAAACAAGATTAGCGATGCTTTGGCCTGTCTTGTTCGCGCTGCAAACTGTCGGCGCCAGCGTGGCACACGCCATGCAACACTACCCGGCGGCCTGGGGACACTATGACGTGTGCAAGTCCCAGATCTACACAGAGGAGGGCCTGGTGTGGGACTACATGGCCTGTCAGCCAGAAGCCACCGACATGACAAAGTACCTGCGCGTGGCCCTTGACCCCCCAAACATCACGTGTGGAGATCCGCCAGAAACGTACTGCGCTTTGGTGAGTCGTCACCTCGCCTGTCCCCTGATGGAGACAAATGAGGCTGTAGGCAGGATCTCACAGCGTACTGGGTCAGGGATAGAGAGCGGTACATACATGGCAACGCACTGCCGCCGCAGCGGAGATTAATGTACACGCAGGACCCAGTGTGTATTAGGATACCTGTGCTACAGACAGATGCACACACAGACATACACACATACATAAATCTGACACAGGACACAGTCATTTACTATGTGAACATGCACATACATGCACACAACAGGTCATGGAGGAAGTGTGTGTGTGTGCATGTGTTTGTGTTGTATTTTCCATCATAGCTACGGATGTTTTTCTTTAATTTCTTTAATTTTTTTTTTTCTTGTGGACAAGGGAAATGATTTTAGATGCAAGGCACTGAACACCGCCTTCTCTTTTTATTCCTGTTAAAAGTCTCCGCGTCCCCTTTGGAGTAGCTGGGTGAGAAATTTGCATACAACTGTAGAAAATAAAACCCTTTTTTATTTCCTTCTCCCCCGGTATAAAAAGCAGCCGCGATCAATTTTTATTCTTCATCAAAACATTTTATGTCAACATGTATAGTCGAGTTTTACAAGCGATTGCAGACACACACACAAACACACACACACACACACAGAGTCAGATGAAGGATCACAGTTACCAGTGACGAGGTAATTGTACTGGCACAGTTATTATGCACTGCATGTGTTCAGCATCCTGTTCCATTGGCCCTTATCAGCCACTAACAACAGTTCAAACCCGGGTTTCATTTGTTTGGAATCTCGCTCAAAGGAAGCAGCAAGACCCCAGAAGCTTTTAAGTGCTTTATTAGAAGTCATGTTCCGGCCCATTGAGAGCTCCTGCGAGTAAATATTTACCAATTAAAATGAGCATCTTCAAAAGGAGTGCTTTTTTCTTTTCTTTTTTTCTTTTTCCCGCGGCTCCAGATGGCGTTGAGACATTTAATGCCACTGTAGGATGAAAAAAGAGCCGGGCGCCATCGGTGTGTGGCGTTCTTTTGAGCTTTATAGCAAAACAAAAACCTAATCGGCCCAGTAGATGATCCTGAATCCCCAACATTACCAGGAGAGACAAACAGAGACAAGGTGGTTGGACAGACACTCTCCAGTAAAAGTGACAAGATTTTATTCTGAGATATATTTCATAAACATGTTCAATTTGTTGGTTTACTGAGAAGCTGTTTGTTTTTGTTGTTGGACCTTGACTGAAATTGACATCAAACAACAAAGATACATTAAAGAAGTGTGTACTTTTATGTTGAAAGAGAGATAGTAGTACTGCTGACGCACAACACAGATTATTCTAACAAAATCAAAACAGTTCGCTGAATTGAACAAAGAGCAAGTCCGTAACAAGGTTCTGTGGATGTGGATCTTTTGCTCACTCAGGTTGTCGGTGCAACACTGTGGTTCACACCATTTCAGGAAGTCTTGGATGGACTGACCTGATAAACTTTGCAGGGACACTCGTGTAGAAAGCCGTTAACTGACTTTACATAAATCCAAAGTCATCATTGTTATCCAAATGATGGAGAACAAGAGCACTAAAATAGCTGCTCTAACTCACTCGAGCTCTAAGGTCTAATCAGTTTCCTTCGGAGTCGGTTTGTCTCATAGTGGACACTCAAAGAATCTTAGATGGCTCAATTTCCCCTTTACTTTGCCTTGTTCCCATGATTCCCTCCTCTGTCGCTCAAGGATTTATTACCAAACTGAGCTCTGCCAAATATAGTTATGGAGCCTGTGCTCATTAAAAGGGCATTAATCATTCACGAAGGGATGTTTTACATCTGGAGGTTTGAGGTTCTGTCTTGGCTGGATGAACCGGGAGAGACGTTTCTCTTTTGGTTCAAATCTGGCGTCTGATTTCTTCTGAAGGTTTGGGAGGAGCGGTGAAGACGGTCCAGGATAAACAGTGTCGAGGACAGGTGTTCTGGATCGCGGAGTTAGCCTTGTTTTTATTTTTAGCTGCAGACCTACAGGGGGGGCTTATTTTAGAGTGCGCTGACATTCCCGGCCGTTCACATGTGGAGCACCGTGACATTGTCACTCACTTTCGCTCAACGCCAGTTCAAGGGTTTTTATTTTTTTCACCAAAAGGGCAAAGTGGTTCCATTATTGTCAAGACGACGGTTTTAATATTCAGCATAAACACAAATTTTACTCACTTTCTAATTAGCCCCATTAGAACAGTCATTGACAAAAGAGATATTCCACAAGTGAACCACATTGATCCCAATGAACAAAAGAAAAAATAAATAAAAACAAAAATAGACATGGACGAGTTTGTGGTTATCCCGGAAAAATAAATGTTGCCACGGTGTCTCAAGATTCTAATATGATGATTTTGATTAGCTTCCATTAACGGACCACCCAAGAAGACAAAGGTTAGAACTCCTACGTTACTGATGAGAAACGTTTTCCTGTGATTTAAACCACCCTGTGGTTTGGTGGTTTAAATCACAGCAGGGGAATTCTGGGAAAGAGAAAGCAGAGCGTCTGGGTCTTGACGTAAATGAATGAATGCAAGCTTTGAGTCGCGTGGTCAACACAAACAGTGTCTGCAACTCGCGCCGATTCATCCGAGTTGTGGTGGCAATTGTGTAAACATCTGCGAGGCCGGTTCAGTGCTGGCATTTATTCCGGCTGCTCTTCAGTCTGGTCACTGGGATGATTCTCGTAATTCAGCTGAACTTTATTCAGTCGCCTTGGAATGGACGGACGAGCTGTGGCTGTGCCCTGGAAGGCTCGGAGAGGAAATACAAGGCGAGAGCTCCCGCTCAGCAGCTCGGAGACCACCGTGTTATTGACAGTCATAGCGGCGGACTCATCTTTGCTGGCAATGATGGGAGCCATTGTGAACTTCTTATATGCCCACAAGAACTAATGTAATGGACTTTAGAGAGAGCGATTTAGATTATAGACGAGAGAAAGGAAAGTAACTGTTGCCACATCGACTGTGAGGTCATGAACATAAATAGCGAATCTGCAGAGTGGCACACGAATCAGCTCTGCTTCTTATGGGATGTGTCTTGGGACTTGGGGGGAAAAAAGTGTTACTGGGAATTGGGGTTTTCTGTGTCCCACTAAGGAAAGATTAGAAAAGTAAATCTACTTAATTCCCATTTCTTCACTTGTTTAGCCAACGTTCACCACTTTAATGATGAAGTATGGTTAGAATTTTATGACGAAATTAATCAATATCTTATTGTTAGACAGTATTTTCAGTTGCCAGCACCAAACAGTAGATCGATTAGCTTGGTAAGCTAACGTAGCTGCTAGAACCCCATTATCTTTCTTTAGCATAATTGGGCCCACAAGGTGATAAACAGTCGTCGTCATCGCTGCTATTACAAGTTCCCCACCCCCACCCCCCCAATGGCTAAGACATCCAAAAATGTAGGTTCAAGTTGCAAAAAGCCATGACCGAAAGTAATAATATTATATATGTTATAATATTATAATATATACTCTGTGGTGTATTGTGTAGTGAGGGAGCAGCCTGTTTCTGTGCATAAACAGTCTGGGCATCACTATCATGACGAGCGTCACTCTGCAGTTCAGAGGTCAAACCTGAAACTGCCATTGCCCCGCTTTGATCCCCGTGCCGTTACCTTCACTCATCCATATATTTGTTTGGCGACAGCGAACAGTTGGAGCGTTTAGCTTCCCGTCACCCCGCCGCCCTTGACTCTGTTCTGACCCGGCCCTGCCCGGCACATCATCACCGCACCGCTGCGTACCGAGACACGCAGATGACATGCGACATGTCCCCTGACTCCAGCGGAGGGTGGAGGGGGAGTCATCATTTATTCTTTCAGTCGCCTGCCACCTCCGTTGCTTCCCGGCTTTTTAATTTTCTCCGTCCCTCGCTCTCTGTCAGCTGATCACGCATAAATATCCCGGCCTGGTTCCAACACGTGGCGGCTGGATGCTCTCGCATGAGGTGAGCACTTGGCAGATAGAGACGCGTTTGTCTGCGTTACTCCCCGCTATCTGTGACAGGTTAATTCCTCGCGCGTTGTAAATACAAAGGTATGAATTATGCATAGAGACATAAAAGAAAGTGATGGGCTTTGTGGTTCGACTAGACAGAGTCTTTCTGGACAGCTTAACATTTGAATGCATGTTTGCCGTCTGAAATGGAGTCCATAACTATTTGCATAAGTGCTTCATAGCTGTCTTTTTTTTTTCCAGAGATGATATAATACTTGAAAATCCACTTGTAATATTTTCACATAGCGATATGGCAGGACTGTTGCCTTTTCAGCAGACTATTGCCCATTATCTCAGATTACGAACCATCACACTGTTTCTTACTCATACATCTCGAACCTTTTGTAAGTTCCCTTTAATCGGTATTGAAAACGAAAAGCTCTGTAAACAACATGCTAAACAGATTGGCATGTTTTCACTGTTGCATCGCGTGTGAATGTATCAAATTTAAGGTCAACGTCAACAAACTTTACGAGACAAGGTGATATTTTCTCCAAGTGGATCAGCCGCATTTGACCAATTCCCCCGCACGTGTACATTTTAACTGGCAAAGGCGTGAAAGAGGCAGGAATGTTTTGTCGGTGACTCACTGTGTTTGTGTTTGTGTTTGTGTTTGTGCCGCACTGCACAGGGAACGATTGGTTATGTCAGTTTGCATGGCGTCTGTCAGGATCAGTGAGACGCTGGTTCTCGGAGAGCAACAAGCCGGAGCTTTGGGAGACAACAACAAACCCATATCCTGCTTTTAATTTCAAATCCACCCTGAGCGCTCGCCGCGGCGGCGCCTCTATTTCACCTCTTTTACCCCTTCAATGAATAAATAAGAGGGTGTCCTTCCATACTGTAATTTTAAGATAAAAGGAATTCCCTCTCCTTTCATGGAATCATTTCCCCCTCCGTTGCATTTACAACCATTCATCCGCCTTTTATGCTTCACGAGCTGAATGGGATTCTTGTGAAAGATATAGTAATGGAATAACTCCGGAGCTATTTGGCAAGCTGGCTCCCTTTTGTTGCCCAAAATTGAAAAAAAAAAAACTTCACTGGGCTCACCCATCTGTCAAAGATTTTTTTTTCTTCTTTTTTCCCTGGGAATGTGCACATGCTGTTTAGGCAACATGACGTCTTAGCTTGTAAAATCATACAAAAACAAAAAAAATGGAAAATTTGTGAGTCCAAATTTTTGAAGTTTAGTTTTAAACTTCCTGTCAAATCACTTTGAGGGTTAATGCCAATGTGCCACAAGAAACAACAACCCTAGGTTAATTAATATCCCAAAAATTAACGAGTCCTAATCGTGCAGCTCAGTAATAAATAGGCTGTTGTTTTAAGAATAAGGTCAATTCTGTAAGTTCTTGCTTTTCATTTTGCGAAACACAGACCCACATCAAAAAGCGGGGAAGATATGAAATAGAGAAATAGTGGTGAGATGACAGGCCACTGTTGGGACCTGCCTCCCCTCAGGAAACCCAGCCATCATGTTGTCAGGCCATATTGATCTTAGAGAAGGAGTGAAAGAGGCTGTGCGGCGGAGACGTCGGGATGAAAGGGGGGGGGGAAATGCGCGTGTCCAAATCTGGCTGGTGTGATTCTTATCATGCTCGGTGAACGGCTGACATTTCAGCCGTGTTTTATTCCTCACGTTGGCATTTCAAATTAATAAAAGCCTCTAATAACTCAGCAGAGTGAAAAAGATGGAGGAGGAGTTGACGCACTTTGAGCTAACACGCTGATTAACAATGTGGCAATTTCACTCTCGCTCCGTCTCGTTCGTTCACCTTCGGCCCAGTTTCTACCAGTTCCACTGCAATGACCCCTGAATCCTGTTGTCAGCGTCCCTCTGACATGTTTGATCATGTTTTCAAGCTGCACATGGAAAACTAGAAAAAGTCCCAATCAATAATGCAATGATTTCCGTGTTGTATAATTTGCATGTTATTGGACCAGAGTCATTCTGTTTGAGTTTCAGTTTCATTTTGTTTGAAATTGTTTCAAATTACGCAACTCGACAGTCACTCAGAGTTTTTCAGACGTCAAATACACACGAGACGACTGGGCACAGTCACAACAACATTTATAACAGCAACATGTCAGGGGCAAATCATTGCATTCGTTTATTTCACTGGAACGGCCGTGAACTCGCTCATGAAGCCAGTTTATTTCAAGCATATTTTATACAAGTTTAATCATTGACTTATTGTTCAACAGTACATTTTTTTTTATTGGTTTTGTAAACATTCACTAATTAATTATTTGGCATTTATTGTGCTCAGTGTCAATCAGCTGATTATCAGAATTATATTGGGATAATCTTTTTGTCCGTGTCCCTCAGCCCTAGTTTAGTTGACTTTTTTGTTGTTGTGTGCGTGACGCAAACAAATGACACGCTGAACAAAAGACTCATAAAACATGTAAGTATCTTAAAAAGAGAGTGTTGCACAGAGAGGGAAAAATTAAACATCCTCTTTGTATTGAGTCCTGACATCAGAGGGAGTCTAATCCCTCATGCAACTAAGCTCTCTCACCCACACACACACACACACAAAGGTATACACAAATACAGGTAAACATGCAGAAACAACATACAGTATGTAAAAATCACTTGGATGCAGTTCTCTCTGTATACTCACCACCACCACTGCCGCCACCATTGCCCATTCTAATGAGCCAGTATTAAATTTACCCCAGTGGGACTCTGCCACATGGGACAGATAATGAGGCCAGGTGTTAATTAATGTGGAGTGCGTCTCCCCTCGTCTGCAGACGCCCCGTGAATCCCAAGCGAGCCCGTGGCCCTGGATCGCCGGGCGGTTGATTTGCCAAGCAGCGCACTTCAAAAGGCCACACTGGCTGTGCCGCCGTCCTCAAAGGGACGGCTTTGGCGAGGGCGGCGTTCCAAAGGGCGGAGTGCTTGGCATGTGGCAAGTCGAGAAAACACGAGCGCCGGGAGAAGTTTGTGTTATTGTTTTGATCGGACATCTGGGTCAATAGCGAGTTACCGCCATCACCTCTGCACCCTCGGATGTGCCGTCTACCATCTGCTGCACATGGGGTTTTATGTTTGCTACAGGATTCACTTAAAGATACATCTTCACGTCTTTGCAAGTCTTCTGTTGTTGTTGTTTTTTTAAAGGCAAGGGCGTCAATCATTTAAAGCCGCCGCTAACAGCAAGCGTTTAGGTTATCGGGATATCATGTGAGATGGTGTTCCTCGATATTGAATCGACATCATCTGCCATCAGAGCTTTGACGTTCAACCTCGCGGCGTGATGGAGCACCTCGCAGGTCAGACGTGCAATCCCGCTGTCCTTCATTTGTCCGAAGGTCAGGAGAATGAAAAGCCCGGCTCTGCTGTGAGCCACTCGGGCCCTGACTGCAGGTTATTAAAGCTCTATTGAGTTTCTGCCAAAGCTGCGGCTCTCCCAATATCTCACCACGGCTCAGCTCATCTCAGCCCTCACTTCCACCAGGGTTTACACCAATCTGAAAGGATCGCCAGCCGCTCTCTGTGTTCAAGATACACTTTTTAAAAAAAAGAAAAGCAGACCTCGATCTACTCTGATACCATCCTGTCATCTCCGTATCCCCACAAACATCATCTCCAATTATGTCAAAGTGTTGTGTGAGTGAACGCGGAGGGAGCTGGCCTTTTACACCCGATGAGAGTTGAGACGTTATCGTGCCCTCTCATGGGCATCGTGGGATTTCGTCCAAGTGGCCCTTCAGCTCAAATCATTGTCATTTCGGTTGTCAGGGATTAAGTCCCCGAACAGCGAATCGCAGCCCGGCGATATTACCCAGATGTCATTTGTCAGACGTCTCCTCCTCCAGAGCGCCACATGAAAGAGCGTGGCCGTCCGGAGGTGTAATAGAGGGGCTTTGGCTCAGCGACAGGTCTGCGGGTGTCATGTGGCAGGTTAGGAGGTGTAAGGCCGAGCAGGATGATGGGCTGATTAATCCAGCAACACCTCGGCTCCAGTGGGATGGAGTTCTCTCCCTCTGCAGCGAGGGCGACACACAACTCAAACCACACACAGACCACAGACTCATCAGTGTTATGTTACTGTATGTTTCACGGTGTAGCTTGATCCTCGAATGGAAAAGGTAAACAATGATTCAGGCTACTTTCTTTACATAATCGCTAAGTCAACAAAATCCCCAAAGCGTAGACACGAGAAGTCTGATAATTATGTAGCCGACGGTGTAATAAAACCAATTAAGACGAGCAAATTGAGGTGATGGTGAAATAATTACAAACGGCCTGTAATAAGCATCCATCACGGTTAACAGATCAACCCTCTGATCCCTTTGACCGGTGAAAATTACTCGGGTTCATTTGTCTAAAAGAACGGGAATCGGGGAATTTCGGCAGCTCTAATCCGTGGTTTTACAACCGTGTATTTATAGATCTCGACAACTTTGCTGTGTACAATGTTGAAATGATTAGCGCAGCACTAAGCCAGGATCATCCCTTCAAAGTTTACAGATATTTATGTAGAAACAAGAATATCGTTATCACATTAAATCAATCTGTTGGCAGCTGTGAATCATTTAGCCTCTCTTACCAAACAGGAAATGAATGAGATGACATTTGTAACAGGTGATCATCATCATCGTCATCAGAGATGAAATTATTCACTTTGTGTTAGAAATATTACAATGTTACTGATATTGAAGTATTGATATTATACTCTTTCATCGTTATGGCCAGTGACTGATCTGTTATGATGTGGACCTCTGTTTATACCCTAATTAAACATTGTGACTACCTCCCTGTATTGTTTGGTAGCTGATAAAACCATATTTCTTCTTTTCCCGACTGGAGGTCATCACTCATATCAGGCTAAAACAAATTCGGGACGCAGATTTGTCCCAAAGTGACTTTGTCTACCAGAAATCACATTTACGTACAAACAACAAAAATGCAAGAGTGATAGATCTGGATGGAAACAAAGTAACATTTCCTGTTAATGATAATAATGGTAATAGCTTGAGCCGATGGCGGCGGCGGCTGCAGTGTAAGGAAACGGTGCGATCAAACTGTGAGTTTGATCTGAGCTCACGTCCAGGGATCTGTCAGTTAACTGATTAGTTGGGTTGCCTGCACCCATCCTTCAGTGGCAGCTGTCGCCAGGCTGCAAATTTATCTGCTGAGCCAACCCTCGTGTCAAAAAGGCACATCAACAGTAGGTTGTGCTTTGTCAATCTCGTCGGCCATATGTCACCCGTTTGAACACATTTGTGTATGTGTGTATTGCCACAGTTCCTGATGACTGCTGTAAAGCCGCTGTCAGTGTAGGAGCGAAAACAGCCCTGTTACTATATCATTACTGTATCTATTTATTCATATGTTTATATTTTGTTCATTTTGTGTCATGAATTCATGTGTTGTCATCATGGCTCAATGCTTGCGATTACTGAAACTGTATAGGCATTGAACAAAACCATCAGTTTCAATATATACACAGTATATATATATACTGTCTCTTATACACATCTCGTATGAATGAACTAAAAGCGCGCGGCAAAGCAGACAGTCGGATGCTAAACAGAATTGGCATGTTTTCACTGTTGTTAAATTCCACTGAATGACATTTGGATCCACGTGTCCAGCTCAAGTCTCTCCCTCTCTCTCTCTCTCCCTCTCTCTCCTCTCTCTCTCTATCAGTGTCGTCCTTGTTCTCTGGCTCTCGTACTGAGTGTGACACCCTGATATTGGATTGACCTTATAGGCTGCAGAGATCGGGACATCATTAGCTGCGACCAGCCGCAGACTGGCTGCTCGGGCCTCCTGCACTAAGCCACTGCCTCGAGACGGATCATATAGCGTTGATAGAAACCGTCTGGGCTTGGTTACACAGCAGCCGCGGTGGCAAACGCGATGTCAGCAATACCAATCAGAGGTTGTCAAGGTTACATCAGCTTAGCGCTGAAAGGAATTGCACATGTACCAAAGGGATTTTCTGTAATATTAAAATAATATTAAAACTACATGGTCTTCATGTGCTAAACTGTCGGAGCACCACTTTCATACTTTATTTTTCGATATTTTCATGTAATTCACCGATAAGTGTCATGATAATAATTCATAGTGAACTTACAATAACCCGTTACGTATTTCATTTCGTCAATATTTCCATTTTGGTACAAACCCCCCCTGGCTCTCTCTCTCTCTCCGGGTCTCATACGACCATTTCACTCTCCCACCGCCACAATCACAGGTAAAGGATCACGCTGTGGGAGCTTATTGTTCTTCAATGCCTTCCCCTCGGCACTATACCGAAGCCCTGGGTCTTAAATGACCACAGAAGGTATTGATCTTCATAAGGCGCAGTTTTCGCTGTTAAATAACCACCACAGGAAATCCGATGAAAGGTCCTGACCTTTCCCCGTCATTTCACCCTCACACGGTTGTATGAAAGCGCTCCGGTACGGCGCGGCGTGCTGGGAGAAAGTAAACATCATACGTGTCGGTTAATGTTCAGTAGGAAAAGTGCCTTTGCGTTATTGAGCGTTATTAATGATGGAGGGGGTCGGCCAGACGCCTTCTCATACGTGAACGGGCTTCTCGGCAGGAGAGAGAGAGAGAGATCTGTTCCCTGAAGGCCTGAATTCGAAGCAGGCGCAGAGAGAATGATTATGGATTGAATTTATGTCTGCTTTCCGCCGGTCTCCGAGCACTTCTCATCCTGGCGGGACGGAGCAAATTTCTCTCTTTAAAGCTTCTATTTACTCTCACGGCACAGTTGGGAAATTGTTTTTCTCATTAGCCGCGGATGGCGCGTTCTGAGCTCCTCGCGTTGTCTGTGAATGAGGCTGCCGCTCGAGAAGAGGCAGACTGCTTCCCTGAGCCCCGCGCATGAAGACAAATGTGAAAAGTGGGAAAGTGGAAATTCATTCTTTTGCATGAGAATGGGAAAATCACTGTCTTTCAGTGTCTGACTCTGCCTCTGACTCTGACTCTGACTCTGACTCTGACTCTGACTCTCTCTCTGTACTGTCAGGGTCTGAGCTCGGAGTGGGCCTCCAAAGCCGTTCAAGCAGAAGAAGGGAATATAACAAGCTTGAGCACACATCATTGTTAAGCAGTTGACTCGAGTGCAATATATTGTCCCTGTGGCCAAACTCAGGCGGCCCCCATCCTCCTTCCCCCCCATTGCCCCTGAACGCCCCCTTTCACATCTTGGAGTCTCTCTTTTCCAGATACAGTGTGGCCTTTTAAGCTGTATGTGTGTGTGTGTGGGGGGGGGGGTTATTGTGTGCATGTGCATTGGCGTGCGAGAAAAATACTGCGGCTATGAAGTTCCCTTAAAAACACACACACACACACACACACACACACACACACACACACACACTGTATGTGTGTGTGTGTGTGGTGGTGGTGGGGGGTTATTTTGTGCATGTTCATTGGCGTGCGAGAAAAATACTGCGGCTATGAAGTTCCCTTAAAAACACACACACACACACACACACACAGTGAATAAAGGCCCTTCTTCGTTCACAATCTCTCTTCCTCCCACTCCCTGTCTCAGCACCATCACCCTTATTACCCTTCTAATTGGATCATGCGACGCTCCCTTTTAGTCAGCCGAGGAGGCCCAGTGACCCACAATCCCTCAGTCGTGTTCTACCTCCTTGCATAGTTATCTCTCCTGCAGCCGAGGAGCAGGTTGCCGATAGCGTATCACACTCCCACAGGAAATAAAAATGGACCGCGGAGATCGGTATCTGAAAAGCCGGGAAGTCACACATACATCTTCCTGCGAGGAAGATAAAGCGTCAAATGAAAAATGAAAACGTCTTTGAATGCATAGAATTTAGGGCAAAGAAGCAGCTATTTTTTTGTTGTTTTTTTTTTCCCACATAAAACCTAGCGGCGCCTGCTTATCAGTATTCCTGCCTAACATAGTGACAGTCTGGGTTGAATGATGCAATAGTGGCGGTATAAGCGGGTAACGTTGCAGATAGCGGCGTTCTCACCTTTAGATAATTTTGCGTGTAGAATGTCGGATGATTGCTGACTATCGAACCGCTTTACAGTTGATCTGAATCTCATCAGCACTTAACCTCATTGTTCCGGGAGCAGAGGTGAGAGGAATGTCAATTGGAAGCGTGTCTCGTGCTCTCCGGCTCCGTTTCAGCCCTCTCTCTCTTTTCCATTCACACACACACACACACATTCAGAGCTCTATACCCCTCTCACAAACAAACAAACAAACACAAACACATCAAGAGGTCCTCTCTGCCCCACACAAACACGCTCACACGAGCATCCACACTCGGCGGACGCTTCAGAGCAGACACGGGCCCATGAAAAATGCATGTCCCTTTGTGTGTTTCATAAGAAACACTCATCGGGATTCCGCTCCCATCTCCGTTGAAATACCACACAGGAATATCAATTACACTGGCAATTTGGGTGGCGGTGTAGGCTGGAATTCGCCGAGCACGAATATGGGCTCCACAGTGTCATTATAATGAGAGGGTCACTGTCCTCCGCAGCTCTGAGGCCAACACGGCTCGCACAGGTTATACGATACACAGCAGTCTGAATGGCATAGAGATCCCATTGAGTGCAGGGGTTGGAATCGTGATAGAAAGGCAACCCGACAAGAAACTGGAAAAGTAAATAACCTTTCAAGGCCAAGCTGACCAACAAGCAACTCGAGGGATGCGGAGGGGTTTCGAATAGGGAGGGTTGGACTTTTGCTACGTGACGAACAAGTGTTTCTAGGATTTTGCTTTTAAATATTGCATTCAGAACTAATTATTTGACAACCTTTTTTGACATTTTCATGGCTTCGCTCCCACAAACCACATAACGCAGCCCAACTTTAAATTTTCATACCATTCGGCAGTTTCTTTGTGCTAATTTCTTGCTGCGCAAATATAAATGGAGTTAAAACTTTCCCGCCTTTTTAGGCTAATTCAAAGGTAACACACGGCTTCCAACACAACAGTTAGCAGAGGCACAGATCTCATACAGTAAATAAGGATGTATAGAGAATAGATATAATTAGCACTTTGCAGTATATGCATTGGGGTCACATTGTAAATGTTTCTTTACACATTAAATTTACACAACGCATGTTGCAATGTGCGCTTACACACATTTTTGTGTTTGTTCAATTTTTCACAGGAAAATCCTTACATGTGCAACAATGAATGTGATGCCACCACGGAAGAACTGGCTCACCCTCCTGAGTTGATGTTTGACTTTGAGGGTCGCAACCCCACAACGTTTTGGCAGTCCACCTCATGGAAGAAATACCCAAAGCCCCTACAGGTCAACATCACACTGTCATGGAACAAGACCGTTGAGCTGACTGATGACATCGTCCTGACCTTTGAGTCGGGTCGACCAGAGCAGATGGTTCTGGAAAAGTCGCTCGACTATGGCCGGACCTGGACCCCGTACCAGTTCTATGCCACTGACTGTCTGGACGCATTTACCATGGAGCCCAAGACAGTGAATGATCTCACCCAGCGCACCCTGCTGGATATCATCTGCACCGAGGACTACTCCAGAGGCTACGTTTGGAAGAACGACAAGACAGTGCGTTTTGAGATAAAGGACCGATTTGCCCTCTTTGCCGGACCTCGACTACATAACATGGCCTCACTGTACGGCCAACTGGATACCACCAAGAACCTGAGGGACTTCTTCACCATCACTGATCTGAGGATTAAGCTGCTGAAGCCAGCCACTGGAGCCACCATGGTGGATGAGAACAACCTGTCACGATATTTCTATGCGATCTCTGACATAAAGGTGCAGGGCAGGTAAGAACCATTTACTTCTGTTGGTGGTAATTGCCGTGCTTGAAATTTTTTATGTTCTTGAACATTCTAGTTTCTAACCTATTTCATTTGCAAAATGGGTCCACATTGTTCCTCCAGTTTTCGCATTTTTACTTGCAGTTTAACGGTGCACTTAACTCTTTGACTCACCGACTGCTGAGCTGATACAATTGGCCTTTTCTAGGTGAAATCGCTCCCCAAACACCTCTTCAAACAGCAGGAGCTTTGTAATGAGGCTACACACAGCAATTCCCATCCATCCGTTTAACACTGAATAAACCTGGATTCATATTTACACAGTAATAAATTGGACATTACAGATATCAAACCTCATCAGTATAAATGCGACCAGGATTGGCCACCTACAGCGTCTATAAGTTTAAATACCACAAAAAGTCCAACACAGTGATTAGCATTCATTCAAGGGGAGGAAGAGCTCAGTGGAAACACATGATGAGTGATGAGTACAAATGACAGCCTGTTGCTTCCTAACGGCTTATGGCGCGCCACCTCAGGTATATACCAACCTTCTCTTCTATAGGAAACAATGTCAGTGGTTTTGATAATGAAGTCTCCTAACCCCAACCCAAACCCACATTTCATGATTTTCCATTTTTAAAAGCGCAATTTTCAGACAATGTATCATTAACACGCCTTGCAGTTCTGCAGTGTATAATATTTCCAGTGAGTCATCAGAATGTGCCTGCAATTTTCTTGGAATGGAAACATTGTCGTTTCATGACGCATGGAAATGGCCCACAGGATGGTCGTAAAGCCTCTGCAGCTGCTCCCCAAACGGGGCCTGTGTTGCTTGCTGCATTTGGTTTATATGAGGATAACTAGGTTGGTAATGACCCATCGGATGGGCCCTGGCTGAATTGAAACAGTTCGTCTCTAATTAGAATTCAGTCGACTTCAATGGCAGATTAGAACCATTAGCAATGTTGGCTAATTGGTAGGAGACTAATCTTGTAATTAAGAGCATTTGCAGCTGATTAAATGATAATCATCAGGGACACATCAGTGAAACATGGAGACATTCAGAATTGCCAGCCTGTGGTTCCAAATTTAGTCCTGCGTAACAATGAGCAGATGTATAGTTTGATCCGCAGAAAGCTTTATTTGTTCATTTATTTATTTTGAGACTCTTTATCTTTTATTAACAGGGCAATTTTGGACCATTTCGTGGTGTTTGATGTTTTCGATCGTATGCCACTGCACGTTCTTTCATACTCGTGGTGTGTAATGTTCCCGTCTCAGCCCCATCTGATGGATAAACATGTAGTGCAGCCAAACTGTTCCACTGTGAACACACAGAGTAGAGTAGCGTCTACCCCACAGATATCTCATTTTGCCATTCATTAGAAAAAGTAGCAAAAGGTTGTATTCGGGGGAAAATAAGCTATTTTGCCCAATTTTCCATCCTGCCCCTGGGCTTCAAATTCAATTTTCCACCAAAAGTTTGCAGTTAGAAAGAAAAGAAAATAAACATACAATTTCTGTCCAGAGGTGGCTAAGTAACTCACTTGAAAGGGGGTGATGTAGGTGGGTGGGGAGAGACTGATTGGAGTTCCCAGCAGTCTCAGCAGCCTCCTGGCTACAACCAAACGTGAAAGCCTTATCACAGAGTAGCCATCCTGTCCTAAATGCTGATAAACTTTGACACACACACACATAGGCGCACACCTGAAAATGTGCAACATCATGCAACCCGCAGATATGTTCATGATATACTACATATTCTGCATGAATACTATTTGCTATATTCACAATGAAATACGAATGGATTTGCTTTCTTTTACATTTATGTTTGAGTAATTACAAATAATACAAAACAAACGTTCTGGATTACATTATGTGTAAAGAAATTTTTAATGAGTGAAGCGTATTATTTTTAAACTCTTTGAAGTCATTGCAAGAAATCCCAAATTTAAGGTGCCTGAGTGTAGTTGAAGAGAAGCCCGCGCACCAATAAACGTGACTAAAATTACAGTTAAATCCTGTGATGCTGGACAGTATAAACAAGTCCGAAAATATTTCTCTTAATAATCTTACTTTTTATATATTTCACAATGAAATACGAATGGATTTGCTTTCTTTTACATTTATGTTTGAGTAATTACAAATAATACAAAACAAACGTTCTGGATTACATTATGTGTATAGAAATTTTTAATGAGTGAAGCGTATTATTTTTAAACTCTTTGAAGTCATTGCAAGAAATCCCAAACTTAAGGTGCCTGAGGGTAGTTGAAGAGAAGCCCGCGCACCAATAAAAAGACTAAAATTTCATGTACAGTTAAATTCTGTGATGCTGGACAGTATAAACAAGTCTGAAAATATTTCTCTTAATAATCTTACTTCTTTTTTATATATACTGTATATATATATAAAACTGGTTCTACAAGGCAGGAAATCACTCCGTACTCAAAACACTATGACAAACATCTTTTATAATAGTAAGTTATGCGTAAAACAGACATAAGGAAAAGGTACAAAAGTGTGTGGCAGTGTTACCCCTGCTATTGATTTCTAATGTTATTCCACATCAACAGGAAATAAAAACCTTGAACCGTGCAGGCTTTGCCCCCTTTCACGTCTCCCTCGCCATCGTTCCTCACTTATTGATCAGATGTCTGCTTGTTAATTAAGACATGACCGCTATCGGCTGGCTGCACGGTCAGAGCTGCACATCTGCAGGGTGCAGCAGGGCCTGGGAATGAGAGGCAGCTAATCCATAAGTGCTAATGTGCTATTTCTCCCATCTCCCATGCCATCCTCAATTTTTTTCTCATGTTTTTTGTTCCACCATCAACGTTTCGTTCACTTTTCGATTCTTCTCTGCGTTCAAGGATCCTTTCAAAGTAACCAAACAGGACAGATATAGACTGGTATAGACACATGAAAAGTGATCATCATATGATGAATTATAATCTTCATCAATAGGTTGGTGGGTTGACATGCAGCCGTTTCTGTCTATATATCCTTGCGCAAGTGTCCTTGAGCGAGACATTAAATCTCCATGACTCGTAATGGCCACCGTCATCCCCAGTGTCGTAGGTGTGTTTGTGACAATGAGGCAGTTTGTAAAGCACTATAATACAGCATTATATAAGTATAAAGGTAAGTGGATGTATAAGTATGAAGAACAGCGGATGTTTGTTCGCATGCAGTTCAATTTCATTTGAGCTTCTGGACTCAGGAGAAATATTACGCTGACGACATCAGACTTTACATTAGACTCTCCTGTGCTATATGAACTCAGTGTTCTGAGCAGCAATGACTGTGTGCATTATATCATGGAACCCATGTGTGCATCGTGTGTGACAACCATCGTGTTGGTTCAATTAGCAACACAGCAGTTATTTCAATAGTGGATGAAGTTTTGCATATATTATTGTCTACACTAAAACTAATGTTCAGTGAAACCAGTTTTAATGTAGTGATGCATAAATCTCCAAGCTGCACCTAATGTCACCAGAACAGCTGGAGCTACCTGAAAAGACAGATGTTGAGGACCAGATGATGGAATTGAGCATTTTAACATCTGCATATATGAGAACTGTTTATACGCATTTGTATGAGACTGGTGACTTATTGAAACACACAACGCAAAACAAGAACATAAGCCACTTTGGTCAGTGTGATCCAGTTCTGTACCTGGTGAAAACGCTGCGTTTACAACACAACGACTTGAGTATATCTAATATTAACATGACTGCAGGCTTATGGAAATTTGTTCAATTCCCCAAAAGACTGTCTCCACTGACAAATTTTAAACAAAAGCAAAGTTCAAAGAGAAGAAAAACATATTTCATCCTATTCAATGACAATTTGGATACAAAGGAATAAGGTTTTTAGATAAAGTATGAACCATGTTACTGTTATTTCATGCTCCCCAGTGGTTCCCTGAAGCCACAGGCAAACTCTGCATCTCCTTCTCCCAGTGGGAGCTGGGAGCTCATCAAAGTGCCATATCACACAGACTTCAACTGTAACTCGCACTTAAAAAGGGAGCCTAAATCTGTAGCGGGTGGTGTGCCGTGCTGAACCACCAACAGAAGATTCAAACCCCGAGGACATCCACAGTACGCGCTCTCCAGTGGTCCCACGCGATCATTCGAGACAAAAGCTAATAATGATGTTACGCCATATAATTTGCTGTGTAATATCACAGGACGTTTTCCTCGCTCATTTACACTGACATTTAAATATCTGTTCTATCCCGAAGAGATCGCTTTCCCACAATTGATCTGTTTAGCATGTAAAATCAGGACACAGCGCAGCAAGAGGGCATCACCGCATTTTGTAATGAAGTATACAGGGGGTCCTCGAGTTATGACGGTCTCGAGATACGACGTTTTCGTGGTTACGACACATCTCCCATGAACTTCCTTGTTTCAGCTTAAGTGGTTTGCCCCGTAAATACGTACAGACTTCGCACGGGAACTAGTTGGTGAGCGCTCTCTCTGTCTCTCAGCGCGCCTGCCGGCTCTCCAGCACCTCCACAGCACAGCTAGGCTACTCTGCCTTGTGTTTACTGATGTGAAATGGATGGCTGGCGGGGGGGGGGCAGCGGCAGCCGGTAAGGAGATGCAGACGGACACAGATGGGTTCGGGATCGTGGCGATACCGTAGGTTTATTCACAACACAGGGTCTACACAGTTGATATCAGAAATCTAAAGGAAATGCTCATTACACTCGCGATATCAACCCCTATGGTGTGTCAAGAGGGACAAGAGGGACGAAAGGCATAGGGTGGTGTTATAGCGACATCTAGTGGCACAATGTATGCACAATGGCAAAATTAATGTATGTTCCGACTTATGTCAAAATTCGGTTACAACACATTCTCAGGAACGGAACTCCATCGTAACTCGAGGACCCCCTGTACTTGTTTGTTTACGTGTCAGTGAGCCATTTAGACTAAATACACTGTTTCTGCAACTCCTTGCTCATAACTGAGTGATAACCCCAACACCATCCCTAAACCTAACCCCAACTAAAGCGTTTGTCTGGCTGGATGAAAGGGTCGATGTCATTTATCCTGTTTTCTCCTTCAGCATTTTTGCACGTGAGAAAAATATGTTGAACTTAATTTCTCCCTCATCTTTAAGCAATTTCTGTTTCACTCCCTTTTACATTTGCTGCCTCGCGATGATGCTATTTCGTTTCGTGCGGTGAAACCGTGTCAAAAACCTGCTGTTTGTTTGAATCACCCATCAGCTTTTCATTTGCTGATCTGCTATTTGAAACCACCGCATCGACATCCATCCAGCACGTTATGAATATAATCCAGCCATTTGTTGTGTTGAAATTTAGTAGCTGCTGGAAATGTGGCGTATTTGTATATGATGGAAAAGCAAAGAAAAACAGTCGAGTCTGTCCATTTTTTTAAGACAGCATTCTCTCCCAGGCACTCACACAGTACACACACACACACACACACACACACACACGAAACCACCAAGCCCGTGCCCTCTGAACCATGACAGCTGTAGGCAGCTTGATTGACAGAGTTTGAAAGTCAGGTTCAAGTGCAGGTTCACACGGCCCCCAGTGTTACTGTGCAGCCAACATAAGGTTCTCTCCCGCTCTGCCCAAAGCCTGCTCACTTATCTTGCACCAGATGCCTGTCACACGCTGCGATATTTTCTGCCAGTCATCTCCCAGTCTCCAGCGTTTAATTAGAGCTCATTAAGGCCCAGGCTTTCTTTGTAAATAATATATTGGTGCCAGAAAGTACATCAACATAAACCGTCTCTGGGGGGGTTGGGGGTGGCGGGTGGGGGTGTGGGGGGCTAGCAGCAGCCAGGAATAGAGGAATCGCCGACATGGCCTTTTGGCAACTCCCACTGTACAATCAAGCTTTACGAGTGGTGGATCACACAAGGTTTATAGGTTTGTGTGTGTGTGTGTGTGTGTGTGTGTGTATGTGTGTGTGTGTGTGGCCCGACCTGATTAATCCAGTCGTCTCATCATCCGTCCTTATTACAATACAATAAAGTGCTACGACTCCTATTCTGAAAGCGGGTTTATTTGTATATTCACCCTTCGCACTGTAGTCGGTGAATGCCTGTAGGGAACGCTTGCATGCTTCTGCACACACACACATACACACACACAAAAGCATGCAGCCAGTCTCTGATTTCCATATTAATATGTCTTCCCGTTGCAGATTTCTCCACAGCGTCCTATCTTCCATGTCTAGGCAGCTTACATCACATGAATGAGATGGCCCTCCACCACGAGGGCTGATGTGGAATGGAAGGGGGTTGGGGGGTGGGGAGGGCGGGGGTAGACATTACCCCACTGAATGGCTACATCAATGCACAACCTCAGTAATAGGCCCTGTCATTGAAACAAATCACAGGCTTCCAGTGGCCGTGGTCCAAGCCACGTGAATTCAAATTTCATTCCGCCCCGGCAGAAAATGCGAGCAGGGGGAATTAACTTGTGATCCGATTCTAATATTTCCCCAACAATTTAGGGAGCTCTGGTGGGGCTGCTTGATATGTGGGTGTGTGTGGGGGGGTGGACGCAAACAATTTGCCTGAGATGTATTACATTACACACCGAAGAGTGACAAAATTGGCCACAGCGCAGGGCGACGGAAACAAGCCTAATCGGACTCTTCAATTTCATGGTGACACGGCCGGGTGTAATGAGGTGACTCTGCATCCCCTCCTGGAAAAGTGCAATGCCGATATACACAAGCGCCCACAAACACTATGAGACCGGGATTTGCTTCATCCCTGCGTGATAATAACCCCCACACACACACACACACACACACACACACACACACACACACACTCCTGCACCCATGTCTTATGTGTTTTCTTAAAGACTTAACTTACTGTTTTAAATTCACTGTTATGAACCCAAGAATGTCTCATCAGGATGTTTATTATCTGCTCACAGCCATTTTTAACTTTGCAGGGCTTCTGCTGCATTAGCTCTATATTTGGAGCCCATTACGCAAGCTATAATATTAATTCAATATACTTTGAATAATTTAGATTTTTTTTCTTCCTCCAAAAGAGCAAACAATGTGAAGCAAGAGAGATGTTTTTCTTTTCCCCCATGAGAACTTTAAAGACGTTCTCTAAAGACGTTTATTCATAAAAAAAAAGAACAGGACCGAAGTCATAAGTCCGAAGTGCACGAAAGTGCAAAACATAAATAAACCACACTGACCCGCACCAGACACTAAATAAACATGATGGGAAATGATTTATTGCTTCCATTTTGGCGCTGCTGTAGCTCGCGTACATCGCAGCGGTCCTCGCTCTCGTGTGAGAGGAAATCGAACAGGCGTTCGCAGCTATGGCAGCTTATTCTGCTTTGTCCAGGTAAGACACTGACTGACCATCTAAAAATTTCAGCAAGGCCAAAGTTTCCCTGCGCAGCCTTGATCTCTCCGTATCTGTCAGAGCCGTGGCCGGTCAGGACGTGTGAGCCTTGTCGGGGGAAAGTTTCGGGAAAGCTCAGTATGTATTTATACAGCACAGAGGCACATTACAAAGTTCCGACCATGGGCAGCTTGTATGAGGAAGAGGTGAGAAATAGGGCTGAAGGAAGTCTTATCATTCAGAGCAGCAGCCATGGGTTAAATCTCTAATGGGGGAGGGGGAGGGGGGCTTTCCATTTTAAAATGGTCTATTTGCCATTTTCAAAATTCCCAGGATTCAGCCAACGGTTCCTGACAAAGTTATACTCTCAGTTCAGAAACCAGTTATTTTTTCTACCTTTATTTTAATTGAACAACAACAACAACAAAAAAAACAACAATATATTTTTGCCACCAAACCCAGCAAGCATCATGAGACCTGGCCATTCTGAGTCTCTCAGCATTTGGATCCTGCCCAGGTGCCAACAATTAGGTCAATCACATGCTGCCACTACACAAGCTGCAGCACAGAGGTTAACGTGACACACCAGACTCATATATTCATTCATTTATATTTATTCATGAACACAAGCAGAGGTGAGGGCTGTATTTTGCATTGAAATGCTATTATTTTAAATATATATTTTTTTTTTTTAATATTTTTTTTTAAAGATGTTAGAAATGTCATTTCATCTAAGCTTGAATCTCTAAATGTTGACGTCCTCATTCTCTGACCCCAGTGCGTGTACCTGCACAGCCACACAGGTGTTTTCACTTCGAGCTGATGGCAAGTCAGGTCAGAGCTGTGAAGGGAACGTCATCGATCTCAGTGGTCATTTGCACAGGCCGTGTTAAAATGTTGTGTTGTGACAAATTCTACCGGTAATGTTTAACACTGGCTCTGCTCTCGTCCTAACTATAAACCATAAACCTTTAAAAGTCACATGCCTCCCTATACTATTTAATGCAGATGCAAGTAAATGTGCTGAGTAAGCAAATACACTTCCATAATTTAAGTCTCTCACTTTTTTTTCTTTTTTTTTACCTTTGGGCCATTGTAGGCTTTCATAACTGCAACTGCTCCCAGTTCAAACATTAATATTTCCTGACATATAGGTCACCGTTTATTGGCTGTGAATTTTTCTGGAAGTTATTTCAACACATGGCCATTGCTCCTGTATACTGATAAACGGTTTCAGGTTTTATTGGAGTAAGCTGGATTTATTTACAGTCTTTAGAGAAACGTTATTATTAAATGATGGGTTCTAATGTTGTTTTCCTCGGCGTGCGGTTCAGCCTTGAACCTTAGCCGATGAAAGTTTCCCCCTTTGACCTGCCGCTTCAGTCTCTCTCGACTTTGAGGTTCATATTTAATGAGTTCCTCGCACTTCTCTTGTCTTGAACCAGAGATGCAAGGAGCTGTCACAGGGAAAGAAAGGCTGTGTTAGACATAGTGAGCCTGTCAACGCTGTGCCAAGCAGCCTGGAGAAGCCAAGGTGAGGCAGCAGCCAGACGGAGAGGATACGGGGCACTGCAGCTGTCTCTCCAAACTATATATACTGTATATATGAGCATACAGTACACCTGAAAATCATCTTCAGTTGTTATCCACACTGGGTCATGTGACGTTTGCGGCGTCTATATTCACAGGCCACAACGTCATCACTCAAATTCCCATTTCGTCACTTATATTTTTGGTTTTTATTTGCGCGAATCTGTCCCTTGCCTGCACACCGGTATAAAGAAGATGTTCACAGCACTGGGAAAAATTTAATTTATAAAATTCTGAGGCAATTTGTTCTTTCCAAATGTGGGAATGTGCTGGTTGCGCCGGACAGGGGGTACATCCTGCTGTGAGCAACTTTAATTGAAAGTTCTCTGTATCAGAGAAATAGTTCCTGTAGAGACGGTGAAGAACGCGTTCGGTGGATTATTCAATTATTGGAACTTTTTTCTTTCGGGACAAAGATTACTGCTTTCGATTTCTTTTTAATGCAATTTCCATTGACACGAGATGAACAAAATGAAATCCATTTGACTCCATTGTAGTTTGGTAACGGCTGAAACCTCAAATCTAAATACAGAAAAAAATGAATGTCTCCATGAGTAGCAAATACTACTTAACTTTTTTCTTTTTCTTTTTTTTTTTTTTTGGTGAACTGAACCTTAAAGAAGAGTATAATATTATACCCCAAAACCTCAAATCATATTACACCTATACAGCTAATGTAGTTTATTCATTTCGTGGTCTCTGAAAGTTCCAGCCGTCGCTGGAAGGGCAGGCCAAAAGGCTAGATGCCTTCTGATTTCTCCTCCGGGAGGGTCAGTGTTTGGATAATGGATAATACCAAGTGCTGTTGGGTTGAAGAGAGTATAAAAGGTCATAAAAACTTTATGAAATGTGCCTTTGTAATGGTGCCAGTTCAAAAGGCTGGACATACAGGGGATATCTTTCCTCTTGTGACCTAAACCGGGGACAGAGAGACTCTCTGATTTCAATATGACAATGCCAGCGGCAAAAGCATCACATCCCCGAGCTCCCCTGAGTCCACATCCTCCACTCCATCCGCGTGCTACCCTCACCGGTTGGGCCCGGTGATCCAGATTCTGCTGGTTTTTAATTAAGTGGAAGGTCAAATCTCATCGCGCTTGACTTCAGGGAGCTGCTGCTGCCGTCTGCATGGCAGAGGAGCTACAGCCAGTCATTAATTTTATGGAGCAGGGACTTTAATTGATTAAAAAGTGAAGGACTATGGGGAATGTGTAGTAAGAGGCACGCTGGGTTTAGGCCCATATTCGGTGGCATCCACCGTGGTAGCTAATATTGTGAGACGGAGCTTAACCTGGGCACAGATGGTGATTTTCTTTAATGGGTAGACTTAAGTAGTCATTTCCAACTTTAATATTGCCGTTGCTGTAGGAAAACAAAAGATTAATCTCTTCTGCCGGAAACTAATAGGCTGCAAGATCATCTCAACTTTATGTGAATTTCTGTATGATGAGTTTTATATACTTATAATAATAAATATATAAGACAGACAGCAGTTATACATTAGTTCTGGTGATATTATTATCTTGTACTATTTAAATATGTGAGCATGAATCACAGAATATCTCATGACATATTACTCATTTGACTTTTGCCATTTTGCCATTTAGTGCAACACTTTTTATAAACATTCAGCAATATGTGTTTAGTGGTAAAAAAAAGAAAAAAATATCATCTAATTACTTCCACCATATACACTGACATACAGCAGATGCTCCTTTAGAACATGGTATAGATCCACCTGTCTTGCAGTTATCTATCATTAATATGAGACGCCACCGTGAGGCCAGGAAGTCAATTAGAATAGATGTATCTCTGACTGTTGCTGTCATCTCTCTGTCTCATGTTTACTGCTTATTGTATGGAACAGATATCCAGCTCCCCGGTCTCAAACGGGAGAAATCTTTCCTCGGAAGCGCTTTGTAAAAACAAACACAGGCACGATGTGAAACCATGAGCCGCCCGAAACCCCCGAGGAGGACTCCTGTGTCGGATCCTCTCAACGGCTCGCTTCCCAACTGTACAAACCCGCCCCAACATCCCAAGAAGCTGAGGTCACCGGTTGTAACCTTTTACCCTCGTGGGAGTTGGATAAAAAATGGGGTTGGGGAGTGGGGGTTATATTTGGAATACAACGGGAATATGAAACGGCAATAACTCATGTGACAACAAACACCGCCTGTTCTTCCTACTCACTGGCAGTAAACAGAGCTCTCGGTGAAATCGAAAAGCCTGTGTTCTGCAAAACGTGCAATTTACTCTTCGAGACGAGACGAGAAAGACTCGAACGGCAGCCAATTTGTTCGTTTTCCACCGGGTTGGAAACACAAACACGTTTGTTGAGTGTGGTCAAAAAGGGGGGGCGGGTTTGGTGGAGTCTTGACAGCCATCAGGTCTTCTCGCCCCTCCTGTCAGGAGAATCTGTCAACACTGCCACAATTCTGTCTAATAAACCAGCTCCCCGGACCGGCAGGGTTTCCTGCCTGGAGGATCCTCTCTGCCAAATGATGAAGTAACTCTGAAGAAAATGGGCGATACGCTGGATACGCTGCTTCCCCTCCTGCTATCATCTCCCTATCAGACCCCTGTTTTGTGCTCAATTAGCGAATCTTACAAAGTGCCTTTCATTTAGTCTCTAAAGTGACCTTACTCGCGTCGCTGTTCTCTCCGCAGGCGAAGCGACAAATGAGGCCTTGTTTTATTCTTTGAAGCGGAGCATAATGAATCTTTGTGAAGGCACGATCCGAGTCAGATAACCCACCAGGATTTCAATTTACCCCTGTCAGAAAATTTGAAAGGCACGAATAATCGTAATTTGCATAGTCCCTCCAGAGGGCATCGATTCAATGGGTGCAGAATGACTACGCCTATTCACGTCCACGTCTTCTGTCGTTATCTTTCTGTCTCAGATGCAAGTGCAACCTGCATGCCAACAGCTGTGTGTTCGACAAGGGGAAGCTGGGCTGCGAGTGTGAGCACAACACCACCGGGCCAGACTGCAGCCGCTGCAAGAGGCACTACCACGGACGAGCCTGGAGTGTGGGCTCCTACCTCCCTATACCCAAAGGAACTGCAAATATATGTAAGCATATCGGTATTCCTGTTTCCCCACCTATGTCTTTTTTTTATATACAATATGTAAGATTTTCATTTTCCTGGGCATATAGCTACTTATTTTGTATATTATGCACTCTTTCCGATACTTTAACACTGAATTTACAGTGTCTTCGTCAACTGTGAAGCAAGCGTGAACTAACGGTGGACATTTTTCGCGCCTGTTCTGAGGCAGAAGGTGCTCTTTTGCATTATCTCCATTATAATCTTGGACGAGATTTGAGTCACATATATCAAATACCATGCCCGAGGCGGGGGGCTCATTGCCTCGATAAATCTAATACATCCACTCAGGGATGTGGTGGTGGACAGCCAGGCGAGGCCAGATGGTGGAAGATCCAGCCCTCTGGTCCTCTGCTCACACTGATTCAGTCTTCCACGCAGAGCGTGTCGTGGCAGCTGTCTTCTGGGATTGACAGCAGGTTTCTCAGATGCTCAGTTTGATTATCGGACTGCAATTCGCAGACATGATGCTGTGATTAGATTTGTTAAGAAATGTGATATTACTATTGATCCACCAACTGTGCGTGGGTACATTTGTTCTTGCGTTTTGTTGGTGATGAATTGGAGAATTATGCAGCCATTGATATGTGCAGGTATCTGAATGTCTGGGTCTGTGGCTTTTGTTTGCACGTATGTGCACTAAACGCCGTCTGCGTCTATGCACGCGCAGCAGACTCGATTGTGTGTGGAATTTCGCTTGTGGGGACGTTTGTGAACTCTAAGGAGATATTGCTGGATTTACTCCCGCGCCTCTTCTGTGTTATGAGTCTCCTTTGAGTGTGGTGCTCAGTGTCAGATTGACAGGCCGTTATTAAAAAATCCAGCACTTGGCCGCATCTGCACTGAACTGATGAAACCAAGGGCTAGCCATATCAAAAGCAATAACGCCGTCTGCGTCTATGCACGTGCAGCAGACTTGATTGTGTGTGGAATTTCGCTTGTGGGGACGTTTGTGAACTCTAAGGAGATATTGCTGGATTTACTCCCGCGCCTCTTCTGTGTTATGAGTCTCCTTTGAGTGTGGTGCTCAGTGTCAGATTGACAGGCCGTTATTAAAAAATCCAGCACTTGGCCGCATCTGCACTGAACTGATGAAACCAAGGGCTAGCCATATCAAAAGCAATATTAGCACTTGTTTGGCAGTGGCATGAAATGCAATAATGTTGCACATGAAAATGACGTAACAATATTGGTCCCGCAGGTGTCGAATGTACACACTTTTGTCTTGAACAATTCCTATTCCTCTCATAAGTAACGCCCAGGCCCAGTAACACGACTTTATCCATTATGTGAAGCTCATATTTCCTATGAGGATATTAAACACACAGCCCTTGTACCAAGACAAATATGCTGAACGTGCAAAATGTAATTATGGTTTAATAGCTTTCATCTGTCATCAGGTCTTCCTCTTTAATCATGGAGGTCATTTATCTCCCAGGTAGAAACGGGGTGAGGTCCATTACATATTCAAATCCCTTCTCCTGTAGAAATATGGACATACGTGACCCTTCGTCTAATAAATTAGAGCCCAAAATAGAGCCCTGTGTTTCCATTGGCTATAGCTGTTGGCAGGCGACAGGGAGTGAGCGTGACTAAAAGCCAAGGTTTCCCTAAAACAAGGAGGCCTTTTATAAAACTCTGGAAGTTGCCTTCCGAGCAGAAGAGGAATCACTTTGGGAATTATGTTGACAGTCCACTTTGCAGGGAGCCTCAACTCATCTTGTAATCCTGAGCAGGTTCACAGGTTAAGGGGGTTTAGGGCTGAGGGTTTGATCAGTTGGTAGAATGCGTTCTGGCTTCAAAGGGCATTATTGTTTGGCCTCCATTTCTCTCACAGAATAACTGTTGGTTAGGAACTGTAGCGTTGCTTGTTTCTTGCAAATTGGAGCTTAAAATTTGTGCTTTTCCTGCCGCTGCAGTGTTGTGCCCTTGCCGACGCTTGTTGTGACAGCCCCAAACTGGTAATGAAGTGATGAATGGGGTGCAAACAATAGGAAAGCCCCCGCGGAAACATAATCACAGAGGGACAAAGCGATAAAGCTTGTGAAAAGGGCTGGAAATTGCACTAATTGTGAGGTTGGATTTGCCCACTGATGACATTAACATCACAGAAAGATGGTGGATTCAGCCAATGATAGCACATCTGGTTGAGACAAAGGATGCATCAGTGCTGCCAAACCCAACTCCAGGCAACAAACAAAACCGAGTACGGTGCCTGAAACATAAAGGCAATGAAGAATAACGACCATTAAAAACAGCTTTTGTGGGAAAAGGCGATAGCAGATAACACAAACAATGAAAATGCTAATGAGAAGACTGTGTCCATATTTAGAGTTTGATATTTGACATTGTATCAGGAGCAGACCTGTTATTATCATCAGAGGAAGGCAGGCGTTGGATCATGAAGCCGTCACTGCTCCTAATCAGTTGATACAGTGGAGACCAATTGGATAAGTGTTTGTGGGATGTCTCGGAGGCAAACAACACAAAAATGTTTTTTTCTTGCAGTTTCAGAAAATAAATAATGCTCCTTTCTTCTTTTCTGCAGGCATTCCCAGCAATCACGGACCAGTGCGTAAGTTGATCCAGCTTTTTAAACTTGCATGTTGATGAACAGTTTCCTCCTACGCTGATGACTCTGTTGTTTCCCATGATGATGCTGGTGTCAGAAATTGTTCCCTACATTGCCATTGTTATTCAGTAGGGCTGGATACCATTCACATTCAAATCAATAAGGACTCAGGTCTCATACCTGAATTTCAGTGCCAGAAAGCCCAACATGTTGAATTACATTTTATCTATTTATGTGAAACAAAATCCAGCTTCATAGAACAATTTTAAACCCTATCCCAAATACACTACACAGAGATTTACATACCATGTGGTGCTGTTTCATATCTGAATACAAAATTTGATTTCCATTAATAAACTCGGAGCACCAAAATAGCGATTGATAGGTAACATAATGACAGATACACAGAGTGACAGTATTAGGGACAGTGTATGAACTGGCATCGTCACAGTATTTTCCTCTTCCTCACTTTCATGAGCACAGACAGATATTACTTGCCCGAAACCAGAGAAAAGTTATCAATATGTGGTTCCCACTATGCATTCCTGCGCATGGTGATGCCTGAGGGTAATTCTTCATAATGCATATTAAAAGCAGCAACCACACTTGTTTGTGCCTTTGTCTTGTGGAAAATTCATTCATTTCAGCTGCATGCACACGATTCTACACAATCCTGTTCAGTGCTCCAAACAGCCTTTCCCAGTAATTCTGAGGCAAACCAACCAAGATCACAATAGTACTGAAAAAGGAGCATCTGTGCACAATGTCCCAGTGCTTTACCTATATAACAGCATGTATTATATGACAACTCTGTGTAATATACTGTATGACCTTTCCCATTTTTACACAGATCGAGCAAATGCCTCATCTCTTGGTGTTGCAAATCGTAATCAAGGTAGGCTTATAGGTTTTTGTAACTTCAGCATGACATTAACAATATAAAGCAACAAATGATTGCTTATTAATTGTTGGAAGGATTTGGGGAGGAGGGGTGTAACGTCAAATACACCAAATTCAGGAAAACGTAGGTGGTCTTTGCAAAGCCTCAATGCTTCTATCGCGCACACACACACACACACACACACATACCCTGGTCCTTACGAGATATCTCTGTTGTTGTGAGAACACTATCGGGAATAGACCTCATGCCCTGCGATCACCGAGCTCACCACGTCGAAACCTCTTTGATCATACCCTCTTTTTAATTACAGCTGAATGCTCTCAGGGGGCGCCCCCTTTCTACCAAGTTGGCAAAGGGGGAAAAACAGAAAAGAAAAGGAGGAAAGAGAGAAGAAGGAGGGAGCTTTGTGTAGATTGATCTCCAGCTTTCTTCCGTTAATCCAGAGGTCCAAATATCCCGTGTAGTGAGTTTTCAGTCACCACAAGAGGAATTTCCGGATTTCCATGATCAAGGGAAAGTGTTTCCTTCCGTCCTGGACACTTGCTGTATAATGACTAAGTTTACGAATTGTTTTGGTTGTCAAGTGTAAAAGCTAATTAACAGGAGGTGTGTGCCAATCAATCAACACTTCTCCATGTACCAGAGTCAACATAGATAAATAATAGTATTATTAATGTTACACTCATGAGCCATAACATAACCTTGGTGCTCTTCATTATTTTGTGTTGGTTGGGGAACAGGTCTGTCATCTCCTGACAACTCCTCCTCATCTTCCAGTTCCGACTTGACAAGCATTCATTAACACTTTCTGTCTTTAGATGCAGTAATGTTCCCCACCACTGTCAAGTGCCACCACACCACTGACAACTTCTGAGCTTCAAGTCATGACTAATGACGAAGCCTTCATGTTAATATGATAATACGAGGCACGGCTGAACGCAGGTTTCAGCTTACCCTGACATCATCGCGAAAGCTATCGATCCAGTGTAATTGTAGCAACACTATTCTGTCTCAGTGCGTATAATTATCAGATCCTGTATCTGAAAACTGTCTCCAGTTATAGTTAATTGTGCGGGTGAACGTTAAGCTATACAGGCCATTTAAGGTATTCAATAAACAACTATAAACATGATCTTTTTAATGGGGATACTGCTGTTTCTTCGCAGTCAGACATGGGCTTGTAACATCAGTGATTTATTTGATATCAGAGCTGTTATTATGAATTCATGTGTTTACAAAAGGTTTGCTATTCAGTAGGAATACAAAATGGATTGAAAAGAGCTGTAGCCGAGTCCATCGATTCATCATTTTCAGATGATAAAAACGTATTTAGATCAATAGTATGTTTCAGATAAATGAAATTTTAAAAAACACAGGATATGAACACAAAGGTGGAAAGAATCGTGCTTCTGGTCACACAAGGAGCGAGGTGAAATCTAATGCCACCCTTTCTCTTTATTTCTATCATTATTCGATGGTGTTGCTGCTGCAAATTTTATCCAGGTTGCCTCGTGCAACACCAAGGCCCATGGAAGGATCTGTTGTAACAGTTATACTGCTAAAATGTCACACATCTGACAGAGGCGTGAGGTACACATATGTCTCGCGGAAAGCAAGCTGGTGCTCAGCCGGGAATCCAGTCGCTGTATTCTCACATGCTGCAGGCACATTTCCGAGATTGGAAGGATGTCACTCGGGTTTTGTCCATACCCCAATATGTGGAACGCCATTGTTTCGCTGATTTATTTATGAATTACGTAGAATTAAAGGGGCATCCCACTGTTTTTTATACTTCAGAATTTGTTCAGGTTTCATTTGATTCAAATCCTAACCCTAAACCCAACCTTAACTCTAACCCCAACCCTAACCCTTATCCTAACCCCAACTCTAACCCTAAAAGTTGAAGATACTAACTTTTTATAGCCAATATGTTTTTTTTGTTCATATGTTTGATGTTATGATGGCAGACCCTGTGACTCAGCTGAGACGCTGCAGGCTTAAGCCCTTGCATAAGCAAACTAATTGAGCTACAAATGCTATTAGAAAGACAGCAGTCCTGAGGGTCTGCTGGAGGGCACACGGATTATCCGTCGGCCAAAGGCAACAAACAAATGGTGCAGACGAGACAAAAGATCCCATGGACATTTTTACAAAAACACAGCGCAGGTGTTTTCCATTAACTGTAAGTAAGACAAGCTGCGTTTTTTTTTGTTTTGTTTTTTTTTGGTGTTGCCATTAATCGATGAACCCACTGAGGACAGACAGTTACGATACAGGGGACTATTTTAATGCACACAAAGTCTGAGCATTGACTTTTTTGTGCTAGGGAGGTGCAGGTGGTGTTGGTTTGATCCTTAGACAAACATTTATATAACACCACAACATCCTGGCATCAATTCATCCAATTTTTTTTAGGTAGATTATCTAAAACATCAGTGGTACATGTCAGGTTTTCGAGGTTTTTAACATAAAAATAGTTGGGTGTTCAAAAGTCTTGACAGAAATCAAACTAACAGTGTAAAATTAGTGAAAATCCAAAGCTGATGCAGCTGTAGGTAGAATTTCCATTTGAACCAGAGGTGTCGGTGTGGTGCGGGCGGGAATATTATGACGTTAACGCATTCCCAATGCCTTTTAATCAGTTTTCGGCAGCAGCAATGATTATTTGTTGAGTTTATTCTGATGCATGAGCCACATTACTGAAAACCATAAAAAATGTGATTACTATTTATGCAGGGAGAGACATCCAATTACACAGAAATCTCTTGGCAAACATTACCTCTTCCTGGATTTCACCTCTGCCAGCAGAGAGGCTTCCTGGGATAATTGAGTCGGGGGTTTTTGTCTGGTGAATGTTAGCTAATGTAGTCCAAATCAGTCTATAGCAAGAGAGAGAGATGTCCATTTGACCCCAGGGCACCGCAGTTCTGTTTATTATATTATTTATTTATCGCCTTCCTCCAACAGTGTTGTACCATTTGTTGTAATGTTAACTGCACATTAGAAAACAAACAGCACTTTGGGAGTGTTTATTTGCATATTAAAGGTGATAGTGGTGGCACGGTGCAGCCAGAGGATCCATCCCATGTCCTGTTCTTTGAATGTTGCCGTGTTAACGCTGCTAATACTTTACCATCCTTTGATTCACAATCATTCATTTCACCTCATCACCGCTGCAGTGCGTTTGCTATTTGTTTTGCCAGCACTATTTGCTACGGAGTCATTTTGGTGCACCCAGAAATAACTATAAGTCCATGTACTGTCTGTCAGCGTTCCTGTCTCATAAACACTCCTCCATGCTGTGTGCCGTCTTCGTAGTGTTCGTACAGTAAGTGCCCTGGTTATTTGTCTCTTCCTCTCTGCACTCCTTCAGAGAAGTCCTCTGCTGAGGACACAGCGGACACAGAGCGATGCAGACAGGAGCAGAGGAGGCAGCTTGTGCCCTGTGAACCCGCCCTGTCCCCGAGTGCTCCATTAATCACCCCCCTCCTGTCTCCCCTGCCCCCTTTTTTGCTTTGTCTCCGCAGCTCGGGTGTGTGACAACGCAATGCTGCGCTGTCAGAACGGCGGCACGTGCCACCACCATCAGCGGTGCCACTGCTCCCCCGGCTTCACGGGCATCCTCTGCGAGAGAGCTCGCTGCCAGGGCCCGGGGGAGTGTGATGACCAATTGTCTGGACGGGCCACTTTCCATCATCCGCTGATCAGTGGCCACCTCGCTCTCACCCTCGTAGCGCTCCCGCTGCTGAGCGTTCCCCTTTGCTGAGAGACCCGACAGGCCTCCCACCCTCAACCAAACCCTAAAACCACATCCGATGAGAACGAACTCTCAACTTAAGAAGGACAAAGGGAACAAAAAGCTCGGCACAAGCGACTTTTTCATGTATCAGAGGCCACGGCTGTGGGTGACAGCGTTACTAACGGGTTGTGTGCCGATCTGATATGCGGAATAGATGAGAGGAGGATTACGATGAAAGGCTTGGTGGAGTCATGGCTGTCTTGTACTGTCACGGTCGGAAACTGTCGGAGCGCTGGCTTTGTGGTTATGTCATTGGCTGATGTTTCATTTAAGGTGGACTGAGGACTCGGATGTCGCTGCTCGCACCCTGAGAGCAAACTGTACAAAATTAGACACATGGTTTCTAAGTATCATCTCTGAAGTTATTAAAAAATAATAATGTGGACGCAGACATCTTTAAACACCTTGCCTCCTTCCTTACTTGTTACCTTCTTCTCTCCTTTCTCCCTTCCTCTCTCTCTCTCTCTCTCTCTCACCATCACCCCTTCCCCCCCTCGACCCCTTCACTTTCTCCTTCCTGTGCTTTGGTGACTGGTGATTTTCTTTGCTGAAGGGTGTCTGTTGTGTTGCCAAATGCTGCACATGTATTATTACCAAGCCCCTTGACGAATACCAATGTAGTACTTCTGTTCTTCTTCCTCCGACGCTTTGTAGTCATGCTTGAGCTCACCTGTACGGGAAAAAAAAAAGTTGTAACATACTGTAACTGTATTTAATTTTTGTATAAAACAGATATTTTCATGACTACGCAAAGCAAAAAGATGTATTACTTGTTTTCTATCGCTGCCGACTTGTCCTAGACGTGGACCCTGAGTGCGTAAAGGAGTTTGGTTGTATTATTTCTTTGCTTGTGTGGCACATGGCTCTCTCCATACGAGAGCCGCTGTCTAAACTATGTTTACATACACACTTACACAATACACTTCCACCAAAGGGGAAAAAAAAGAAAAACACGTCTTTGTCTTGTTGTTGACCAGTAGTTGTTTTATTATATAGTAACATGACAACCCGAGACAAGAAATGTGGAGTAAAATTGTGTATTGTTTGCAGGTAGTTGAGAACATCTCAGTGTCAGTCTTTCGCCAGCTCAAAAATAGTATCAGTCAACAAATAAGTTCCTGGTCCAGTGACGGGGAGATTGTTTTTTTTTCTTTTCTAATGTCCATCGTTCTTGTGGTGAGGAAACTCAGCTCAGAATCCCATCAGCTTTATGTAAATTCAGCGAAACGACTTGGGGGAAAAAACGGAGATTGCACAGCTGTCGCGGAGGTTGTCCGGCTCACATCTGCGATCAGATCTAATCCCTGAATCAAATGGGAAGAGGGGACGTTTTTCCGAGCCCGTGTGGTGGAAGGCCTGTATCCTGCTGCGGGAGCCTCCGCCACACGACATGTTCCGAAAATGAGTTTTAATTCACGGAGGATCGATGATTAGAAATGAAGTCGCGTCCCACTGGGTGACATATTGAGAACTGCGACCAATTTCATTTGAGAGATTAATTTCCATCCCGAGGTTGTCGTGAAACTCCTAATTGTGTTAGAGTCTACTGTAAGTGCCTCTCATTAAATGACACTGTCAATGAAAAGCGTAGTGAATGCTTTTTTTGAGAGACACTTGCCTTGGAAAGCAACGTTTGGAAACTGAGAGGAGGTTTTTTGTTGTTTTTTTTAAATGAGCGCACTGTACTGTAGCTGTACCAGTGACTGTTATTTAGGAAATTATACACTTTTTAATAAGTAACACTGAAAGCTTGTGGTCAGCGCAAATATGGCAACAGTCAGATTAGGGTCCGTTAATTCCAGTTCCATTCCAACATCTGTAAATACAATTTTTTAAAAAAGCAGTCTCTTCCTTTAAACAGTGTAATAACTGCTTGGCAGCAGATCAGTCAGCTCTGGATTTCAGATGTTGACGTTGGGTCAAATGCTGGGTTAAGAGCGATAATGTCCAGTCTGAAGGTGATCTCTATAAAAGCCGTTCCAAAAAAACCAAAAAAACAACCACAACAAAAATGATTGATGCTGTGGTTATCTGCTCCAACATAACCAGCCGTAGCATGTCCCGCTAAATGAGTTTCCCCATTCAAGGCGTTCCATTCGTGGAAAAGCAGGTTCTTTTCTATGAAAGTATAGTTAAAGTACTGTAGCATTTCCCATTTTTCCACTAAGGTCAGTCCTGGTCTGTGTAGGAATTCCGGGTTATGTTAACAGCTCTCTGTATGTACAGTATCTCTGATACAGGTGCTGCTAAGTCTGCCCAGGAATGATCATAATGAGGAGCCACAGATATAAATAAATAAGTTATCACCCAGTTTTTGTATCATTAAACAATTAGTTAAAACCAAACTTAAAATGAGAATTGAACAAATAATCAAATTATGATCTAAATGTGAATAAGCCATCCAGGGACGATCCAGATGTTTTGTTTTTACTTTTGGGAAGCTCTAATGTCGTCCATCCTTATAAATAGTCTGTAATTGGTGACCCCATCTATTGCATATGAAATTTATAATAAAGTACACTGTTAGACCTGTTGAGACTGTTACTGGTAAGTTTGTCCCAGTTATTGCGATGTAGTACAACTATGGGGTGGAAGGCTTTGTGAAAGGTCAAGTACCCGCAGAAGCTAACAGATGCGACTATAACTGTCAACCTGCGCCGCTACCCCAAATAAAGTCACAACATCATATTTATCCCACATTAAAGCTACACCACCTACTGTGATTTAACAGTTTTGTTCAAGGTTTGTGTCTCTGAAGTGGCTCTGCAGAATGTGAAGTGGCCCACTCGAGACCGCTCGCAGTGACACTTGGCTGAAAAGACGTTTTATAGCAGTGCTTTAGGGCCAGAGTGAGCGTGTGTGAAGGACAATTACCTTTATGACATGTTAGTGCAATAAAATTTGTGTTTTATGATACTTGCTCCTGGCTCTGGGCTGTATTTTGCTATTAGCACAAAAAGTTTTAGGATGGGAAAAAAAAAGGTTGTTGCATCGCGATGCAAATTATGGCACAATCACTGCTCTGTCTGAGGAATGTCAGCAACACGCTGCAAAGTTGCCGTTTTTAGCCACAGATGGAATGTGATCACCATTTCTTCAACATGGCCGCATCCTTTGAATGTTTGGCTTTCATTTCTCCTCACACCAGAATTAAATAGAATAAATAAATATGGCACATATACAATAAACATTGGTATTGAACATGTGCATCAATACATTTGCAAATGCATAGATAGCTGAATAACAATGTTGTTATTTAAGGCTACGTATGGCAGCAAGAGATCATTTTGTATTTTTGAAGTATTGGACAAAGTACTCTGAGGACAACTTAGACATGTGTTTGAGTCCCTGTGGTCTACCACTGCCAGCACTTGTGGCACCAACAGAAAGTTACACAACACAAGACATAGGGTATTCAGTATCTGGGAAAAACAGCAACATGACTGGAGTTATCCAATATTCATTTTCACTTTAGCAGAACATGGCACAACGTGATGGTGCTCAGTCAACATTGTTAAGTCATATTATTGCAGTATATACTAAGCATCGTGAGCACTGCCAGAGAAAATCCACAGCTTCCTATTTTCTCTACCTCTGATTGGATCACTGCTGTGTCCAGTGCACCGACATCCATGGGACCTTCTGCTCTCGCCATCCTAATCAGTTTTTCAGCTCCAGCTGCAGAAATTGCATTGACTCCCATTTATGTGGTAACACATCAGGAATGGCACTTTCGGAGTGCTGGGAGAAGCGCGCCATCTGTGGCTTTATCAAACTCCTATTCACATCCCCAACACCGCAAGGACAGCTGGTGGGTGGTTCACCGGCTTGGCAGACAGAGCCCGAGTGCATTCGAATCAATAGACAGAACAAAGAGGAAGTTAACCTGGCTCCACTGGAACATAATGGAAATAGCTATGTGCCTCATGCTCTTTCAGAGTTCCTTGACCTGACAACAGCAAAGGAGCTGTTTTCACTCTGTCCACATCCATTAGTTCAGGAAGTATGTGGAAAATGTTGAAATAAAAAGGGTTTGCGACAGTTATCTAGCCTCGTACTTTGCTAATGCCTCCAACAGCAAACGTTGGTCAAACGTGATGTGATCAAGTATATTCTGTACAACCACTGGAGGAAAAACCTGGAAATAAAAAGATATATTTGAAATTAAAATGCAGCTCGAAGCAAGGTAGTTTACATTCTGGCACTAAACGAAAGCTATAAAAAAAAGAAAATCAGCTTTCTTGTCACGACCATGAACCAATCTGATGCCCCCTCATTTTAATACAATCCAGGGCCCCTGGGCTACAGATGGTAATCCTATTCAGTGTCACACATGATCACGGCCCTTGTCTATTTTTCTTCGGTGCCAAATCTAGCACTTCTGGCCTTCAGTGCCACACCTAAATTGCAAATCAGCCTCGGCTGGGATTGGCACCGCACGCCCCCGAGCGACACCCTGTTGAAGATATTATTTATGTATCAAACTGATGCATCCATAAATAAAAAATCCCATTCACATTCTGTTCCAGAGTTTCACGAGCTTGGAGGAAAATGGTCTTTTTCTTTTTTTTTTCACTTGTTTGGAGAAGGATGTGGGGGTTTCTGTTGATCCTGGGTTTTATTGCAAACACCTCGGAATGGGAAAGGAAAAATTACATACCAGTAGTATGTGCAAAGATTATCACCTGTTCAGAAGCTCGTGCAAATATTATTTGACTCACATTAGCCAACAATGGCAGGATGCTACCACTGTGCAGACATACATATGTATTGTGTTGATGGCTGTCATATGGTGCCGCAGTGCGTTGCCCTTTACAACTAAGAAATTCATGAGAATACAATGTATTGTTCATCTGGATAATCCCCACACATCACTGTCAGCAGTTTTCACCACAGCTCTCTCAGTGAGAACTTGTATTTCCTGTTGTTTTCAGGACGCAGCAGAAAACGATATCTGGAAACCTGTGTAAATAAACCGAGAAATGTCTGTATTTGCCTGAATTGTTGGTGTTTGGGCAAATTAAGCCTGAAGCTGAAGGTCATGTTTTCTCATGCTATTACCTCTTTACTAACCTCTGACATTATTTCACAAGTGTGTTGAACCAAATATATCCAGGTTTGGTACCAACCAGTGCTGACTGTGACAGTAATCGATTCAAAGACTGTTGGAGGAAAGAAAGAAGGAAAGGCACAGGTGGCAGCGGTGGTGGCCCCCACATCCAAAAACAGGACCCTGGTGCACAGAAGCAATTAGAGAAGAAACAGATACAGAGAGAGAGAGAGAGAGACAGTCAGAGAGACAGACTGTCAAGGGCAGAAGAGGAGATAGTTTAGGGGCAGACAGAGGGCGCACAAAAAGAAGGAGGGTCAAGTTACAGTGGGGAGCTTTCATCACAAAAGGCTGCCTGGTAAACAGCAAGCTCCCCGTCTGGCAGACATGAAGAAAGTGTATGGTGGAAGACGGGGAAGTAGAGGGGGGGAGTATGGAGGAGCAGGAGGGGCGAGGGACAGACAGGCCCTGCCAACGTGGCCCCGTGACGAGCAGCGCCACCTCGTTAAACCCGTCCCCGCGAGTCACGGGCAGATGCTCTGCTTTTTTTTCCATGATAATGGCCGACCCTCTAAGTAGCTGACGCCGTCACGCTCCTCTGAACAACTACTGACCTCCAAGCCCTCGCTCGCCTCCGCACCGGCGCCGGGTCCAACTCGGCACACTCAGAAGCGGCGTGTGGCACCGTGGGTTTTAATGCAGGCTCAGATGTATTAATATAGCTTGTTATGAAAACGCTGATCGGCTCTGCATACGGCGCCACTGCTCAGCGACGCTGCATGTGGGCATCAGACAGCATGGCCACAGATTCATGATCACAAATTATGACTGGAGACCTTTTAGAATACGCTGCCCAGCCTGGGCAAATTGGCATTAAGGATATGAGAGTGTTAGCCATTAACGCGCATTTATTCCCCATTTTACATTTAAGAGACCCACCACTGTCAGGCATCAAAGCCCAGCCGGCACATGGGGCCACGAGTCAAGAGGAAGTAACGAGGACGAGGGAGAGATAGAGAGGGAAAGAGAGACAGACAGGAAGAGAGAGAGAGAGAGAGAGAGAGAGCGGCGGCTCTCTGAGGATTAGCTCATTCAGACTGCTTTGATCTGTGAGATCTTAATTGCTGGGTAGCGCTGATGGAGTCCTCAGAGGCTCGGCAGCAGCATCCAGACAAGGATTCTTAAATTCTTTTCTGTTTCAGTCAACTCAGCTCAGCTCCTGGACATCAACAACCTGCGTGATTGTAGTTGTATTCATTATAACACAGTGTGACTATCTTCCAAAATTGCAGCTGAGATTTCAGTCATATTTTTACCAAGTTCCTCGACTTCACTAATAGTGACAGTACGGTATTGTGATGGATGGATGGATGGATGGATGGATGGATGGATGGATGGATGGATGGATGGA
>JAFBJQ010000900.1:198406-208746 GCA_016785345.1 Trinectes maculatus
TATATATATATATATATATATATATATATATATATATATATATATATATAGAGAGAGAGAGAGAGAGAGAGAGAGAGAGAGAGAGAGAGAGAGAGAGAGAGATATAGATATAGATATATAGATATATAGATATATCACTATTATATACAGTATATATGGCTGGCCAGCCCACAGAAGGGATGAGAGGTCATGGGTCATTGTGGTAATGTGTTGATCTTATTACACGTTACCGCTCGACACAGCTCACACACTGCTTCAGTACTTACCGGGTTAGATAAGGTTATTCCTTCACTTACAAGTCATTACACGTTAACACTTGCGCACATTGGTTTATTTACACTATCTGTGAAAATTCCAGATGACATGACAGGTGGGACACGCTGGATGAAAGGAATCTATTTTCTCCATCACACACACACACACACACACACACATTGATACGTCCCACCAGCCACCGATACGTATATGTGTAAACACGTGCTCATTCACTCGCGTGCACACAGAGCAAGACATAAACAAATTCATTCAACAAGATTACTATGCTGCAGTCAAGCCGTGTCTGCATAATGAGACCTCTGGCTCAGATGCATTTACTCATTATTACAATGCGGTTCCTGGCACCGCTAACTGCATCAATTACATATTTTTTATTGTGCTATATATTCACTGCAGCTCATTAACAAGTGATTTCATACAAGCTAAAGTGTTTGTCCCCTTTTAATTAGCTGAATCGGAGGCGTTATTGTTGGATTAGCAATCTGCCTGATGATGATTTCTTCTCCAAATAAAAATAAGTCTGTTAGTGATAATGTTATTTCAAAGCAGCATCGTTAGAGTAAATTATTGAACGGAGAAAGAGAAAGCCGGGAATGTGGACCTGGAGCACGGTGGAGACAAAGCGAGTAGAAAAGCTGTACCTGTACCTGACCAGAAAGGCGAGGAGGAGGGAGGAACAAAGCCGCAGCTGCCAGCAGGAACTACAGAGAGACGGAGCGGGTAATGGGGAGGGGGTCCGGGTCGTAGTGGGAGAGAAGAGAGAACACAAGCAAAGAAAGTAAACAGAAGTTTGACAGACAGAGAGTGTTAGAGAGGGTGGAGAGAGAGAGAGGGAGAGAGAGAGAGAGAGACACAGAGCGTGTGTACGAAGAAGTTGGCAAAGTCAAAGAAGTGGCGAAAAGCAAAGGACGAGTGGAAGAGACGAGTCACAAAGGGGACAACGGTGAACGGATCTCATCATGTGTCATTTTATCTCACACACACACACACCTACATAATAGTTACACAAAGACTGAGCTTCCTTCACATGGTCTGTTTACAATTCAGTGAAACTCTGTATCCCTCGTAACAATTCATTGTTTCTCCATTTCCTGTTCCTGACCTCTGACCCCATTTAACACCTTGTGGGTGAACTGTTAGTCTAGGTCTTATTACCCAACATTAATTTCCAGCCTCACAAATGTGCTTGTGGCTGGATGACAACCAATCCTTACAGCCAAAAGCCTTATTATTATTATTATTATTATTGTTGTTGTTGTTGTTGTTGTTGTTGAAATTTCTGAAAAAATTCTGATATTTTCATATTTTATATTCATAAATTACAATCAATGTAGGATAACAGAAGTGCATATGCTGACAGCATCACTACTGAACCACAAAACAGTTCCCCTGACATGCAATAAACAGTCTTTTAAATTATTTCCTGGCTCTAACAAACATTTATGCACAAAAACAAAAAAACAAAAAAAACAGAGCAAATGCTCTCAGTCAGACTTAATTAAAGATGCTCGCTGGGCTTTTACACAACAAATCACTCCAGGGTTTTGGTGGTTTTTCTGCAGTATTTTTAATCTCCTGATTGTTTTCTCAGCCTCGCATTGTGTGTGTGTTTTGTTTTTGGGTTTTTTTTTTTCCTAAAGGTGTGTGATTCCTTTTGTCTCTGTGTGTGTGTGTGTTTTTTTTTTATTGTTTTGGACTGACATCTGTCTTTACGCAGCGGCTGTTTACCAGGCAGTGAATGAGGTGCCCACACTAACTCTTTCTATGGGGGTGGACACCTCACGGCAACAATAATCCATCCCAGAATGCACTGAGGCAGCGGCAGGTCTGTCATGGCTTTCTCACAGAGGGAAGTGCAGTGAATGGCAGAGATGCACACAAACACCTCTCGCAGAGCTTTGAAGCCTGATGCGCGGGGAGACTGATGCTGCCAAGAGAGGCAGGGGGACAAGGATGTAGCAGAATTTTACATGGGAACAGACACAAAAGACTAACTCTGACTTTGTTCTAGCGTTCGTCTGTTTGCCTCGGCTCTTTCTGCGGCGGCTGTGGTTGTTTACACCTACCCGTCTCTTTCAGTTAAGACAGTTTACCTCCAGCTGCTTCCGGCTCTTTCATATCACATCATATCTGCAAACTTTTCCCTGTCTCGTGGAGACGGGCGCGGTCCCTCCGTCGGACCGGCGCTATCCCTCAGGTGTGTGTCAGTAGGCGGCTGTCACACAGTTTTCCCCGCTGCCAGCCCAAGTGAAATGTCATGTTCTGTCAGGAAAATTGTGAAGCCATCTTGGAGCCCAGCAGCGTGCCGAGTGTGACGTTTGGAGTTGCGGGCTCCTGGTGCTTGCCTGGGGCATCGGGCCCTAACGGGGACCTCTCTGCTAAGCCTGGTTAGATACTCCTTTCTCTTTTCTATTTCTTCCACTCGCTCGCTCTCTTTTCACTTTTTGCACATTTACACTTGATTACTATATATGGCAATATTTACGACTATGTTAGAAATTCAACATTTCCTATTTACGCAGAGGCTGACCGAGGTCTGGAACCCTGGATATTAAGATATTAGGGCTTGTGTCCTCAGCCTTTTGTAACGACCTGGAAAATCTCCATCAGCTGTTCTAGTCATATAAAGAGGATTTACAAGCCTGTCTCACCTCTAACCGGAGAAAAACAATGCACCTTATTTAGTCTAACTGTTGAAGTAAAAATGGATGTCTCTGGTCCGCCTCAGCTCAAAACCAATACCCAAATTACCCAAATAGCATGTTTGTGAAGACTCACCACTGCCAGTTCTGGGCATGGGCATGGTTCCATTGGTCAGTTCCCTATAGGGGGCCTGTAGAGTGGTGTCAAGACTGCTGAAGCCCTCCTTCAGAGAGTGCTTCTGGTAATATTCCACTAAGTCCTGTACAAAACAAAACATACTCTTAACACTATGAGGGTAAATAAAGATAGAATTGATGGACACATTATTATTTAATAAAGTAATCTTATCTCATCTTATCTTATCTTAAGTAGACACATTGTGTGTACACATTCTTCAAGTATGGTTAATTTACTTGTGGGGTACCACAAGGTTCTGCACTGGGTCCACACCTTTTCCAGCATAGGCTCTCATTAGGTGGCATTTGTTTGTTTTGTTTTTTCTTGAGATAACTAATGTAGCAGCAGTTTATAGGGCACAAAAATCCATACAGAGTTAATGCCTTTACCTGCACAGTCTTGAACAGCCGACTCTCAGCGATGTAAAAGCAGCCATCCTTGGTCAGAATCTTAATGTGCTTGATTTTATCATTGAACCTGTGGAGGATGAATAAGACATGGGCTGCTAATTAACTATACATGGTTCAGCATCAAACTCGTCTCTATGGTGAACCGTCACGAAGCTCTGACTTTCCTTTACACCGAAACCTTGTTTTTCTTTCCTGCTGTGGAAATCAGATTCAATGCAATTCACTTCAGTTAATAATAAAAACATGCTGGTTTCCCCCGGTTACCATTTGCTGTATGGTATTTGCAATATTGACAGTGTTTTGGACCCTGTGGACCCTGTTTGGTCACGAGTTGTGAGGGATTTTATAAAACAGTGCTTTATGCCTGTAGCAGTCTGGGACTTTTATTTCCTATCTGATTTTTTTTTTTGTTTTACATCAAAATTGCTCCCAAGCAAGACCTATTCTGAAATGTATTATTTCATTTAATGCACCCACAGAACCAATGTGTATAGTGTATTCTACAGGCCTGATTAAATAATTAAGTGATTAAATAATCATATGACACTAGAGAACAACTCAGGCAAAGTACTTTGTAGAAAAGTAGTGCAGTATAACCTTGAAAATACATATCCGCTGTTCAGTGCATACTGCATATTCTTCGCGCACAAGTGGGGATGTGCTGTCAAGCCAATTGTAAGCACAGGACCGTATATTGCATGTCTTCCATATGGTGATGTGCAAGTTACACTGGAGATCGTCTGCACTGTAAATCTCCCTGTGCAATATATATATATATATATATATATATATATATATATATATATATAACACGGATGAGAAGAATATGGTCATGTTGAAAATTCACTGATACATTATGAATATATGGGGAGTAATACATTATTGATCTGTGTTGAATTATATGATGCATAACACAGAGTCAGATGCAGCATGTCTGGTGACAGCCTAGTCTTTCTTTTCCTGCTATAGATTCCTGTGGCCGTGTATACGCACACACACACAAACACATAAACACTCAGCACGCGCACAAAGTGATCACTCGTCGCGTCTTGACACCAGGCAGTTCCAGTTGATTACCAGGAGCTCCCCGTATACAGCTCCATTATCTTTAACTGCCATCCCGATAATGATCTTAAGCGGTGAGACAGGCAATTAGGATCGGAGCGCTCAGAAAACCGGCCCGGCACATCAAAGCTTTGAACGAGGGACGTATGAGCCCACCAAACCAAATGGGCTAGAGTGGTGTGTCACCGGCTAAATGTCCTAACATCCAAATGACATTTTACAGATGCATCCTTAGTTATTCTAAGCTCTTGAAGCCTGGTCAGAAGGTCAGTCCAATAGTCCTTTCTTGTTTTTTGTAGACTGAACATACTTTGATGTAGCCTGGGAGATATCCGCAAGTTAAATGGTTGGCATTGTGTTTCAAAAGAGGGATACGGAGGCACTCAACTTGCAGATAGAGACGTTTACTGAGGCTGACGGGAATGAATGTTTTATCTACAATTCAAGTGCGTTTGATTGCCTCCTTCTGAAATACATTTTTAAGATAGAGATATGTTCAGCTACTCTCTGAACATATGGAGGACTAACCTAGATGGTTAGATGCAGTCATTTGAAACTCACTCACTTTATACTGATGGCGTACTCGGTGCCCTCTTTGCTCCTGTGTCGAACCAGGTAGGTGCTGTTTCCTCTGTCCAGGAGCTCCACCTCAGCCTGGTACCTCTCCATCGGACCTGCAAACCTGAACCACCCATAAACAACTACTCCACTTACACTGCTATCAGTCGTTCTGAACATAAGGATGAGAACAGTCAATACCATTGATAAGACGCAGTAAAAAGACTCGCTGTTACTGTCGGCAACCTACTTTCCTTTGTTTTCAATGCTTACCAGAGCTGGGCAGAGTAATCGACGGGTTTTGGAACCTGACATGGAAAAGAAATGGGGTTATTTTGTGTTTTAATGGAGTCGATACATGGGGGGTGGAGGTCATTTGTGTTAATGTGATATTCAGGCCACATCTAATGGCTAAAATCAGTCTTCCACAGAAAAGCGGGGGGGGGGATAAGAAATTGAAAGGCACCATATTCCTTTGCTGCGACATCAATAGTGGCCATTATCTACTGAATGTCTTGTTATCACGCTCAGTGTGTCGTATTGATTCAAAAGGGGGGAAAAAATATATGCACACTTACACACGGGCAAGGCCTCACAGCGTCACTTGGAAAGAAGCCAATCTTGGTTGTCGCCAGAATTTTGCCCTGCAAAGGCAACTGGGTGTTAATCGCATTATATTTGTCTGGGAGCAACTACACCTCTCTCCTCCTCCTCCCTCCTCCCTCCCCCTCCCACACTTGCTTCAGTAAATCCCCAGCAATTAGCACGCGACAAGCAGCGCAACTAATTTGCAGCCCAAGCTAATTATGGTTCAAACTCTGGCGGCAGTGAGATTTGCGCTGCATCAAAACAAGAGCCTCGTTTAACGGTAAATAATGGATCTCATTCTGGTCTTTGAATATCCAAACAGCGTAAGCTCTCCAAGCCTCAACAATTGAATCTGAGCTAACCTGCCCCAAGCACGAGCACAAACACCAGCTTTTTATGAAAATCATCAATTCTTTTTTACAAACAGCGCAGAAAGACATTTTTATCCAAGTTTTTTTTAAAAAAGCCATTTACAAAGAATTGCTCCCTACAAACATACTTAACTCTCCATCATGCACATTGACTTATATCAACATTGAGCCCGAGATAATACGGTGTAAATATCCAGTTATGAGCTTGAGGTCAATTTGAGAAGTCCATTGAGACGTTGAGTGTTGAGGTCATGTGGCGCATGTGGCGTTCAGCTTCCTGCCTCGTTTCTACTTACCTCCTCACTCCTCTTTATTAGAGATAGAAATGCTTTTTGGGACCGTGCAAGCGCCGGCCTTAACCAGATTGGAAAGCGAATCTTTGCCCATCTCTATGATTCATTCTGTGTAATAACATTTCATCAAAGGTTTTTCTTTGAGAGCCCCTCTCTATTTGTTATGCCTTCGATAAGCGCATGATAAAGATTAAACTTATTACTCTGTTGGCATAAACAGGCAGCAGCCAAAGGATCAAATGAAATTACAGTGATTGATTGTATTGTTCTGCCTGTGGGACGGGGGATAATTGCCTTCTGGGTAACAGGGGATATGAATTCTCAGTGTTCTGTAATTCCATCCCCTGGCACCGATGGGGACTCGGAAGATTAAAGGTACCCTGTGGCGCTTTGATTATAAACACGCATGGGTTTTCTTTAAATGTAGGTTTTCTCACCTAAAACACCAACATCATTTGTCTGTGTGTGGTTTCAGACGAGTTAAACTAGTCCCGCTAAACAATTACCAGCTCAATGCAGCGTTTATGTGATTTGAATGTACACATTTACTACACTTACATTCACACATTTACTACTTTTCAACAGGCATGAACAAGTGATGACTTATATTCTCCTTCACAAAATTTGTTGAAAGTGACAAAAAAATCAACAAAGAGCTAGATATAAAATCTATCATGTATACAGGGGGTTCTCGTGTTACGACGGAGATCCGTTCCTGAGAATGTGTCGTAACCGAATTTCGACGTTAGTCGGAACATACATTCATATGTATGTATTTGTATGTAGATAATAAGTTGTGCCACTAGATGTCGCTATAACACCACCCTACAATAATAGTAATAATAGTAATATTATTAATAGTATATATATATAAATCCAAAAATACTGTGTTTATTCTTAAAGATGATTCTACATTAGTGATGAAGTCTGAAAACAGGTAACTCACTCTTAACAATAAGTTGTTACATTGTTACACTGCTGATCAGAATATTGCTCTCCGGCACCATTAGTGGTGGTAGCTTTGAGGAACCAATAAAAAAAACTAAACATGTATTATCATATAAATCCTTTGATTATGCCCTTTCAACATGCACGGTAACCATGGTTTCCAGTGCGGTGCCATCAGGTCCTGACATGTAAGTAGCAGTTGTCGGGGTTTACACAAAGTCTCCTGGCAGTCATGTCCTCACCCTCCGCGTTTGTGTCGGCGAGCAGGCTTCAGCAGGCTAACTGCCTACTCCCAGCTGTGCTGCTGGCAAAGACTGCAGCCCGACTGGAGCAGCACCAGGAGGAGGAGGAGGCTTTAATGCTGCTGTAAAGCAGAATGAGGAAGAGCGAGGGAGGCTGCTTTAAGACCCCCGCCACCCCCACCCCCGATAAACCACCATCCTTTCAAATACAGATAAGGTCAAAGACTCGAAAGCGTTGGCTGACCTCGTGAGGTGGTTGCTTAATGTGCCTGTACATAAGGTCGCGCTCCACCATGAAAGGATCTTCTTCAGGCTGTGGCGTCCGCTGTTTTATTGCGTCTTTATGTGGCACTGAGTGAATCAACCGAAGCCGCTAATTGGTTAGATCATCTGATGGAGGCCGTGATTCAATCGGACGAGTGCGAGACGAGACACAGGCTCTGTTTGCACGTCGCATATGAGTTCGTACACAGTAGATCTTCGTCTGATGGTTCTAAACGAGGCTGACCTCATCGTAACGTCAGATTTACGGCTTTCAGGACACAGGATGTAACAAATAACCAAAAAATCAGCGCGTGATTTATAAACGATAATGGCCGAAGGGGTTTAAATTGAAGATGTCACCCCTTTAATGTCTCTTTGAAAGCCTTTTTCATTTTTTTTTCCTTTCTTTGTGGGCGACAGACGGCATCGTATACAAACCCATCACACTGCAAAGACATCGCGTGCTGCGAGCCAACCTGGCAACCCCTAACGTGTTATTTTTTCATGGCGTCGCAGATGCTGAGAGGAAACGAATGAGATGAGCCGAGTGACACGCACCTGCCACCAGGAGCTGTGCAAGTCTGCAAACATCACTTCAACGACATCCCCCACATGAATGCTCAGCGGGGGGCCATACTGAGGGACGGGGATGCCACTGTAGTCTCTGACCACCATCATCCTGGGCAAACCTAGCAGACAGGGGACACACATAGACTCACACACGTGAACATACAGATGTAATATTGTGATGTAATATTAGTCCTGGGTGTGGAGGACTTAGATATAGAGAAATACCAGAAAACCATTGCGTTTCTCAGGCTGCGATTAAAATGGAAAGTGTTGGTATTATAAGTATTCTGACTGATGTGTGGTGTTACGCTGAATGTTAAAACATCTGGTCAATAACAACAAATCATCTTCAAGGTAAAAGTATAAACAGAGTTGAATTTATGAGACAGGCAATGCCTTGGTGAGAGCGCTCACCAACTAGTTCCCGTGTGAGGTCTGTACGTATTTACGGGGCAAACCGCTTAAGCCGAAACAAGGAAGTTCATGGGAGATGTGTCGTAACCACGAAAACAACGTAATTCGCGACCGACGTAACTCGAGGACCCCCTGTATTTTGTAGTTTGCAGCAGTTTTATACCAAAATCCCTTTTTGTCATTGCACTAAAGCTTTTATCGCAGCCGATCTGTACATTGATCCGTGTACATGGATTGGGAGTGTTGACATTTATTTTATTTGAGTTTTTTTAAAACCCATCACATATTAAGAAGAACCAGTGCCTGGCGACGGCAGCAAAATTTATCTCCTCGATTCCCGAACGGCACAGCGCCAATCTTTCCTCGCCGCGCCAGGCGAATACAGCCACAAGCGTCCGGCTAAGGCGAAGACTAAACGCCGCTGCCAACTTTAAAGACACAGCCACTTACTCTGGGCTGACTCCCACATCCAGACGCACCTCCCCTCCAGCCACAGCTCCCCGCAAACCAGCCTGAGGAAACGATTACTGTGACCCCAGATGAATGGAATATCTCACATTCATGTTTTTAATAAGAACAATAAGCACAGCTGTCTCTCTCATAAAGCCCCTTATGGAAATTGATTTATCACAAAGGGAAGGCGCAGCGGTTGAAGCCGAGGAATATAGACTGCTGGAAGTGATTTTCTGCTGCCAGTGTTTCTCCCTCGCCGTTGTTCTCATAATGATTCCACCTACTCCAATTCATCTCAATGCCGTCTGGGGTTTAGGCATCGCAGCAGGCGCTGGGCTTTTTCCTGCTGCTCGGGTTCATGGTTTTGTTCATCGCATCCCTATTCTTACTCAAGTATATTTTGTCGAGAGGAAAAATGGTGTTGCTCATTTCCCACTTTGAACCCTGTGAAGAAACTCATGTGTATTTTGAAGAAAACGTCCACTGGGGGGGGTTTCTGGTTTGGATTGAGCACTATTTGATTCACACACATGGCAGAGGTATGATGGCGTCTGGGGTTTGGCTTTAAACCATCATCCGTCTGGTCTCACCCCGGCCTCCAACCGTCCATCACATCACTGAACCTTCTCCTGTTTTCTCTTTTGTGTTTGAGAGTGAAAATAAAAGTGCGCGGGTGGTGAAGGCTTACTGACCTGGTCCTGGTGCGTTTGCTGTGTTTTCCTGTTATCAGGGAAAAGCATAAAAAAATAAAGAAAATAAATTGGTCAAAGGCAGGATTTTACATATATATATATAAAATTAGTCCTAATCTTTGAAAGTCATCCTCAAGTTTAGGATTCTTGTGTCTGATGAGGTCTTACTTGGGGAAAATCACTTTGTTTATACCGCACAGAGGTATTATAATTATATTTCTTGTTGCACTGTTAAAATTGCATTTACTGTGGAAAGTGGAAAGACTAGTTTTGTCCTCCTAACTTCCATTTCCTAAAACTTATAATAAACTTATAATGAAGGCATCCAGAAAACTGTACATTGAACACATCATTTAAATCTAAATTTAATCTAACT
>JAFBJQ010000902.1:0-38711 GCA_016785345.1 Trinectes maculatus
ATAGCAGGCTCAGCACACATAGACTGCTTTACCCAAATTGACCATAGTCAGCTAAAAACAATAATTTATTCATATAAAGCAACAACCTGTGTTCTAGACCCCATCCCAACAAAACTCTTTAAAGAAATTCTACCTCTATTGGACAGCCATTTACTAGATATAATCAATCTGTCACTGTCATCTGGCTATGTACCACAGTTCTTTAAAGTAGCTGTAATTAAACCTCTCTACAAGAAACCAAGTCTGGACCCAGAAGTTTTAAATAACTACAGAACAATATCCAACCTTCCCTTTCTCTCAAAAATCCTTGAGAGGGCTGTCGTCAATCAGTTAAATGATTTTCTTCACACCAATAGTTTATATGAGGACTTTCAGTCAGGGTTCAGAGTTCATCATAGCACTGAGACAGCTTTGGCAAAAGTCTCAAACGACCTACTCATGGCTTCAGATAAAGGATTTATCTCTGTCCTGGTTCTCCTAGATCTTAGTGCAGATTTTGATACTGTTGACCACCACATCCTTCTTCATAGGCTCGAACACTTAACTGAAAAAGAAATTGCCCTAAATTGGTTTGACTCCTATTTATCGAACAGACATTAATTTGTACAAATTAATGATAAGTTGTCCCAGTACACACAGGTCAGCTATGGAGTTCCTCAAGACTCCATGCTTGGCCCCATGGTATTTATGTTATACATGCTGCCATAAGGAAACATTATTAGAAAACACTCTTTAAATGTCAATTTTTATGCAAATGACACTCAGTTGTATATTTCAATGAAACCACATGAAACTAATCTACTTAGACTCCAAGCATGTCTCAAAGACATTAAAACCTGGATGAGCCAACATTTTCTATTACTAAATGCGGTCAAAACTGAAGTTATAGTACTCGGCCCCAGACACCTTAGAGAGCTGTTATCTAACAATATAGCCAATCTAGATGCCATTGTCCTCGCTCTCAGTGAAACTGCCAGGAATCTGGGAGTTATATTTGATTCTGATTTATCACTTGATTCACACATCAAACAGGCTTCAAGAACTGCCTTTTTTCACCTCCGCAATATAGAAAAATCAGACATATCCTGTCTCTTAAAGATGCCGAAAAATTAATTCATGCCTTTGTCACATCCAGGCTTGACTACTGTAACTCATTACTATCAGGCTGCAGCAGTAAGTCCTTAAAGAGCCTGCAGCTTGTTCAAAATGCTGCTGCACGTGTACTGACCAGAACCAACAGAAGATATCTTCATACTTTCATACTCTGCTTTCCCTCCTTCCATCTACGAATATCATATCATGATATCTACTGTATGTCTTATTAATGCACCTTATTAATTCAACTTCTTCTGTTCCAGAACCAGGTACAGCCACTTCCACAGACCATTGACTGTGGCGGCAGCTGATTGTGGAACATGCTCCAGAGCTGCAGGACCCAGATTCAGCAATGCACCATTATATTTATACACCATTATATATTATATTATATTATATTATATTATATTATATTATATTATATTATATTATATTATATTATATTATATTATATTATATTATATTACAGGGGGTCCGCGAGTTACGACGGAGATCCGATCCTGAGAATGTGTCGTAACTGAATTTCGACGTACACAGGCACTGTACCCCAAATATTACTTACTTATTACTTAATTCTGTTATTGTGATGTTTCTGTTTGTTTTTGTCTCTTCTCCCACTCCAACCCCCCCTCTGTCTCTCTCTCTGTCTCTCTCTGTCTCTTACCCTCTCACCCTCTCTCTGTCCTTCCAAACTGTCAGTTAGGTAGCCGATGCCAATAAAAGTCAACAAAATGCAACAGGAAGAGTGAACCACACCCTTCTGGAGAACAAATCTGTTGAAGCACAACAAGGCACCCAGACACTGTCACACTGCGTGGCTAAGCTGCCAAACGGGACATATTTAAAAAAAAAAAAAAAAAGAACCTGATCCTCGACTGGACATTACATCACTGAAACCATTAGAATAATCTAACCTTTGTAATTATTGTTGGCTGGACACAATATGATGGTCACCTGATGTTCCATTAGTCTACGGCAGCAGGGTTATGATAAATAGGAAAACCTTGTTTACTGTTTCAACACTAGCTGGTATGTACATCCTGTATGTTTAACTTGAGAGAAATCATACCCTATATACAGTAGATAGTGCAATTAAGATACTGTGTAATATTTGTTCATATTCGATATCATGAATGTGGTCCTAAATATGGGACGTTGCACCAGAACTGGTAAGGTTGAATCATTGTTAGTGAATGTAGCCTCCAACTCGATTTTTTTTTCCTGGGTCACAGCTATGAGTCTTGGGAGTGGATTATAGTTGGATTTAATTTCTTGCTCAGGATTACACAGCCCATCTCTAACAGACTGTGGTGAGACTGTGTGTTTCTTCTCTAGATAGGCCTCCACCTACTGACCCTGGTGAGTTTGGCCACTCTCTTTTAATGTGTTGCTGCGACAGGTGTCAGACATTGTAAATTTGTTTGCAGTGACTTTTCTTCTCAACACACAAACCATTAATTTTTTCTTAGTTAGGCGCAAATTTGAGGCAACAGATAATAACAAGTAAAGAGCCGTTCTGGAGCAGAATGGCTCTCTGAAAAGAGCCGAACATCCCATCACTAGTTCTGACTATAAAAAAATTAAACTGAAACAGTTATGATCAGTTACCACTACAGTGACATGAAATGATCATATTTTAACTGTTTTTAACTTAAATTATTATTGTTTAACTGGCCCTTATTGGCTCTTACAGTTGGAAATATATAGAGTGTAAATCCTCACTGCAGAGCAGGTTGTGAGTCAATCTTACAAAGCTGTGTGTTGTAAAACTGGACCTGATCAACCAGATGAACAAACAGTGAGTTTTTTTTAATCTCTGTTTGACAAATGTGTTTTGTCTAATGTGACTGTGTCTGTGTGTGTTTGATACGATGCAGCAAAGCAGAAAAACAACATGTTTCCAGTAGAAAGTAAAACATTAACAAACCTTCTTTTTGGTTGAAGAGCTGCTTGATGTTTTCTATCGTGTCTTTGTAGACATGCTGGAGATGCCAGGATTCCTGAGTCTCCCTCTGCCAGTACCGTGGATCTGTTATCAGACTCATCCAGTCCTGTTTGGGCTGTGCTCTCCTCGTGTTGTTGTCATAATGAACAATCTGAACATCATCAACCAAACCAACAGACACAAACTGTGGGACGTTTGGTACTTGAGATGCTGCAGTGTGGAAATACTTCAGACTATGCAACCCTGCAAGGAAAATATGGCGACTTCAGTTTGCACATCTGTGTTATTCATCTCTGAAGAGACATTGTTCATATATAAATCAACCAAATTGAAATCAGCCGTGAACTCACGTGACATCGCGGCGTTTATTCCCATCAAAACCAGGAAAACCAGGATCTTCATTATGACACTGATGATTTTCCAAACTGTTTCCTTGTCTGAAGAAGAAAACACGAAGCTGCTTCACAAACTCCTGCGAACAGGTAAACAGACAACACTAGTCTCTATGTCCGGAACACCTGAGCCAATGGGAATTTAATCTGAGCTTCGACGTCACTTAGATCCGGGTGAAACAAACTATAGAGGTTATGAAACGGAAGTGACAGTGACCATCTCTCAGTGTGTGTTAGATATACGACAATGATCGTATTTACATCGTTTACATAGGTCGTTACATAGTCTCGCTCTCTCTCTCTCTCTGTCGACGTTATTCACTGCAGCTGATCAACACACTGCCACGTGTGATGTGCGCACTGTGGTAACACCGCACATTTACACAAACATATTCACGCATATCAACCTCAAGAGAACTCCGAGCTGCAAACAACGTAGAGGAAGGAGGAGGGGGTCCGTCTATGCTCTTCCTCCTTTTCTTACATTGATTGATCAGAGATAATTCATGTATAATGAAACACATCTCAGTCTTCCCCAGGAGACAGAGAGCTGTGGCCACGGCTTCATTTTGCTCACAGCATGGTGATGCCACTGTCACAGCTCAACAAACCAGTGACCCTGTTTACACTGGACATCCTGACATCGAGCAAAAAAATATGTGTCCAAATGTATTATAAATATTAACATACATACTGTATGTTAACATACTGTATATGTAGGAACTTATCAGCATATACAGAAACTTTTCTCCCATACAGTGTCCAGAAAACAGAAGCTATATAGTGGATATGATTGTTAAAGAGAGCCAGCAATTTTCTATGGAGCCAGTCTGCGCAGGGCTGGCCAACCCGCGGCTCCCGAGCCGCATGCGGCTCTTTGCCCGGTTCCATGCGGCTCGTACCTTCATATCGATGTTTCGCTTCGCTTGAGTTCAGTACAGTATTTTCGTCAAACGCGCATGTGCGTTGGATGAAAATACCTCACAGTTTCCCAGTAGGAGCGAGATCATTTGAGTAAACAGTTTGTGTCAAGTTCGCTCTCAAAATGGCAGGGAAAAAATGCAGAGCAAAGCGAAAATATGAAGATGAACACAGGACGTTTTTAACAGAGTGGGAGAGTTCATATTTTTTTGTTGAACGTAATGGCAAGCCATTCTGCCTTATATGTCAGGCGTCATTAGCGCATTTACAATAAATCTGGCTGAGCAAAGGTATGTGTGTGTGTGAGGAAGGGCCCATGTGTATGATGTTGCTCTTTGCAGTAACACAGTAAAAAATGTAGCTCTTGGTCTCTGCCTGGTTGCATTAGAGCTTGAGTCAGCATGCTTCAGACCTGGGGTCACAATGAAGGCACTAAAGAATTGGCCTGTGCATCTCATGTCCATCAGTTGCTCAGGAAGCTCCCTGCTGACCACGTTGCCAGTTTTGCTAGATCTGCTGCAACTGTAAGACCAGATGTCCCTCATCATCTGGTTGATTTTGCAGACTGGCTGGAAGAGGAGGCAGAATGCCAGAGTTTAGCTGTCCAAATGAGTGAGCCATTAAAGAAGCTCATGGGAAAGGCCACAACTTGTATTAAACTAATAATTAATTATATAACCTCACGTGGGTACCAACTATGTTGAACAAAATTATTTTTATTCCACACAATTGGTGAGTGTGAGGTGAACATACAACAGGCCTCACATGGGACACCAACTATGTTGGGCCCAGGGAGGGTCAATTTGGTTATTAGATAAATAATATCAATATTAATATTTAGAAATGTTTTGTATAAATAGTAAGCTCGGGACACCACTCTGTCACCAGGGACCAATAACCAATTTGAATTTAATATTACAGTCTCAAATATGAATGGAAGGTGTGAAATCGAGCACTGACTGTGGTAATCCAGCCAGTATTCCACGTAAACACACAATAATCACAAACAGCGACAGAGTGAACTATAATAGAATTTATTAACACACAATGATAATTACTTTGACATAATAATACAGTAATCCCTCACCTATCGTGAGGGACGCGTTCCAGAGACTCTCGGACAAAAAATGCTGAATCATCAGTCTGAGTTCGCCTTAAGGGCTGAAAGGCACCAAGTATGAAAACACCCAAAGTCATCTGGCCGGCTGTGAGCTCCGTTACATGCCACTTCATGTTGCTCTAGACTGGTTCAGGTCCTACTTAACAGAGTAAATGTTGAGCACAAATGGTGCCTAGGTGGAAGAGACCTCTTTAAAAAGACAGGCTGGAATTGGGTCACAGGGAGACCCCCCCAGACTTCATATGACCAATTATTTCTCTCAGAGGCCTGAGACTCACAAGCTCAAACTGTTTTTTTTTTTTTTTTAAAAAAAACAACAACAACAGTAAAACCTTGAGTTAAAACGAGCTCAAGAGTGTGTCCACATTCTTGCATAGGACCAGACACAAACTGTGTAAGATTAAGAGTCAATGAGATATACAGTACAGTAAAAAGTCTTTGGCCAGAGGCTTCATACAGCACACATGGATATTAAAATCCCCAACTATTAAAACACGGTCATATTTTAGCAATATTTCTGTCAAGTAATCAGCAAAGTCACCCAAATAATACTGATTGTACTTTTCACTGGTGACCTGTCCTGGATGTACGCTGCCTCTCACCCGATGTCAACTGGGACCAGATCCACTCTCTCTGCAGCCCTGACAAGGATGAGCCGTAGAAAATGGATGAATGCATGGAACATTTACACATCAAGCAATGTGATGACATACTGACTTCTTCATTTCCATACGAGATAACTCACTGGGGTGGTCTCGATCAGTTTCACAGAGACCTCAGGGAGCTCAGAGGCTACAGAAGCTGTAAGATCACAAACACACTGTTAGAGCTCGACAGATTCATAATTTGGCTGATATGAAAACTCTCATTTTAAAGAACAAAACAGAAGAATGAAAACACAATGTGTTGGAAATGTTGTCATTACCGGCTCCAGTAACATTTGGACTTTCGAAAAGTTTATCAATACAAAAACTAGAACTGATCTTTAATCTAAAGCAGATTTTTTCTTGTACATGTGAGAACATGATGATCATGTGTTGTGTTTGTGTGATTGTTTCTTTGTCGACTACAGTATGAACAGTGAGAACAAATCTCCCTCTTCTCTCTCCAACACCGTCACTGTGAGCTACAGGAAACTGATGACTCTGGATAACAGCATCAACTCAAAGACTAAAATCAAACTAATGAAAAGTCAGTTAAGCAGGTGATGCCTTCATTTGTCTCTGTTCACCTTTTCTCCTTTTGCAACACATGAATCCAGCGACAATGAGGAGGATAAGAGTGAGAATAACCACTGCAGCACCAACATAGAAGACATTCCAGCTATGGCTCTTCTCTGCTTGACAAAAAAAACAACAGAAAGAAATACATGAATAAAAACTTAAGTGCAGTTCATATAAAGCAGGTTAGAGCAGAACAGTAGATCCATCCATCCATCCATCCATGAATGTATACATCTTGTCTGACTACAGTCTTACTCCTGTTGGTCCTGATCACTGCTTTGTCCAGTTTGGTTATGATCTCGTCCTTCACACCTGAGAGCTGAAACACACATTCATATCTCCCCCAGTCTTCAGGTGGGACTGATGAAACCAGCAGGTCACTTCTCATCTGGAAGGTCCCGTCATGGTTGGGGAGGATCTCGCCCTGGTCCACGTCCTCATGAAGCTCCTCTCCATCTTTCCTCCAGAACAACATGGCTGTGTTGGGGTAGAAACCTGTAGCGAGGCAGCTGACGGGTGAGGAGGGAGACTTCTGCAGGAGAAACACCGAGGGGAGGTCTGGAGAGGTAAAAATATAAAACAGCCTGGTTATTTGTTTTAGATGTTCAACAAAATTCAATGTCTAAAATGTTTACAGTGCAGACAGGATGTGTATTAATGTTTACATTTGACATAAAAATAATTAAAGATATATTTGGTTGTATTTTAGTTTTTTAATATATACTTAGTTTAGACTATAATTTATTGTCTTAGTGGGAGATTTACCTTTGATAAAATGTCTTGTTAAACTGTAAAGACTCTTTTCTTTTTCACAAGGACTTCAGAACAAAATCCCAGTTACTTATTAATATTGAGAATATTTGACTACCACAGTAAAATGTGAGTGAGAGAGGTTCTAAAGGGCTGTGGTGTGATAATACTGTGATATTTGTGACGCTGTAAGACAAAGAGAGAAACAGTGACAAATGGAGGAGAGGGAGAGAGAGAGGCAGAGAGAAACAGGTGGAAAGAAACAGAGGAACGTGAGAAAACTGAGACATATTGTGGAATTTAACAGCACATGAGAAATAAATGAGGGAGGTGAATATTCTGTTTATTGAGGTCATGTGATTTTACCTGTTCTCAGCAGAGAGCTCCTCCCGTAATACAAATACTCTCGCAGCAAGTCAGGACAATGCTTGGTAAGGTAGTACTTTGTCTGTGCAAGTCCAGCTGTATCAGCATCCCACTGCTGTTTGATGACTTTAGCCTGTGGTACTGGAGCGATCCATGTCTTTGTCTTCAGGTCGAATCTAATGAAGTCCTCTCCATCATAACCAAACTGTTCATAACCTCTAATCTCACCAGTCTTATTATCCCATTCACAGCCCAACATCACCTGGAGAACATGGCCACCTGAGAGAGACAGAGATTACTGAGTGTCAGCTGTTTAAAATCTCATCTTCTCCACAGACACATACAGTCAGTCATCAGCTGAACTGTGTGTGTTTGTGTGTGTGTGTGTATGTGTGTGGGTGTGGGTGTGTATGTGTGTGGGTGTGTCTGACAGAGGGACAGAGTCTGCTGGGAAATCCGACCCTGACACAGTCCACATCCTGTCACAGTTATTAACCTTTGAGGTTCTATTATTGGATTACAGGCCTTTAACCAAAATCTCACTCTCAACATGCCTCTGACTGACAGTGCTGTGGCTACATTTAAGGAAATTATTCCATTAACTTTGAACTCACTACCACAGCCTCATGAAGCAGAGTCCATAACTGGTTTTAATTCTGCCTATTACTCATTGTTAATTGAAGACAACAAACATAATCCAAAGTTTCTTTTCAGCACTGTAGCCAGGCTGACAGGAAGCCACAGCTCTATTGATGAGAGCATTCCACACTCCCTTACGAGTGATGATTTTATAAATTTCCATAATGATAAAATTATAACTATTAGGGAGAAAATACACCACTCCCAAACTATACTAAATAGTGACTTATCCGTACAAACAGTAATAGCAGGCTCAGCACACATAGACTGCTTTACCCAAATTGACCATAGTCAACTAAAAACAATAATTTATTCATATAAAGCAACAACCTGTGTTCTAGACCCCCTCCCAACAAAACTCTTTAAAGAAATTCTACCTCTACTGGACAGCCATTTACTAGATATAATCAATCTGTCACTGTCATCTGGCTATGTACCACAGTTCTTTAAAGTAGCTGTAATTAAACCTCTCTACAAGAAACCAAGTCTGGACCCAGAAGTTTTAAATAACTACAGAACAATATCCAACCTTCCCTTTCTCTCAAAAATCCTTGAGAGGGCTGTCGTCAATCAGTTAAATGATTTTCTTCACACCAATAGTTTATATGAGGACTTTCAGTCAGGGTTCAGAGGTCATCATAGCACTGAGACAGCTTTGGCAAAAGTCTCAAACGACCTACTCATGGCTTCAGATAAAGGATTTATCTCTGTCCTGGTTCTCCTAGATCTTAGTGCAGATTTTGATACTGTTGACCACCACATCCTTCTTCATAGGCTCGAACACTTAACTGAAAAAGAAATTGCCCTAAATTGGTTTGACTCCTATTTATCGAACAGACATTAATTTGTACAAATTAATGATAAGTTGTCCCAGTACACACAGGTCAGCTATGGAGTTCCTCAAGACTCCATGCTTGGCCCCATGGTATTTATGTTATACATGCTGCCATAAGGAAACATTATTAGAAAGCACTCTTTAAATGTCAATTTTTATGCAAATGACACTCAGTTGTATATTTCAATGAAACCACATGAAACTAATCTACTTAGACTCCAAGCATGTCTCAAAGACATTAAAACCTGGATGAGCCAACATTTTCTATTACTAAATGCGGTCAAAACTGAAGTTATAGTACTCGGCCCCAGACACCTTAGAGAGCTGTTATCTAACAATATAGCCAATCTAGATGCCATTGTCCTCGCTCTCAGTGAAACTGCCAGGAATCTGGGAGTTATATTTGATTCTGATTTATCACTTGATTCACACATCAAACAGGCTTCAAGAACTGCCTTTTTTCACCTCCGCAATATAGAAAAATCAGACATATCCTGTCTCTTAAAGATGCCGAAAAATTAATTCATGCCTTTGTCACATCCAGGCTTGACTACTGTAACTCATTACTATCAGGCTGCAGCAGTAAGTCCTTAAAGAGCCTGCAGCTTGTTCAAAATGCTGCTGCACGTGTACTGACCAGAACCAACAGAAGATATCTTCATACTTTCATACTCTGCTTTCCCTCCTTCCATCTACGAATATCATATCATGATATCTACTGTATGTCTTATTAATGCACCTTATTAATTCAACTTCTTCTGTTCCAGAACCAGGTACAGCCACTTCCACAGACCATTGACTGTGGCGGCAGCTGATTGTGGAACATGCTCCAGAGCTGCAGGACCCAGATTCAGCAATGCACCATTATATTTATACACCATTATATATTATATTATATTATATTATATTATATTATATTATATTATATTATATTATATTATATTATATTATATTATATTATATTATATTATATTATATTATATTATATTATATTATATTATATTATATTATATTATATTATATTATATTATATTATATTATATTATATTATATTATATTATATTATATTATATTATATTATATTATATTATATTATATTATATTATATTATATTATATTATATTATATTATATTATATTATATTATATTATATTATATTATATTATATTATATTATATTATATTATATTATATTATATTATATTATATTATATTATATTATATTATATTATATTATATTATATTATATTATATTATATTATATTATATTATATTATATTATATTATATTATATTATATTATATTATATTATATTATATTATATTATATTATATTATATTATATTATATTATATTATATTATATTATATTATATTATATTATATTATATTATATTATATTATATTATATTATATTATATTATATTATATTATATTATATTATATTATATTATATTATATTATATTATATTATATTATATTATATTATATTATATTATATTATATTATATTATATTATATTATATTATATTATATTATATTATATTATATTATATTATATTATATTATATTATATTATATTATATTATATTATATTATATTATATTATATTATATTATATTATATTATATTATATTATATTATATTATATTATATTATATTATATTATATTATATTATATTATATTATATTATATTATATTATATTATATTATATTATATTATATTATATTATATTATATTATATTATATTATATTATATTATATTATATTATATTATATTATATTATATTATATTATATTATATTATATTATATTATATTATATTATATTATATTATATTATATTACAGGGGGTCCGCGAGTTATGACGGAGATCCGATCCTGAGAATGTGTCGTAACTGAATTTCGACGTACACAGGCACTGTACCCCAAATATTACTTACTTATTACTTAATTCTGTTATTGTGATGTTTCTGTTTATGTCATACCCTGTACTCTTTGTTAAAGCCCTATGAGGCAAATTGCAATTTGTGAATATGGGCTATACAAATAAAACTTGATTGATTGATTGATTGACAGACCCATGGTGTAATCCGCTCATGGGGTGATAGTGAAACCCGCGGAAGCTCTGCATTTTGTGTCCAACTTCACCCCAGGGATAGACTACATCAACCTGAGTTGCGTGGACTACGACGTGAGCGCACTGCGACCCTGCCTGATTGCCGTGTGCGGCTGCGACGAGAGCTGCCTGAGAGACTACGGCACGCTTAGCAACTCGGCGCACGAGATCGTTAACGACGCCCGCAGGGCCGGAGACCTGATGAGAGAGGGCCTGAAGGAGCTTGCTGTGCAGGAGCTGAAGGCATTGGCCTATGCGATGCCCGATGGCGCGCCCTTCCCTGGACTCTCAGGGCCACGGGGCACCAGCGGACGCCGCAGGAGGTTCCTGGGCATGGCGCTCGGTGGCGCCTCGCTGGGCCTGGCGATAACCGTGTCCTTTAAGGTGGACGCGCTCGAAGCTCAGATGGATGCAATGCGGAACTCCTACGTAAGCATGGCGGGGCAGCTGGTAGAGGTGAGCAACAAGCTCAACGCGGCGCTGATCGACGGCAGGATAGACAAGCAGGAGAAGAAGATGAAGAAGAATACGGATATCGCGAACAAGAATTTTGCCATGCTAAGAGATGCCATGAAGCGGAACACGGAGGCCGCATTGAGGGACACCAACATCAAGTCTTCCGTGATGGCCAGCTACCAGATGTGGTACGCTCAGATGCAGAGCGTGACCCATCAGATGACGCAGGCCGCCATGTACACCAAGTTTACACCAAGCGCACTGGGAGCTGCCCGAGCGGGATGGTCATCATGCGGGAGCATCCGGGCTTGGCGGAGTTTCCCACGGTGGGCGCGGCCCTGTACAAAGATCGAAAGCTGTTCATCTTGCACTCGGTTCCCAGGATGGTCGAGAGGGTCCTGGTCAGGGGGATCATACCCATACCCAAGATGAGCACGGACGGGGTGCCCTGCTGGCCTGACTACAACGTGTGGCTGATAGACGGGACGTTCTACGAGCCGTCCGAGTGCCACGGGAGGTACTGCGTGAAGCCCGAGGTCCAAGAGAGGTACCTGAGGTGCACCAAGGATCCCGGCGAGTGCAAGACCGTGTGCGGCCCGTGCCACAGAGGCATCTGTTACCGCAATAACAAGTCACGTGGATGGAAGGCTCCGTGATGGTGGAGATCGAGTCTCCACCGCTGAAGCCAGGCTTCTCCAGGCCACACATGTCCGATGGACCGGTGTCGTTTGCGGACCTGCTGAAAGACGCCGGTGTGCCAGGGACACCCGAGCTGGAGCTGCTGGAGATCATAAACACGAGCGTCAAGCTGGCGTCCGTGCACCAGGATCTGGAAAATATCACGCGGACCTGAGGGAGTTCGACAAGCAGTACGAGGAGATGACCGCCGACAGGGTCTCGTTCGGAGGCTGGATCTCGGGCTTCGCCAGTGACGCCGCCCTGTGGACTTCGATAGCCGTGCTCACGACGTGGTGCGGTGCGCTCTCGGCGGGGATCGCTTACCTGATATTTTGCGGTGGTGGCAGCGGCAGTGGCGGCGTGGGAGGAGAGCTTCTGCTCCACAGATACATGAAGAGACGCAGGGCGAAGATGTTATAGTGTGTTGGACGTGAAGGGCAGAGAACAAACATTGTGTACATAGATAGAGGTTGTCTATGCAAAAATAAAGCGTAGTAGGACTCACATGCTGTGTCTGTCTGTTGTTTTCTATCTTTTTGAAAATGAAAATGAAACATTTCAGTTTTATTGTCATTATGGCACAGACACAAATCTTTTCATTGGACTCGCCTTTTCGATGTGGAACACACAAGTGGCTACTGCTACGTTGCTGTTTTGTTTTATTTTTCAGAAATACATGCACAGTGCATACATTGGCCTGTATATCTATTTCAGTCGTCGTCCTCCTCCTCGTCGACGGTGCTGCAGTCCTCGTCTTCCTCTTCATCCGTAGAAATGTTCTGATCGTTCTCATCGTCTGTGATGAAATCCGCGTTTGGGTCTTCCTCCATGTCCGAGGCGATCCACGCCTCGGTAAGGCTCGAAGACAGCAGGTCTTCTTGCTCCCTGGGCAAAAGGTTGGGCCAGTGATTCTCCAGTGTGTAGGGTCCGTACATGTAGTGGTCGGCTTCCCGTGGCTTCCATGCCCACCGCCGCAAATGCTACATGCAAACTGGTGCACGTGCTGTGCGTCTCGGCCGAATTGGCGAAACGAGTTCGAGAGCGCTTTGGTGAACGCACTCCCTCTAAGAGAACACCACAGGGCTTTCCTGACACACAACATGCTCGTGACCATGATTGGAGCCGTGGTTGCCAGGGCTCTCGAAGAAGCGACCCGTGAGCAAGTGATGATAGGTCTGCAGCTAAAAACCAGGAAGAAGGTCAGAGATCCAGAGGCGCGGGAGCTCACCCTGGACCTGTTTGCCGATCGCTTCTGCGTGAGAGACATCGTTTGTCACAACTCATCAAAGACCAGTGCGCTGGAAGCAGCCGCGTACTCTGGTATCATGCCGTTGCATATCGAAAAAGCACAACTGGACAAGAGCGCTGATAGCGAGGTGCACGCAGATCTGGAGCCACTGACCAGACCCATGGCCGACATCGGGTTTAAGCACCACTACAAAAATAACCCCCATCACCCGGAGCACCACGGCACCGAGAACGACAGCAGGATGGCTGAAATGCACTTTGTGGAGGCCGTGGTGGACGGCCTTGCCTGTATGTTTGAGCGAAGGAGGCCAGCAGACGTACAAACGTGGCTGGGGGGATATGTCACGGAGAGGTTCCCTAACCGGGAGAACCGGGCCTTCGGCAAGAAAGTGATAAGTGCGCTGAGGACCTTCATAACACGAAACTGAACACAACCATTAATATCAGGCATCTGTTGCGTTGAATAGAACGAGCTCTGTTGGTGTGCCTTTGTGGCGAATGTGGATGTTCGGGGTTGTGTGGAGGCTAATTACGATGCTACGTTACCGTTTTTCGTGGTTGTAATGCTATTTGTTACACATACAACGGCCTATGTTGGGACTGTATATGTTTTGAAGATGAGAGTGACACTTATATATACGTTGATATACGTTTTGTCTTCACCGTGCATGCTGGTTAACACATTTGATCCAGTCACATCAACAGTGGTGGTTGGCATTGGTGTGACTCTGGGTCGAACGATTTACAAATATTTTCAGGAAGGTTGCAATTCAAAGTGGATAACCTTCAACGAAACAGGTAAACACTTGCTGCTGCCCATTATATCACTTTGGGTCACTTTTATATTATTGTGGCTTTTACTATGTCATCTGAACACACTCTAAAAAGTTATGTTTAGAGTCTAGTGTTTGCAGCCACCCATGTTGTCAACGTCCTGTGTTATACTACCAAGGTCTCAAGGTTGATCTGGACACAAAACTCTTTGGACAGCACATTGCGTCTCGCATCGTCTTAAAGGCCGTGGGTGGATTCATGAACAAGACCAACCCGGAGAAGCCTCTGGTGCTTTCTCTTCATGGGTGGACTGGTACAGGGAAAAACGTCATCAGCAAGCTGATCGCTGAAAACATTTATAGGGAGGGAATGGATAGCGGCTTTGTTCATGTTTTCACATCTTCACTTTCCACATCAACGTCAATATCATATCTACAAGGTATGAACTAGGCACATTTAGATTACCATTCCTTTAAATTGACATACAGTGGCATTCCGTTGTACGTCTGCCTTCTGTGTGAGTGAAATCTACTCTTGTTTATTCTCTGGCTCAGTTACAGCAGTGGATGAAAGGCAATGTCACCAACTGTGAACGCTCCATGTTCATATTTGATGAGATGGACAAGATGCATCCCGGTGTGATTGACAGCATTAAGCCATACCTAGACTACTATGCCAAGATGGACAGAGTCTCTTATAGGAAAGCCATCTTCATCTTTCTAAGGTAAAACCTAGACCTGTTGCCTTCAGGCACATTGTCCATGCTTCCAGCCGATAATCCAAGGGAAGTTATGATGTGTGTTTTTTGTTTTTGATATTGCTTATAGTAATGGAGGAGGGGACACCATTGCACAGAGAGCCTTAAATGTCTGGAAAGAAGGACAGAACCGAGAAGAGATCCAGCTAAAGGACCTGGAAACACAGCTGTCTCTCTCAGTGTTCAACAACAATAACAGTACGTATACATTACATAAAGGTTTAAAGGTTTGACATTTTGGAAAACAATTTCTTCCAATGGGAAACTCATAGTCTCTCTCTCTCTCTCTCTCAGACAAACACATGGCAGACAAAGTGGCCAGAGATTTGGTCTATTTCCCGAAAACCGAAAGTGTCTTCTCTGTAAAAGGCTGCAAGACAATAGAGAGCAAACTAGACTACTACATATAACGTCCCTATTCCCTATTGGACAGACACTACTACTGAATAGTATGCACACTTTGTATTTAACAAGCGTAAGACGTTTCTGTAATGAATATGATAAACATGTTGTTCCACACCAGTCCGCTGATGGTTACTGTACATGTGTGTAAGGTAAAATAAAACAGACATAAAAGGCTCCACAGTGTGCATTAAGGCAGGTGTTTTTCTGTGTCGTGCTATGAGACTGTGGAGTGGCTGTTTTGTTTCCCCAACGTACAGGTTGGAGCAGTCCTCACTGCACTGCACTGCACTGCATATACCACGTTGTCCAGTTTATGTCTCAGTGTTTTGTCCTTGTGGCGCACCGGTTTCTGACTCAGTGTGTTGCTGGGTCTGACGTGTACAGGGATCTTACATTTAAGGAAGACAGGCGTTAGCATCAGACCAACCACTCACATTCATTGGAATCCATTTCTGCCCAGTGTTCTCAGGATCATCCAGGAGACACCACAGCGCCCTGACCTGATGTGTGGACATAACGCATTTGCATGGGATCCTAATGTTGAAATGTACAAAAGCTTTAATGTTTGCATGCATGAACAGAAGACAAAACACTGACAACTGACAACCTCCTGACAAGAGCTATAGTCAATATAGTTTATTGAAAAAGGACCATACATTCTGTGTGACACCAACACAAGGAGGAGAACCTGCACACAACAAACAATATACAGCAAATCATAACAGCACATTGGGTAAAATGCAGCAAACAGCGTGTAGCGACTCCGTCGCCAAAGCTGTGTAACTACATGGGTGTACATCAACAGTAAGAGCATATCGCACAGCGGATCAACGACAAGGCTCGCCGCTCCATACTCCATGCGAGGGTCAGCCCTCGTGAACACCGAGCTCCTTGGGCGAACAGGCTGCGATCCTATTCTCATGCACAACCTTCGCATCGAGGACTTCCGTCCCGGTAACCCAAGAATGACTGAGTATTTGTTCCATGCTAGGCCTCTCTTCAGGTGTTCGTGTCAGACACCACAAAATCAGGTCCTCGCAGGTCTTCGAGAGCCCGTTTTTAAATATTAGGTGCCCTTGGGTGATTTTACAGTGGTTCTTGAAAGGCATGTTTCCATGCACCATGTCATACAGCAGTATTCCTAACGACCACACCTCGGCAGGTCGTGTGTGGTACCGGCCTCCGCTGCTGATTCTCTCAGGCGGCCCATATTGTTCGGTTCCATAGAACATGTGGTGCACATCGTCGTTGATGAAATGTGCTGAGCCGAAGTCGATGAGCTTTAGCGTGTCAGTCTTTAAGTCCACAAGTGTGTTTTCCTCCTTCAGATCCATATGTATGACTCCGCAACTGTGACAGTGCCTCATGGCTTCCAGGATCTGACGCAGGAAGCCCCTGGCCTTGTCTTCACTCAGACATCCTTTGTCCGTGATATAATCAAAAAGGTCTTGCGAGTCCCTAGGTTTCTCCATGATTATCAACCAACGGTCCTGGTCCCTGTAATAATCCAGCATGCGTATAACACCGTCAAACGAAGGAGTCGCGACCCGATCCAATATCACGATCTCCATTGGCACCAGGCTACCATGCAGCGTACCCAATCGACAGCACTTGTGATCGCTGACTTTCACTGCCACATCTTTCCCGTCACATATTCTGACTCCAGGATACACACGTCCATATTCGCCTGTGCCCAACACCTTTTCAAACGAGACCCTGTACTTTTTGTTGATCACCTCCATTCCTGCCATCGCAATAACGTGCAATCACTTCTCTGTCAAAGACTTAGATGGTTGGGCTTTATAACAGTTGCACAGGGGCGGTAGGACGCTCTCAACGGCAGTCCGACGCTCTCAGCGGCGGTCCGACGCTCTCAGCAGCGGTCCGACGCTCTCAGCAGCGGTCCGACCTTGTCAATGGCGGTCGGGCACTCTCAGCAGCGGTCGGACCTTGTCAATGGCGGTCGGACCCGGTATATGGCGGTCGGACGCTCTCAGCAGCGGTCGGGACTTGTCAATGGCGGTCGGACCCGGTCTATGGCGGTCGGACCTTGTCAATGGCAGTCGGGCGCTCTCAGCAGCGGTCAGACCTTATCAATGGCGGTCAGACCCGGTCTATGGCGGTCGGACGCTCTCAGCCACGTTCAGACGCTCTCAGCGGCGGTCGGACGCTCTCAGCGGCGGTCGGACACGGTACAGTAGCAGCCGAACCCCCAGCAACTCGGGTCTCAGAGAGCTGACTCTCATAGCATATCAAAGAAGGCAAACGTTTCCGAAGCAGCTTTTTTAGCCAGATTATGATCAAACCTCATATCTGAACGCTTTTTTTTTTCTGTGTGTTTTACTTTGAATGTCAACAAAAGGACCATCGTCCAGCGGGCCCGCTGCAGTTCGAAGGGTTGGACTACGACTGTAGGTTTTAATCACAAAGGATATCGTTCCTGGGAAACCAATTCATGCTGTTACACAGGTTTGTATTATTTCCCTGTCCTTTACAAAAACAAACAAGTAACCAACTTCAGGAATGTCTCCTTAATTTCCATGTCCGATCTGACTGATCGATGTGGTGGTGGTCGTGGTGCTACAGCACAATTGTCCCGTAGTGGCTATAGTTGCGTACCTAAAAGTGTCACCAAACCTGAGCTATCCCTCTGCATTCTCTCCAGCATGTCTCTCCAGTTATAGTAGAAAGCGGGCTTGAAACTGCCCACGTAGCCCTGAAAGCTGATCAGGTAACCTTGATAGTGCCGTATGGATACTTCGGGCATGCCGACGTCGGGGCGAGTTTTACGTTGAAGTAATACACGGGTTCGGACAGGTGAGGTTCCAGCCTCAGGTCGTGAGAACTGCACATCTGCTTCACGGCGGCGGAGTGGTTGAAGATGAGACAGAGGATGCAGTGCGACGGCGGCGTCACCGCCTCTAATCGGCGTTCTCCTTGGCGGGAGACCCTTTTTCTGTCCGAGACTAATCTTTTGTATGCCTCTGGGTATACGAGAGATTTCAACGGCCCGGTCCTAGCGTTCACGAGCGTCCCTTTACACGAATGAGCGTTGACGCACGTAAGCAGGTCGGGGTCGTTGAGAATGTCCGTGAGCAGGGCTCTGTTATACACGTTGCGTGCCAAAGCTCTGCCTGGCACCGCTCGCTCCGCGAACGAGGCCATGAGAGGATTCGAGTTCCTGGCCAGCAGCTGCATCACGGTCAGTACCGGAGTACAGCAGGGGCACATGGGGTTCGGACGGTCTTTGGACTCGCACAAGCACACCTGAGTACCCGGGCACTCCGGGAACAGGACCCCGAGATCTGAGGCCGACAAGTGCCTGCTGGACGACACCTTCTCGAGCACCCGGGCTCTAATCTCGTCTCTGTACTCGACGACCTTCCTCTCGTCACAGCACGGGGCTTCCGAGGTCGGGTTGCTCACGGGAGACGAGGTATACGTGCCCAGAGCGGAAGGGTTGAACATAATGTCTCTCAGAGAAGACATGGTGGAACTATGCTCCTCCCACCGCTTCAACTTCAGACGCGCATTGGCCGCGTTGCTTGCTTGCGCCTCGATGGACGAGCCGTGCTCCTGTGAGAGAGGTCGGTGTTCAGTAAAATCATCTTCACTCGGAAAGCAGACGCATTAAAATATCAAGGAAGGCCCCAGAGCCTGTGCGCCAAGCACGCGTCTCCGCAAGCGCAGGTCCCACGTGGACACCGACTCACCAGAGGGAGCCCGTGGACACCCGGCTCGATTCCTGTGGGCTTACGAGCTAGAGCCTGTGGCTGCCGTGTACAGGTTGCTGATACGGCACCGGAGCGCGAGCTACCCCAAGTGCTGCGATACGGTCTTGGTCTATCAGATAGAGCACTCTCGAAACCTGCCCCCTGGCCTGTACGTGTACAGGTCGCGCCCCTCTCACTTCGGCTGCTCGAAAGAGAGGCCTTTGACCGTGGTGGATCAGTTCAACGTTGTGACAGACTGCAGGTCGGCGGTTGAAGGGAAGCCCGACGACAGAAGTCTCCCAGACGCCATCACCATAGACGCGTTCCCGGGACGGGATAATTTCAGCGCCCTGTACGTGATAGGCTGCAGGAACGCGCTGCGCGCACCCGAGTACGGGAACAGGCTGTTCGACGAGGCCGTGGCATTGGGCCTGATCAACCAGAGGTCCTCAGCGAAGTCGGAATCCTGCGAGCACCATCAAGTGGCCCTGCGGACCGAACAAGCGTGCGGGATAGACCTGCGCTGGAACAGCCTTGATGTCATCAGCGTGTGTCTGAAAGCCGTGCCCAAGATACGAGGCATGCACGCGGTGGTGTGGTCCAACCAAGCCGAAGATCCCCAGAAGATAGAGTCCGAAGTGCTGACATGGCTGTTCGGGTACAGCAACACGCTACCCAGGTACGTTCACACCGTAGACTACAAAAACGAACTGCTTGGGATTCGTTACATTCTCTTGGATACTGAAAGGTTCACTGGGACCATGCCCGAACCCCCCGTCGAGAACAAGTCGTACTTCATGCACACGTACTTCGAAGGAGACGACAGGTTGGCTGCGGCAGCTGTCGATGAGCTCCCCGAGGCTGCGAGTAGAATGGGCTCGCCATGTCCCAACCCGAAAGCGTTTGCCTCCTGGTACGAGCTCCCGACGTCCCTGGGCTCCTCGCAGCCTACTCCTTTCATCGGCGTAGTGAGGCTGAGGCAGTTTCCGGTCGTCTCCGATGATCTACGTGTCTCCTTCGTGGAGTGGGCCAGGCAGAACAGTGAGGGAAAGTCCTGCATGTCCATTGCGGTACAACACACCCTGTATTACCACGTCAGGCACAAGGAGTATAAGCTCATGGTCTGTCACACCGTGATGGACGCAGACGCGACGCTCAGCATGTTCAAGCTGTGAAACTACTTCCATTTTAGACTGACACAGACCTTCACGCAACACTGCGTGAGCCATGGCGCATCTCGTGGTGTTGATATATTTACAAAACCCAGGGTGCTTACCCATCCTCTTATGTATTGTGTCGTGTGAACGTATGGCGTGCATCGTGCGCACCGGTGTTTAGTGTATTTAGTTTATTTGCCAGGGACCATGGAGTCCCTAGGCTAACCTCCTGTTAGTCTCCGGTCATCACAGTTTAATCGCTGGTTTAATCGCGTCAAAAACTGTCTTGCTCTGTAGGCCGACAATTTTCTTGTCTCCATTGCCTGCTGATGGATTGACCGGACGAAGTGACTCTGTGGCTGGTAGCAGCCCAGGCCCTTCACGCTGGCGCTCCAGAACGCTGTGCACAGAGATCTCTCTTTGGCTCTACGGAGAAAGCACTGCTGTACTTGTGTGGTTTCCAGACTGAGGAATGTGGCTCCGCTCAAGAAGACGAGTGTGCAGCGGCGGCCGCATGCCGCGAATACTTCTACCACCACAAAAGCACGTGGACGATCGGTGGACTTCGGAAGAGGACAGTCTAGCTCGTGTGTGCTATGCTAGAGCGTCAGCTTCCACTTGGATCAAAACATGTCTCAATACAAGCTGTCTGTCGCACAAGACTACGATCAGCACGTCCCAGACGATGCCGCCCCGCACCAACCGTGCCTGAACAGACACCGCCTGGAGCACCTGGCCACATTGCACACGCCATACTTTGCAATGCTTTTTGTGGGCTTGGTGGAGAAGAAGCGTTATACGTTTCACAGAGGCGCCTTAAAGATCGACGACATGGGTCGTCATTTGATCCGGACGCTGAACGGGGTGACAGAATCCACGCGCTCCAACGAAGAGGAACCTCGTTCTGGCACAGCCCTGCTGAAGCTCAGGTGGAGATATCAGGACAGGCAGAGTAGCTTCAGTACCATCGTACTTCACCCTGGGCACGGACAACGAACGTCGACCATGGACCGCAGCATTTGACGCTTTCAAGACGAGGAAGCCCGAACCCCTGTACTCCTTTGTGCGAGACAAATGTCTGCATCACGAGGAGCGAGGCGACCGACCATCAGATGACCTCCGGTACCTCGGGGAGCTCTGGCAAGGCTCTCCGGCGAGGGTGCGCGTGATCCCTTGCGCGGAGGCTGTCACTTTTGTCCTGAGCGTATTGATGCCCAAGCAGCACCTGGAGCAGACTCTGCACAACCTGGTGAGGACTCACAGCGCCAGGGAAGCAGCGGTGACAAGAGCCAGGTTCCGTGTTTTGCGAGACGGGCTTGGTGGACGAGGACGAGTGGACCCGGTTGAAGTCGACCGTGGCCGGCGGCGTGAGATGCGTAAGCCTACGCGAACAGCGCGCAGAGTGGCTAGGCCCGCACTCGAGAACGAAACGGATGTGGTAGACAAGGTCGCGTGGCTGACTAGGCCGCCGAGGTCCAAGAGGACAGGCAAAAATAAGACCAACCATGATGCCGGTGGTGAGGTGTGCTTGCTCGAGGTGCTCAGAGACTTGGATCAGGCACTGAGAGGCTCGCCTAGGACCAGACCAGAGTTGTGCGAGATCCTGTGCACATTCTTATCCCGCGTGGAAAGCTGTCAAGCGCTAGCGGGATCATCTTATCATTCGGTCCCCGGACCGAGCTCCGTGAGACAGAGGAAACGCACGAGCGAAACTCAAGACAGCCCCGACGTGGGTCAGAAAGTGATGGCTACTACAAGAACTGCGACGCTGTGCCATGTGGACTCCACGACTCAAGACAACGAGAACAACGGCCTCGCGTACATACGCAAGTACATAGACGAGTAGTTGAATGATCATCTGAGCCAAGGGTCACATGTGTCTATCCCATCAACCAGGACGAGGACTGTTCGCTCTCCGTTGTGAACGGGAGGCTGTCACAATCCAGAGGATGTGATCCAATGGGAATTTGAGGACGACCTGCCGCTCACCGGCACGGACATTGAGTATTACAATCCCCAGACGGACACTCGAGCCGAGCACGCAGCAGCCTCAGGTTCCAGGCTCACAGCAGACGACATGTTGCCCGGAAAGGACCTGCACTTCACCTCCGATCTTTTCTTTAGCAGGATCGCCATGAACAAGACACCATACATATTTTTCCAGAGCAGGTACTCAAGGCGACCGAAGAAGCGGAGCAGGATGACATCTTGAACCGGATGCCAGAGAGACCTGAGTGGGTTGACGACGCGTACCCGGAGGACAAAAGGGCCTGGACACAGGAGAGAAGCGTAACAACCGTGAGCCGGTCACATCTTGGCAATCACACCCCCTCATTCCAGAGAAGGCACAGTCAGTGGCAGTCGATGACTCCGACGCCAACACCCAACGCGTCTTCCTTCCCCGAAGACCCAACGCCGGGGCCGATCGGATTGGTTTCTCCCAGACAGTCAACGCCCGAGCCTCCACCCAACAACGCTGTGGACAGGCGAGCCTCTCCGGTCACGGGGGTCGCCTCCCGTGATGACCAAATCAAGGCCATGGATGTAGAGGGGATGCCTGGACGCGCTGGCATCTGGAATGAGAAGGCTATATGCGGTTCCGGAGACGTGCTGATATTGGACCATGTGAGGTCCTACGACCGAGGAGCTGCTTCTTCGTGTGTACGGCCTTTGCGATTTCCTGGACTCGCATGTATCCGAGCTGGACCCATGGGACATACTGGGATCGAACAGGCGTTACAGTGACTGCACGCTACCCATCGCTCAGGATCGTCTAGTTCATCCCTACGGACCGTTCTTCGTAAGAATCCAGAATCAGATCATAAAATGGAACCAGGCAATCGTGGTCGAGCCCCTCTGCGCCGGTGTGGCGTTGGTGGAACAGCTCGATCCGGTATGTGATGTCACCGAGGACATGTTGACTAGAGCGTTGGTCTCCACGTTTGCTTTGAAATCGAGCCACGTCAGCGAAGCGGGCGAAGCCCTGAGACGAGCCACCGAGATTGATGACTCGTCATGTCATAGTACGTACTACACCTGCTACAGATGAGTCGAGTACAGAGTCACCCGGAGGAATCCTGGTATCATCCCAGACAACCGCCGAGGCAGCAGCTTATTCTACCTCTCTGCCTGTTGTTTCTTGTATTACAATACAAAGAAAGACATGACATACATGTCCATAGCATACGCACATGTGCATTTATATGTTTCCTATAATCCAGCGCACCTATCTTGCCTATCTGCTCTGTATATGAATTGTATGACTTATGACTCTTTGTTTGTGTTCGACTTTGCCAATAAACTGTAGACATTGCTAATATGAGTGTGGCGTCTGTCTGTAACTGTTGGCTCGATAACAGAGTCCTGCGATCACTCTTCCATAGCCCCGGACACTTGCTCGACCTCTCTCCTAGATACGTTCATCTTGTGAGGACACAAATCGTCTAATACCTCACACACACACACACACACAAACTATTCTGTATTGTATTCTGTAATGAATATGATAAACATGTGGCTCCACACCACTAAAGTCCACTGATGGTTAATGTACATGTATGTATGGTAAAATAAAAGCAGACATAAATGGCTCCGGCCTGGCCTCCGCTGCTGATTCTCTCAGGCAGATCCATATGTATGACTCTGCAACTATGACAGTGCCTCACGGCTTCCAGGATCTGTAGCAGGAAGCCCCTGGCCTTGTCTTCGCTCAGATATCCTTTGTCCGTGATATCTCGGCCTCTGCAATCACGCACAGAGTAGCCGCATAATAGTTCGCCGTCCGCATCTCCCAACCCCACCGCTGAGCCACTGCAGACGACCTTCAGAGCGCCACACAGGAGTCCGTCCGCATCCATCCCACGGCAAGACAAACCTGCCTTGAGCGCGGGAAGCCCCGTGTGTAAAGCGCTCACATACACGATGTGCACTGTGCCCCCGGTAGCCGTGGGTAGTGAAACTTCCGCGTCGCACTTCTGAACTTGCCTGCAGCTTCTTGCGAGCATCTCCAGTGTGTACGCGGGATTTTGCGTGACTGACAGAGCCACACCTTTGAACAGACGGTAGCAAGCTCTGGATTGACAAATACGGGCCAAAAGATACACGGATTGGGCCTGAGAGCACTTGGCTTGGGCACTCTCAGTGTCAGACCATTGTCGTTTTTCTGCTCAAGCACCATCCTGTTCAACTCAGGCAGGCTCATATATGCATGGCCTGCTCAGTTCAATCTTCGGATGGAGCGTAGACATTCTCCGGTCTCAGCGTCACGATCCTGTTCCCTCTCACGTAGTGCAGCGCAGTCGTCTCCTCGCCCGAACGGAAAGCATGGGCTCCGACGTCTTCTTCCCCGTACGAGACCACGTACGGCACCATGTGCCCTTTAGATGCCTATTCGAAGGAAATTCCGCACGTCGCGTACAGAGGGACCTCCTCCTCGACTTCGTACGCCTCGACCACGTCCGGTGCTCCGCTGACGGACCAGTGCGGGCACCGATGGGTCTCGCTCGCTCAATCCGGGTCTCCAGAGGGATGGTGGTACACCAGGTAATCGCAGTTCACATTCATCGTGGACCGCGTGAGGACCGCTGTGGCTTCTGCGGTACGCGGTCCTGTTTTTGCACGGTCCTTTTTATTTTTAATTTTCTCTCTCAGCGCCGAACCCAAACACCACGCTGTCTATGTCGATTTGCATTCAGGCCGCCTTGGCATCAATGCGTTGAGGAAAATCATCTAATTCCGTGAGCTTGAGATCTCCTCGACGCCGATCAGGTCTCAAGGACCGTGAGGTCGCTCTGTAGATTGAAATATAGGTCGTTCATTGCGGAATCCCAGCTCCACAGGCGGGAGGACGCAGTCTCCAAACGATCGGGCACATCCTCGATGGATCCAAAGGGCGGGTGCTTGCAGTTTGGGAAATTTGCAGGTGCGTGCGACAGGTTCGCATCCACGGTCCTCAGCGCGCGAGCGTAGGCTTCTCCCACGGACTTCGGAGTGAGCGAATCCGCCTTGGTGAGCATGCGAGAAACGTAGGCCTTCGCTGCGGACCAGGGCTCGCCATAGCTCACGCCCAGCCTGTCCCTGAGATGAACGCGGGGGACGTGATGCTGGACTACGAGTTCGAGCTGCACGGCAGGGGCGTCCTGCCCCCCGTGTGTGCTCTGTTCAGGCACTTCGCCGAAAGCAGCCGGGTGAACTGCTTCTTCGCCTGCAAACTGATCACACTGAGCAAACACAGGGGCACGTTGGCTTGGACCAGGACCACCGAGGCTTAGTTCCATCACTGGAGGACACTCTGGATCAACACGCTGGGAGCTTTCCTGTGCTCTCGCGACCATTGGCTGACGCCTCTCCTGTCAAGGTACTGTGAGCCCGAGCCTCTGTTCGCATCAGAGCTTCGACCAGGAGGCAAACTGCTGCCCCGAGGTGACAAAGAAAAGCTTCTCCTGCGCGCATACTCGGAGACCCTCGGTCCGGAGGAGACCTCAAGCTCGGCGGCGTTGTACAGGCACTCTGGCGTTTCCGTGATATATGCCCCAGGGAGATCATCAATGTCTGCCTCATGGTCATGGACAGGGTGAGCATGCACATGCGAAGCCCCGTGCGCCAAACACAGCCGATACTCGCTCTTCTCTGTCAGGGCGTCTTTGTGTATCAGCTTGTTGTAGCTAGGGTCGTTCATGGCTTTCACGCAGGCCACCTCGGTAAACTCGCCCGTGTTGAACCTGTTGGGATAGCGGGCCCGCGAAGCCCACGCCCGAGACGTACAGGCAGTTGACCTCACTGCGGCTCCCGTCAATCTTGAGGTGAGAGAACATGTCAGCGCTCTGATGATGGAGCTCGTCCGCGAGCCTGCTCATGGACCTTCCCAAGCTCGGAGCTCTGACGCGTTGGTCGCACAAGCGATCTCTGAGCACAGCAGTGGAGGAGCGCGAACGGGAAACGCGGTGCACCGACAGGAAGCTGAGCGAAGATCAGATGAGATATGAGGGTGAGCTACGGATTGTGCTCGAGTCGAGCCAAAAGGACATCACTGAGCTACAGTCCCAGACGGCTGATATCGTCATAGAGCATGGTGAACATGATGATAAAAATCTCATGCTATGAAAGGAGTTGAAGGAGACAATGACCGAGCTCCGGACAGCTCAGGACAAATGCACGCACGTGCAAGGCAAACTCGATCGATGCAAGCGCATGCTGCAGGATACCAAAGAGGAGTCGATCCTGCGTTCTAAACATGTGGGAAAGCTTGATGAAGAAATAGAAGAGATGAAAAGGTCGATCCGTGAACAGGAGGTGCGGGAGAAGGAGCTTGTGGACGAGACGGACACGATGGCCCTCCGAGCGGTACAGCTGCAGCACGCGTTATGCAAGATATGCAATTTTCTTAAAGAAAGGTGGGAGCGGGGTGACGCCTTGGTGGAGGGCACCCGAGCCCTGATGGATATGTCCATCGATAGGGTCAAGCGGATGATCTGCACGACTGTGTGAGAAAGACAGTTCCTGAGGACTGTGGCGAAGAAAATGGGGACACCGGACCCACCGCCATGGACACGAACGGGGCAACGCGGGTTGTTCGTGGAGTATGAAAACTTGATAAGGAGAGTAGTGAAAACGCTGGATGTGGAACACAGCCCGATGGAGTACGACAACACCAGCCACGACCGACGCACATCTATGGGGAGGCGTATTCTCATGCCGACGAAACGCAGGAAAGATGAGGATGTAAAACGCAGCTCAACAAAGGCTGTTTTTTTGCGAACATGAAAAGAGAGCCGGTTGTCCACAAAGACGAACCCGAGTACATGTATATACACAAGATCGAGGTTGTCGCTAGCCCGGACATATGAGCATGTGGGTTCCGACGTGAAATTCATACAACTGGGTGATACCATTGCTACATTTACAGATAAGCTCCTTGGTGTGTCGCAAGTCAACAATGAGGTATCTGACGCTTGCATGTCCAGCGATGGGCTGATGCAGCTCTCAGAGGCGCTGAGGTGCACCTTGGACAATCGGGGGACCAAGACATCGATGGGGCGGTCGACGCTACGAGTGTCCATGCCATTTTGATCCAGTCAGGAATGTATTACATGATCGTGGCACGGGACTACCCCAGGACACATGGCGATGATGATGATGACGATAATGACAGCATGAACACATATAACCTTGCGCGAATGTTGGGTTTTCGTATGCCGAAGCGCGACTGTGCAATGGAGGAGTACCTGGATGACAGGTCCGGTGGCGGATCTATCTATCATGCAGTCAGACTCTGTCTATGGAAGTCGGACTCTGTCTATGGCAGTCGGACCCGGTGAATAGCGGTCGGACTCTGTGAATAGCGGTCGGACCCAGTGAATAGCAGTTCGTACTGCTGCCACGAGAGAGAGAGCGAGAGCCCGAGCGAGGGAAGGGACGAAAGAAAAAAAAACATACAGGACTGAGACAGGCTCTGCGTGTGCTTGCTCGGTACGGCCGATCTCTCCACTGCTCTCTATCTCCCTCCCTCTGTCCCACACTCCCCTGCTGCCACGAGAGAGAGAGCAAGAGAGAGCCGGAGCGAGGGTCGGAGCAAGGGAAGGGAAGAAAAACATACAGGACTGAGACAGGCTCTGTGTGTGCTTGCTCGGTACGACCAAGCTCTCCACTGCTCTCTCTCTCAGTCTCTCCACTGCTTGTCTTTGTTCTGGCAGAGAACAGATAGTTTCCCTGAGTTAAACCACACATGTCACTTGAACCTCACTCCGTCAATTGTTAACCTCATTTTATGTATCCGACCATTACAGGGCTTTTTACTGACGCTCATCCCTCGCTTGTGACAGTTATCAGCATCGTGTCATTCTACACTCATGATGGTTTTCAATGCATGGTTCGATATGTTGCAGTTATAATGATAATTATAGTTTATGGTTTGCAACCACTTATTCTTTCTATGGCAGTCGGACGTTGTGAATGGCAGTCGGACGTTTTCTGTGGCGGTCGGACGCTTTCTATGGACACACACACACACACACAAACACACACACATACACACACACCATATTATTTAACAACACTGTCATTGTAACTAGAAGAGACGTTGCTAATGGTGAACTGTGAACTCATACACATAGCACACAGTAACATCACTGTGGATTATGTGATTGTTACAAGGGGGCAGCAGGATCTCGACATTGGAGGTCTGCTTATGGGAAGCAAAGAGTCCCCCTACGATGCTGTCATAACATTAGACTCACTCCCCTGTACTGGACCATGCACACCTGTGGATGAAGACCAGTTCCTGTCCTCCAAGTACAGACCCATGCCCCCGATTGGGATGACTGGGCCAAGGATGGCAACGATACGTCATTTTCTCAACTATTCCACAATGTGTTCGTAGTCAACGGGGAATCGATGTGCAAGCCGGTGTTCAAGAACAAGTGGAGAGGCATGGATGACATACAACCGTGCTTGCGGGATACTCATCTCTTCCTGGACAGTTACGTGCCAGTAGGAATGAGCCTCAGGACACTCATGTGGGTGATGTCGGGCAAGTGCCCCTGTGTCACCGGAAGATGCGGACTCGACTGTGATAACAAGCTTGATTCGTATATGGTGTACAAGGAGGCTCACATTACATATGTCACAATGACTCAGTGTGTAATGAAGCTATGCCTGGTATGGAGGTCTGCATGGAGGTCTGCTCAGATCGAGCTTCCAACCGATTGTGAGCACACCAGTAGCGATTGCGAGCCTGTGACATTCGTCCACCAGAACTTTCCACTGCGAAGCCAATATGTGTTGACCAAGCTAGGCGCGTTAATATCCCGAATTCTGACAGGTTCCCTGGGATCACGTTGACTGGAAAGGTGATACATGATGTGTGTCTGCAACCAGCACACCCTGTGACTAACGCATTCCCATTTGCATGTATGTGTGTTGTAAACCATGTTATAAGCCAGAACAGGATGTGCCTGACAAATAAAATAGGTTGACCCACCTATGGTGTCCTTGTGTGCATATTGTACCCTCCCAAAACGTCCGACCGCCTCTGAGGAGAGCATTGATCTCACAACAACCGGGTATGCCCCTCTCTGTCATGTGCCCAACCACAGATGCCCCACTGCAGACGATTCGGCCCCCGTTCGCATGTCCATCCACAAATACTTGCTAGGCCACTGCGCTCACATGATTGGCAGCATCCTGGGAATTGACCAGCGTCGGTTGCCTTTGTGCACGTAGCTATCTAGTCACCAAGATATATTAACCACGCTCGGTTTGCATGCGCTGATCAGCCGTTCAGCTGTCCCCAGGAACATCCAGTACACACCCTTAGCACAGAATGGCTACCGACATATCAGACAGCGGAGCACTGGTATCTGCCACGGAACCCGTGTGCACCATGTATAACATTTCTGTACGTGAGGTAAACAGCAAACGAGGCATGGCTATGAAGGAAACCAGGGTAATCAAGCGTGTTTACGTTGAACGACTCGGTATGCGACAAAGACGCCACCGCTACCCGACTGGCCACTGCACATGTCCAGATGAGAACTTTCAAGGCAAGAGTTACCAAACGGGCAACATAGTCAGGGCCGATGCATTGATCGCCGTGGGGCTCGTTGTCGTCCCGACGGCTACCTATTGCATGGGTGAGCACATCACTGTACAGTATATGTCTTCAGCGGGCAGAGGATCAATTGTGTGGATAAGCACAAACCAAACACAAGGCGTGATAATGGCACATAGCATGCGCGGCGGAGCTGTAAAGTACTGTGACAGAAGACTTGAGGCGTACATACGACGCCGCCTGCCTCCAGATACACAATTGTGTATGATAACACCAGACACAGACGCCGAGGGCCGCTCGGTGCATACCATACCCCTGATGGAACATATCCCAGATGTCCGACCATGTTGCGGACAGTCGGACTCTGTCAATAGCGGTCGGACCCTGTCTATGGCAGTCGGACCCAGTCGATAGCGGTCGGACCCTGTCGATAGCGATCGGACTCTGTCGATAGCGATCGGACTCTGTCTATGGCGGTCGGACTCAGTGAATAGCGGTCGGACCCAGTAAATAGCGGTTGGACCCTGTTTATGGCAGTCGGACCCAGTGGATAGCAGTTGGGCTCTGTCTATAGCGGTCAGACTCTGTCTACGGCGGTCGTACTCTGTCGACGGCGGTCGGACCCAGTGAATAGCGGTTGGACCCAGTCAAAACCGGTCGGACCCTGTCTATGGCAGTCTGGTCCGGACGATAGCAGTCGGACTCTGTCTATGGCAGTTGGACCCAGTCAATAGCGGTCGGATCCTGTCAATAGCGGTCGGACCCTGTACATGCCGGTCGGACCCAGTCAATAGCGGTCGGACCCTGTCTATGGAGGTCGGACCTGGTCAATAGCGGTCGGACCCTGTCTATGAAGGTCGGACCTGGTCAATAGCGGTCGGACCCAGTCAATAGCTCTTGGACCCTGTCTATAGTGGTCGGACACAGTCAATAGCGGTCGGACCCAGTCAAAACCGGTCGGACCGAGTCAACAAAGCAACTGACTATTCTCAGAGACTTAGAGCCTGGGGGTAGGTCGGACATGGTTGTGTGTGAGAGTTAAAGGGAGGACGCCAGGCTTCTGAGTTATCAGGTACTTTTTTTGTTTGTTTGTTTTTGCTCTGCTTGACACCAGTACATAGGCACGCACTCACACAGCCTTGCTCTTTCTGGAGAGGGTGTGTGTGCGTGGAAGGGTCTACTCTGCAACTCTCTAGTTCTGCCGCGGTCTCAGGACAGCTTGATGACAACGATGGCCCTCGATTCGAGGCTCACACTGGTAAGGTATCCCGAGTGGTATTCGGAGGACGGTGGTCACGAAGAGGCCTACGCGTGCCTGGATATGCGAGGATTGTTCATGGCCATGAGAGACGTGATGGTAGACGGGCAGCGGAGACTGTCGGTCACGGAGAAAGGATGCCAACCTCAGGTCGTGCACAAGAAAATCAGAGAGGAGGTGATAAAGGAGGCCGAGGCGCTACTTCAGAAACCCTCCCGGTCGCTGCTGCTGGCCCTCATGGCCCTCATGGACCTGGTATTGGGCGGCAACAAGTTTGGGTCTGTCGGACACGGACAGGGCTGGTCTCAAGCACGTGCTACTGATATACGGGAACTACATTGCATACTACATCCCGAATGAGGAGCTGAGGAAACCCCAAAGAAATCACACGGTGATACCCGTGGTCACCCAGTACTCTGGGAAGCACAACCTGGTGTGCTACGACGCCAGGAGATCGATGGTGGGCACCTACAGCGTGGTCATCCTGAATAGCAAGAACAACAGCAGGAGATCTTACTTTGTGCAGGAGGTGCTCTTCACCCCAGGGCGCAAGTGCCTGAAACTCCTGAGGGAGATCGTGGGCACCATGTTCGAGTTTTGGGACATGGCCCTGGAGATGCCCACGCACATCAGAGCGCTCACGCCTTCCATCCAGCATATACAACCGTGTCAGCAGCTGCTTTCGGACGAGCCGGGATCCCCGGCTGGTGATGAGCAGAGACAGCGCGAAATGCTAAACTCGCACCTGGAAGAGAGACAGCCCTTGTGTTGCGCACCAGTACCTCCAAACGAAGGCTCCTGGGGCGACAGGAAGACGAAACGCGAGGCCAGCGTGGACTGTTTCAGCGACAGTTAGGTCAAATGCGACCTGACGCGGTTTCTGTACAACAAGGGCTGCGGCGAGGCTTGCGTGGTGTACTTTAGATGCAAGGTCCTCAACAGTAAGCGCGGCAACCTCCTGCCCGTCGTCCCCCTGCGGAAGGATCAGGACGAGCTGTGCGAACTGTACGTGTCTACCAGGCTGAGGTTCTACAGGGCGCTGAAGCGCAGCTGCTTGAAGGGCAATGGAGATCTGATGAGCTGTTGGAACGAGACTCTCCAAGACCTGGGCAGAGACACATTCACCTCCCGGAGAAGAAATGTGCCAAGAGATACAGGAGTCCGTGCTGACGGTGTTCACCAGGTGCGTGAACCCGGGCGGGTGGTCGTGGAACCGGCCATCGCTTTGATGGACGGCAGGATCCCGAGTGCATTCGCCATGGCGGAGCTGCTCTACTGTCCCAACGAGAGAGTGCGTGCGTATCTCAGGTTCCAATGCCTGCTGGTGGCCCTCTATGGCAAGAAAAAAGAGCGCTCAGGTGATACCACGTGTAAAGCAGCTGAGTGCACGGAGATGCTTCGGCAACACCTCCGCGTCGACATCAACAAGATTCAGAAAACGTGGCGCAACCTGAGCAAAGGCGGCTCGGCAAAGGAGGAGGACGTGTACACCAACGTGAAAGTGCTTTTCCTGAAGCTCCGCATGTACAACAACAAGCTGAAGAAACTGCAGATACCTGGAGAGCAACAGCAGAGCCACGACACGACGGTCGTGTATCTCCGGAGCGGCGGGAGCTCGGTCGTGACAGTATCCTAAAGCGGGCCCTGAACCCCGACGCCATGGCCAACCCGGGTGAGGACGATGGCAATGAGGCAGACGAGCTTGAGGAGGACGTACAGAGTGCCTTCCAGAGTGCCTCAGGAAGACCCCCTCGTGCCATCGAGAGCGCTCTGTACGTAACCCCCAAGGCGACCCCAGCCTCTCACTGGATCAAGAATATGTCCACTCTGCTGCTGAGTGACCATTGGTTAAACAGCAACGAGGAGCAGAGAGACGCAGTAAGTGCCCTCCTGAGATTGGACGAGACCCTGCTGAACAGAGCGCCCGCCGACATCCTGGGAGAATGGGTCGTCAGCAACCGCGATGTGGTGAGCATACTCAGCGAGCGGGGCCTCAGAGAAATCAATTGCTTTTCTGTATTTTTGGGTATCCGTTTGAATGGAAAAGCTCAGAAGACACCTCAAATGAAATTAGCCGTATTTTTCAGCAAACCCCCGCCAATTTTACCAAAAAATATCAGTGGGGTTCCCAGAAAGGGGTACTAGCTAGAAATTGCCTGTTGATTAAGGCAACCCCGTTGTGCCATACATGTTCGGACACTAGATGGGGCCCCCACACAGATAACCACTTGAGGACTGTGAGGGGGGTGGGCAAGGGGGAGGGGGTGCTCCGTTTTGGGCCACATTGTCCCAGAACGTCCCTCGGGGGTCCCTGACCCTTACAGGACCCCTTCCCCGGTTCGTGTCTGGCCACTTTTGACGTTTAGGGCCACTCTTTCTCAAAATTCTTCTACGGGGTCCCTGAACCCCTCCCACCCCACACGACCCCCCACCCACACCCCACAAGACCTCCCCACCCCCTACCCCACAAAAGCCAGTCATCCGATGAGTGTGGCCCCCCAACTGATGAGGAAGGCCACCCTCCCTACAGCGAAGAGGACATATTTGGGCCGGTGCTCCCTGACAACGGGCCTTCCTCCGCTGACAATGGAAATGTCCCCCCATCAGACCAGGTCAGCCTTCCCAGCACGCCCCCTTACATTGTGGCATCGTCGTCATTGTGGGGAGGACGCAGAGCCAGCTCTGGTGGTCAAATCAATCAATCAGTCAATCAAATTTTATTTGTATAGCCCATATTCAGAAATTGCAATTTGCCTCATAGGGCTTTAAAAAAAGAGTACAGGGTATGACATCCTCTGACCTACACCCTCAACAAGGGCAAGAAAAAACTGCCATAAAAAAAACGTTTAAACAGAGGGAAAAAACGCAGAAACCTCCAGGAGAGACTCATGTGAGGGATCCCACTCCCAGGGATGGACAGAAGTACAATGGATGCCACGTGTACACAACACATTAACATGACTTATAATTATTAATTATACAAGTAGAATAATATAATATAATATAATATAATATAATATAATATAATATAATATAATATAATATAATAGTGGTAGTGGTGCGTTGAGTGCAGTGCTGAATCCAGGTACTGCAGCTCCAGAGCATGTTCTAAGATCAGCTGCCACCACAGTCGATAGTCCATAGAAGTGGCTGCACCTGGTACTGGAACAGTGGAGCAAAGACTCCAGAGAAGAGGGTGGATTAGTAAAGTGCATTAATAAGACACAGATATAATGATATGGTGTAGATGGAAGGAGGGAAAGCAGACAATCAAAAGAGTATTAACTTCTAGGCAATAACAATGGTCTCCCTGAGTAACTCTGTCGGTTGACATTTTCATGTGCATATATGTTGTAATTAACCCCAGTGTACAACGGATGGGCCTGATTTATGTCACAACATTACGGGCGCGAAAGGACATAAACAGTCGCTGCTTTCACAGCAGGTCAGTGAAACAAGAGTTCGAAAGGAACACGGTCGAGTTAGCGAAGCACGTGTACCAATTGTATACGAGCGACTTGGACTGCTCGTACTGCCTCCACATGATCATCAGCAGGATCCTCCACAGGGCCATCGACCGCGTTGGTGGAATATAATGAGGGTGCTTCGGTGGACGCTGGATAGCTTCGGAGAAAAGTAGAAAGTGGGCGATGCGCCGAGGACATGCGACAGGATCGTACATGACGTGTACCGCGCTGTGTGTGTAATTTGCAAATAGCATGAAAACACCCCTGGCGTGGAGCGATGGCCCCAATGTACACTGTCCTATTAGAGATGACACCGATACAACTTCTTTGTTCCGCACAAAGCGATGTAATGATTTTATTGATTTTATGTGACACATACACAGTGTTTCCACAAGCACCTGTTGTCCTGAGGACTATTACTAAGTGGAGCTGTGATCCAAGTCAACAGTGCCATGAAGAGTTTAATTGTAATTTGTCAGAGCAGACAAATAAAGGCATTCTATTGTGACAACATACAAGGCTTGCATTTGGTTTGTTTGTTTTTTGTTTGTCTGTGTGCATGTGTGTAATTTCTTTCACGAGGAGTGGGTCTTTGCACCTGTTCTTCGAAGTCGCCTAGACTGCTGATTGGAAACAGCACTTTGTTTCCACACCTCCCATATGATCGAACTCCTCCTACACATTTAATGGTAATGGCATCAAACTTTGTCAACTTATTCTTCAGCCATGGGGGAATAGAAGTTGGGGAAATCTTTTAAACTTGTAAATGGTGTGGCCATGGCGTCCCCTCGAATTTCAAGCACTCTCTGTGGCTTTGGCACTGACAAATCTCCATAAGTTTGGCTGTGTGTTTGTCTTTTTCTACTGGAAGGAAAGTTAATGGTGGTGGCTGGAAACATCACTTTTAACATGTCATGGACTGTATACCCCGACATGCGCACGTGCTCGGGCTCGGTCATCACTGCTTGCAGCTTTAATTATTATTATTATTGTTTACCAAACTTGCTCGAAAAGTCAGAAAATTCGCCAGCGACGTCAGGTGTAGCATGAAACGGCGCAATTGGGCCATGGTTTTTATTTGCATCGCAAAATGACTCTGTAGCGCCCCCTAGACATTGCACACACGCCTCCGCATTGGGGTTATTTTGGCTTAGCCTGACGAAATTTGCTACACATCTTTGTCATGCAGACAGACACACAAAAAAGCCTCTTGACGCCATGGTGCCAGGTCCACAGGAAGTCGGCCATTTTGAGCGGAAGATGAAAATTGGCACCATTTCCGCCCATTTTCACACACATATGATTTAACTCCTCCTACAGGTTTCATGTTAACGGCATGAAACTTGGCCAGGTTACTCTTCAGACATGGGTGATTAAAAGTTGGCGAAAGTTTTTCCAACTTCTGAGGGGTGTGGCCGTGGTGCCGTTTCAAAGTTGAGCAACTCACCTGTGTTCGCCACAAAACACAAAGTCACTTATAACTTTCGCAAACATTGTCCAATCCTGACCAAAAGTCATAGGGTGGACGCTGGACCTGGCCTGAACACGTACATATGCTCATAGTGACACTCACCAATAGCGCCACCTGCTGGTGATTGGAAACAGCACTTTGTTTCCACACCTCCCATATGATCGAACTCCTCCTAAACATTTACTGGTAACGGCTTCACACTTGGTCAACTTATTCTTCAACCGTGGGGGAATATAAGGTGGTAAAATCTTTTAAACTTCTAAACGGTGTGGCCATGGCCCCTCAAATTTCAAGCACTCCCTCTGACTTTGGCAATGACAAATCTCCATAAGTTTGGCTGCGTGTTTGTCTTTTTCTACTGGAAGGAAGGTTCATGGTGGTGGTTGGAAGCGTCACTTTTAACACGTCTAAGTCCAGCACATACCCTGACATGCGCACATTCTCTGCCCAGGTCATCGCTGCTTGCAGCAGGCCCAGATAACATACCAGGCCGAGTGTTGAAGGACTGTGCAGAAGAGCTGAAGGATGTTCACAGATATCTTCAACACCTCTCTGAAGCAAGCAGTCATCCCATCACTTTTCAAAGCTGCCACCATCATACCCGTGCCGAAGAAATCATCACCATCATGCTTCAATGACTACCGTCCTGTAGCACTCACGCCCATAATCATGAAGTGCTTCGAATGGCTAATCATGTCACACATCAAAGCCACCCTACCCCCCACCCTGGACCCCTTCCAGTTTGCTTACGGAGCCAAACGATCCACGGAGGATGCAATCTGCTCACAGCACCAACCATCTGGTGAAGTTTGCGGACGACACAACACTGGTGGGCCTCATCACTAAGGGCGACGAGACTCACTACAGAGAAGAAGTAGACCTGCTGGCTAAATGGTGCAAGAACAAAAACCTCCTGCTGAATGTCAGTAAGACCAAGGAGATTGTCGTCAACTTTCAGAGGGGCCAAAAACAACTGCCACCACTGACCACCGACAGTGATGCTGTGGAGAGAGTGAGCAGCACAAAATTCCTTGGAGTGCACATCAACGACGATCTCTCCTGGACCACAAACACAACATCAGTGGCGAAGAAGGCCCAACAGCGCCTCTACTTCTTGCGCAAACTGAAGAAGGCAAGTGCTATACCCTCCATCATGACAACATTCTACAGAGGAACCATCGAGAGCATCCTGTCCGGCTGCATCACAGTGTGGGGAGGTGGCTGCACGGAGCAAAACAGAAAGACGCTCCAGCGCGTTGTGAACACAGCAAAGAAGATCATTGGAGCACCACTCCCCTCCCTGCAGGACATTTACACCACCCGCCTCACCCTAGCTCTGATTCAAACTGTGTTATTTATTTCTATGCGCAAATACTACTACCACTATTTAGAATGTCATACTAGGACAATGTAAATATATGCACATTACAAATTACTTACTTTATTATTTATTAATATTTCACAATGCTTCACTATGTCAAAATTGTCACACTAGGGCTGTGTCCGAAATCGCCCCCTAACCCTTACTCCCTACTCCCTACATAGGGGAAATAAATGTAGTGCACTATATAGTGAGCTCAACAGAAAAATCTTTCGGACACTTTCGGACACTACTCTCGGCGCCGGTAATTACGTCATCGCTGTCGCACAATTAAAACGGAGCACATTATTGTCGTCTCACAAAATACTTGTTTGTTTACCACTGCATTTTTATTAAATTAGAGGCTTTTGATTACTTTCCTGTACTTTTTATTTTCGTATTTTGTTATATTTTATAATATTTATGTATATTTCCCTCCCGTCCGTCCGCTATTTTCACTTCCGCGCAGCCCAGAGAATTTCTGGCAATGCATGATGGGATATCTTGGTCCGGTTAGTGACCATCGGATGTACACTACATTTCGCGGTGAATTGTGGGATACATTGAGTGCACTATATAGTGGACATGCTATGATCCCTAAGGTTTCGGACACCACTACAAAATGGCGTGCTCACTATATAGTGCACTATATAGGGGTTAGGGGGCGATTTCGGACACAGCCATGGACATTTTTGAAATTGCACAACAATACCTCTTTTTAACATGTTCTGTATGTCTTCTGTTTGTCCAGTCTTGCACTTTAAATGTTGGTATGTGTATTGTATGGGTACACTAGGTGTACTGTATGTGTACTGTCTATGTCTATACTGTCTGTGTCCATACCTAAAGAGATTCAAGATTCAAGAGATTCAAGAGTTTTATTTGTCACATACATAATCGTACACAGTACAATGTGAAGTGAAATGTTCTTTTTACCTGCTACCACAAATAACACCCCCCCCCCCCAAGATAATAATAATTAAAAAAAAATAGTGCAGTAATAACAACAAAAAAAAT
>JAFBJQ010000902.1:41291-46291 GCA_016785345.1 Trinectes maculatus
TTCAACAGGTTAAAAATCACAATAAAAACTATTAAGTACGAACAAACACCGGGAGCAGGTAAGACCGCAGCCAACCTCACCGGCGCCATCTTGTCAATCTATGTCTATGTCTGCATGAGAAAGTAAGAAACGTAATTTCAATTCTCTGTATGACCAGTGCATGTAAAGAAATTGACAATAAAGCCGACTTGACTTGACTTGACTTAATTATTATTATTATTATTATTGTTTACCAAACTTGCTCAAAAAGTCACGAACTTTGGTAGGGACGTCAGGAATGGCATGAAATGACACAATTGTCCATTGTTTTCATTGGCGTCGCAAAATGCCTCTGTAGCGCCCCCTAGACATTGCTAAAACGCCTCCACATTGGGGTTATTTTGGCTTAGCCTCCCGAAATTCGCTACACATATTCAAGATTCAAGATTGTTTTTATTGTCACTAGACATGTCTGGTGAAATTTCAGTGCAACCGCCGTGTCATAATATATACAAAATCAAGTACAAAAAAAAAAAAAAAAGGAGAATAAAAAAGTGTGTGCACAACACACAATATACAATATACACAACAGTATACAATATACACAATGTGCAAATAAGTGTGAGTGTGTGGGTGTTGCTGTCGGGGGAGGTGTCTAGGTGTCTGCAGGGTCATGAGGTGTGGGGGGTTTGTGTGGGGGGCTGTGGGGGGTGATGGCTCTCACAGCCCTGGGGAAGAAACTGTCCCTGAGTCTGTTGGTGTTGGTCCGTATATTCCTGTACCGTTTTCCAGATGGCAGCGGTACAAACAGTCTGTGGCCCGGGTGGCTGGGGTCCGTGGCGATTGATCTTGCTCTCTTCTCGACCCGGCCTGCGTAGATGGAATCAAAAAGACAAGTCGCATTTGGAAATCACTTTATAATCTCCTTTCAGTATTTTATTAACATCCTAGTCATCACTGTGAAAACAGGCTTGGGGTTTTTGTTTTTGTTTTTTTGAATTTTTTTATTTATGAAGGTACATTGAGAAGATGCGTTTTTTTTGAAAATGTAGTGGTTCTTCTTTTAAAAACACACACACACACACACACAGATCTATGAGTGTGAGAATATCTAGGGTGACTCAAGCTGCTTCAGACTCATATAAACTGTCCCGTGTGGAGGTAGACCTGCCACTCTCCTCTCCCACCACCATCCCACCATCCCAGACCCCCCCCTCCTCTTCTAGCCTGTTGACCCCCCAGAGGACTTTCTCCCCTCCCATTGAAAAGGACTTTGTTTGGTTGCCTTTTGCCAGCTACCTCGACTATAAAGTATTCTCATGTTGTTCAGCTGTCTCACCACTCATGCCACGTTGTTTGGAGTCTGAAGAGATTCACTATTTGTCTGTGATCATCCGCATGCCAGTATGTTGGTTTTTGTTTTGGTTTTTTTTTTTTTGTTTTTCTTGCTATGTAGCCTGACAGAGAGATGGACTTCAGATGATGCAATGAACCCATCCCTGCATCCTCAGTCGGGGCAGTTTTATTTTACACTACAACCAAACCTGTTCTCAGCATCATGTTTTTTTTTTTGTCTTTCTGCAAGGGAGTCTGTGCTTCTCTCTTTCTGTTTCTGTCACTGCTGTTGTTGCATGGTTCCTCTAGAAACCTCCATCTCTCTCTCTCTCTCCCTCTCTCTCTCTCTCTCTCTCAGTCTGTTGTTTTTGTTTTCCAGGCATACAAAAACGGAATTGTATCGCATGACTTATAAATGCAGGGAGTTTTATTGCACAAAAAAAAAAAAAAATATGCGGAGCCTTGTGCGCCCCCAGTGTTTGTACGGGGTAACTGCAGGAGCCAAGGCTTTGGAATAGTTACTACTACTGAGCAGGACCCTAATACTGTTGGACGATGAAGACTTAAAGATAAAAAAAAAACACATGACTGTTGCAGGATGTCACAGAAAAGGAAAAAAAAAAAAGATTTGGTTCCATAAACCTGCCTGCTGCATTTTGAAAGTCATGGCACCCTAACATTTGTATCAATGCTGCTTGTATGTTTCTTTTTTTGTTTGTTTGTTAATGTTGATGTTGTTATTTTTTAAAGCCTACTGCTCAAATGGCCAACGGCTGTATAAAAGCTTCACAGCCGCACTAGTTCACCCCATGAGAAGCTGCTGAGTGTGTGTGTGTGGGTGTGTGTGTGTCTGTGTGTGTGTGCTTCTCATGAGGCCCCATGCCGCTGTGTTTTAATAGTCATCCAGAATGAGAACTTCCCATTTTAAACCAACAACAACAACAACAACAACAACAACAACAACAACAACAACAACACGTAACTGATAGATCCTTTACATCAAGGTATAGATTGGTATCAGGCAAAACATGAAATATGCATCGCTTGTCTTAAACTTGATTTTTTTTTCTTTTTCTTTTATTTTGTTTGAATATTGCACTGATGACTGTTGTTGAAAAGTTGGCTTTTGTGCGTCAACATTTTTAATTTTTTTCTGAATAGAAAAAAAACAAACACAACAAAATACTATTGTATAAATATATGCTCCAGGTGATAATTTCCTAATGTGTGTGTCACTTTGTGGAAAAAAAAACATGATTTTTTTTTCACAAAGATGCGTGTATCTCTGTGATTGGGTGTATGTATATATACATATGGATATATATATATCAACGCTGATGATGATATCTTGGGGCACTTTCTTTTCTGAAGTGCTGTCTTCCTGTTTTTTTGAAAGGGGAATAATACATTTGATGGTAAGATCATTGTAACATGATTAAAAATTGCACGGTTGTGTGGTTGTTTGGCTGACCAGGGTCATAACATTTATGACGTAAGGAGCCAGCTGCCGGATTGGTGTACATGAGTGAGATGTTTTTTGTTTTTTTTTTAATAAAAATTTTAAAAAGTGCTGACTTCTTTGGACCAAGTTGTGTTTCTGGTCTTGCTTCATTTCAAGCAAGTGGAAACGGCAGATTTTTCATGAGTGATGCAGATGTTCCATCATGTTTAATTTCTTGATTTATTATTATTTTTTTGGTTTTGTTTTGTTTGTTTGTTTCTTTTATTTTCTGAACGTTTGTAACACTGTGATGATAATGACGTGATGTCATGTGGAGATGAGTGCTGTATTATTTTTGTACGTTTGTGTACAAGCCAGTAAAGAAATCATTAAACTCAAATTCACTGTGTATATGTTTCTTCCTCATCTCTCAAGCACAAGCTCCCGTTTTCTGTGTCCCCCCCGCCCGCTCCCTCTTCTTTTATTTTCTGAACGTTTGTAACACTGTGATGATAATGACGTGATGTCATGTGGAGATGAGTGCTGTATTATTTTTGTACGTTTGTGTACAAGCCAGTAAAGAAATCATTAAACTCAAATTCACTGTGTATATGTTTCTTCCTCATCTCTCAAGCACAAGCTCCCGTTTTCTGTGTCCCCCCCCCCCCCCCCCCCCCCCCCCCCCCCCCCCCGCCCACCCCCCCCCCGCTCCCTCCTCCCTCGCCCCCACCCTGCCTCCTCCTTCATTTTTCATAGAAAAGGCTGGTTTGGGAAACACACACCCCCTCCCTCCTCTCCCTCATCGCCCTCCCCGTCTTCCAAGCCGGGCCCAACCCAGATCCCCATTCTCTCCTTTTGTCATTCATCTGGCCTCATCCTTTCACTGCCGGGATAAAAGAGCCCAGTGCATTGTGGGTAGGCTCAGTTTAAAGAAGGGTCCCCTCCCCTGTGTCTGTTGTGGGAGAGCTGGTTTTATGTTACCCCCACACACTCAAAAACTTTCCGACACACACTCTTCTCTTGTGCTCTCTTTCTAGCGATTAAGGCTGAAGCCCTGCTCTGCAGATCAGCTCCCTGCTAACAGCTCGACTTCTGTTCTTACTGCTCTTATGATTATCATATTTATGTCTCAGTCCCTCAAACGCTCTTTGTTGCTATGATTATTCTGCCTCCACAATAGACTTTTATTTCTCAGCCGCTCGGGGTCACAAGACAACTTTGTCGAATGGTTCCAGCTGAAAATTGCTCTTAGTGTGATATTATATTTTTGTGAATGTCTTAATTTCTGTGATATTATTTCTGTGAAATATTTTTTTTATTTTTTTGTGCTGAAGCCTCATGGCCTGCTGTGATGATGCATGTAAATGGATGTATCCAATCATCATGAGTGATGATTGAAACGTGCACAAGATTTCGATGCTTATGTTTAGGACATTAGGGTTAGGGTTAGGGTTAGGACATTAGCATCTGCTAACTTGAAGAGAAACCTGTGTTTTAGTCATGTTCTCTGGTGTAACGTTATGTGAAGATGTTGATGTTGCACGGCTGAGGGAGGATCGTGGGAAAGCAGACACGACTCTTTGTATATTTCTCCATCTCAGTCCTGTTCACGTTGCAACATTGACTGGGTGTCGACCTGCAGTTAACTGTTAACGTTGAAGTAAAGAGGATTGCAAATGTGATGGGAACGGCTCAACGGTTTGTGGTTTGAGATTTTTTTTTTGTCTTTGTTTCAGCACGATCTCGAATTTTAATTCTAAGTGAAAGGAGCAGCAGCGGCGGCGGCGGCGGCGGCAGTGGCATACGCTCCGGTTTTCACTGACAAGTAAAAAGTGCATGCTATTGTTGGAGCAGCTGTTAAGAGCTGCAGCTGAACCATCTGTGACCTCAGCACCGACCGCATCAAGTGCACCAAACTGATGTATTTCATTGTCAGATACGAAGTCAACGCCGGGAACGTTAGCTCTGTGTTTTGATCCCATGGCAGGCTGAACGAGCTATCTGGCTCACTGCTCCTGTCCTTCCCTCACTCCTTCCCCCCTAGTCTCTCACTTCTGCAGGATGTTTTTGTTGAGCTGGGTTCCCATTGTTCACACACTGAGTTGGCAGGCCTCCCAGGGTTGCTGCTGGCTGCTAGGCCCCCTAATAGGTTCTTCATGTGCCTTGGCTTTCCTCGCTCGTCTTGCTCTGGCTGTTTGCATGGAGCAGCCTGCTTCACTGAGCCAGACAACACAAGGCATTTTGG
>JAFBJQ010000902.1:51291-129720 GCA_016785345.1 Trinectes maculatus
GGTTTTAATTACATTTATATTCATAAATATAATATTTATGCATGTGTTTGCATTTATATGTATATCCATGTGTGCATGTGTGTGTGTGTGTGTGTGTCAAGGAGTAATTATGGAGTATAAAGGCCTGGTTGTACAGAGTGAAACTGTGGGTTTTGAAGTGAGATGGGAGATGCTTTTCTGTTTGGCTGAGCAGACTCAATGGTCCTATTCAGCCAGCCCCCTTACTGCCCATTGTCCTCCCACCACGAGCCCTCTACACACAAACCACACACAAACCACACACACGGCTGCAGGGAGACTCGGTGCAGTAGGAGTGGAGCCCTGGAGGAGAAAGAGGGCTGGAGTGTTGGGGGATGAGGGGGATGAGCTGTTGAGTTTGGGAAGTGAGAGAGAGAGGTGATCTGGTGGAAGCAGTTGTCGGACGACCACACCGGGATACAAGTGTGGTGCCCAAGTGTGTAACACAAACTCTTAAACCTTTTCTTAACACAGTTGTCTTCATGGATGAAAGCCTTACCTCTGGCATCCTTATACAAATATCTCAAATATCCTAACACTGTGACATGTCCTTTACTCACTGTGGTTTTGAGTGACATTCATTAACAAAAGAAAACAGGATCAGATATTTTCAGTGACACAAAATTAATCAATGTATCAATGTATGTCCGTCCAATAAAGTCCACAGTTTACATACATCAAAAAGTTTGAAACATCTCCCAGCACTTAAACAGCTCAACACAACCGAGACAAACACCCAGTAGTTTGTGTACGAACACGCGGCGGTCACACAATAGTCTGGCCAGGGGTATGAAGAATTCACACCCAGCAGAGGTTAATGATCGCCATTGGTTCAGGGCCCATTAAGCCATTGATCTGGCTGCGTCTTTTTTTACCACCTGGGGAAAGGAATGTGCCGGGTCGCCTATTGTGTCTGTCTGCAAGTGTCACGGAGTGGTCATACACCCTCTCTCTCTCTCTCTCTCTCTCTCGCTCTCTCCTTCTCACCCAGTGTGGTGTGAGTCAAAGAGAGGTCAGTCAAAGCAGAATGGGCAAGAACATCGCACACTGTGCGTACAGACAGTGGAGGGCTGTTTCTTGAGGTCACTTGGTTAAGGGTCATGTGATCTGGATTGACTCACTATTTCTGAGCACAAATACAGAATGAATATATATATATATACATATATACATATATACATACATACATACATACATACATACATTTATACATGTATACATGTATATATGTATATATGTATATATATATATATATATACATATATCCTGATGTGCTGACCGTGGACACTGGCAACACTCTCACACCAGGTAAATATATGAATTCTAATGCAGAGCTCAGCATCTTTGGCAACAATGTGAGCCGTATACACACACACACACACACACACCACACACACACACACACACACACACACACACACACACACACACACACACACACCATGCACAAAAGAAATAAAGGAGCTTTCTCCATGGCTGCTTCTGTGCCGTGGCAGAATTCATCATCTCCACTGATATTCTTTATCCTTCTCATGAACTTTGCCACAGATGGTAAACAACTAATTACATCTCACACCAGGGAAATATATGAATCCTAATGCAGAGCTCAGCATCTTTGGCAACAATGTGAGCCGTATATATATACACACACACGCACACACACACAACAAGCCGCATACATACACACCATGCACAAAAGAAATAAAGGAGCTTTCTCCATGGCTGCTTCTGTGCCGTGGCAGAATTCATCATCTCCACTGATATTCTTTATCCTTCTCATGAACTTTGCCACAGATGGTAAACAACTAATTACAAACTCTCCCATTAGTTCATTGAGGCAACATATATATAAAACAACAAATTATTTCATTATTTTCGACCCTTGATGGAGAGTACGTTAGAATAAATAATGCATTTAAGGCTCAGTGAAGCATTAAGTGCAACTTATTCACTGTTTATAAACTATTTCTTATTCGAGGATGTTCGTTTTCACACATTGCATCACATTATATTGTAATAATATTACATTTAAATTACATTTACTCAACTAGCAGCTTCTACTTGATGTACTAATACTTAAGAAAGAATTGAATATGTACGATTTCCCTGCTTTTCTTGCAATCCTTACACTTTTTTATTTGCAAACTCTGTGTTTTTGGAGCAGATTTCTGTTCAGTTCTCAGACTGGCTTAAAAGACCCAGATGACACAGCTGGGATTTCGGGGAGGGGGTTAGCGGGGGTCTTTAAATGTCGGGGGCCTGCCAGTTGGTCAGCCATGTAATCAGAGTTGAACTTGAAGAAGGAAAGAAAGTGATGTTCAACACAGGATGAGAGAGTGTGTGTGTGTGTGTATGTGGGGGGGGGGGGGGTGTGTGTGTCCTCTCCCTGTAGGACAATAGTCAGCGGCAGCAGCAGCTGACCAGAATCCCTTCTTCTTTTGTCATCACACATAATGACATCTCCACCACACACACTGTCTCCCCCTCCCTCCCCCTCCTCTCCACTACTCATCCCTCCTCTCGGTTTAGCATCATAAGAGACTTCGCCCTTTTCTCTGTCTTCTTCGTTTCTCACTCTTAGAATCTATTTTCTCCTTCATTTCATTTGGCCTTCGCAGGCCGCCGACTTCCACCACGTTTTCCTGCCACATATTCTCCCATTAACGATCTGCTGTGCACACTCGTCTTTGTACGTCTGTGTTTGTGCAAGTATGTGGACTTGTATACGTCTTTTCCAGCCTCTGCTCCCAAAGAATGTAACCTCTCCTAACTCAGTAAATATCTCCGCTACAGGCCATATGGTCACTGCGTGTTTGTCCAGCTCCCATCTGTGTGCAACGTGTGTGTACCAACATCTGTTGTACTTGATTCAATCGAGTCAGAGACTTCAAAATATACACAAACAATCAAAAGTTAAAAAGCTTTTGTGTTTCCATGAAAACGCCATTTAAGTCTTATCTCTTAATACTAATGCCATAATGTGTAAAAGCAGGCGGAGCCCGTTTTTATCTATGATTACCGCTCCTCAACCTGGACGCCAGGGCCCCACCTAAAGGATCAATCCGTGCAATGGCTCTAAACGTAAATATGAAAGGTCACTTCCAACGTGTTGCTGACAAATTCACGCTCAACAAAAGTTGCCATTTTTTTCTGTCTGATACAGTTTGTGGTTCGCTCAGCTGCTCGCTGCAAAGGTACTGGAAACTTTTGTGCATGACTAATTGAGGTTATCGCTTCCTCTCTCTCTCCGTGGGAACTTGTTACTTGTTATTTTTTCCTCTCTCCCTCTTTCGGTTCTCCTAGAAAGCAACTGATCTGACTAGGATACATGTGTGTGTGCTAATAAGAAGTGAAGTGTGGCCGATTAGCTTTGTCTTTGTGTGTGTGTGTATATATATATATATATATATATGTGTGTGTGTGTGTGTGTTTTTGCACTTGTTTGGTTGTTCCCCTCCCAGCAGCACCAGGTGATATGGCCTGGTACGGAAGGTCACTGCTGTGATGTCACTTCCCCTTCCTCTCCGGATATTCCCAGCATTCTACTGCCAGCAACCGGGAACTCTGGGAACTAAGAGCAGGAAGCCTGGCTCCTTTTCAGGGGAGGGGGGGAGAGAGAGCGAGAGAGTGAGAGCAAGTAGTGGTGAGGTGATATATTCATTCTGGAACACTGAATTACTCATTTATTGTAAGAAGAAAAAAAAAACAGATGCAAACAGGAAATAGTAAAAATAGCTGGAGCAGAACTAATTGCAGAGGAATGAGGAAATATTCACCTGTGTACTGTTTGTACCTGTGTACTGTAGAAATCTATGCACGTTGTTGCAATTATGTGCGCCGCATTTGAATCACCCTTTAAATGGAGAAATGTCTCCACCTCCTGGATGACAAGGAGACAGACCCCCACTACTGTGTGTGTGAAATAATAACAATAATATCCTGAAAATCTTTAAGAATCGATACATTCCATATTTCTTATGTCACACACAGAAATGTTTTTGAAGCAGCAACAATTGTAACCAAAGTATAGACAGAGTCACAAAAGCCCTCATTAGGAACTCTTTTATTCCGACGGGAATCTTACATTCCAATAAAACACCAGCCAAACAGATGGATGACTTAGCTTTATCATAGAAGCGTTGTGATAAAAACTCTCAGGCTTCCTGAATGCTGATACAAAATTACATTTCCTTATTTGATCACGCCGTCATGGTGGTTAATACTGATTTCAGACACCGTCTGCTCCCACTCAGTTCGCCTTCAGGAGCTCTGCGTCTGCAAAAGAGCAACAAGAATTAATATAAATAATACAAATAAATATTAAAAGCGTGCAAAAGTCTGCAGTCACATGTGTGTTGGATTATCATTGAATTATTATTGAATTGAAGGCTGTGGCTTTTTCATGCACGGGGACATATAGACATATAGATGTTAACATTTCTGTGTTTATATTCGACATCTCACCATCTTTAACCACACCACAGTACTCCTCACACTCAGCCTTGCTGTAGAACTTGTTGGCATTGGTCTGGCAGAAGTCCTGTTTGTAGAGCACGCACAGACCCACGGTGGAGTCAAAGGCCCAGATGCGAGGCTGACCTGTGCAGGGTAGAGCTGCCATGGGCAGACGACACACAGCTGCAGAGACAAACAACAGGGATTCCTTTTGTTTTTATTTCCATTGTTTTCATCAACTGGGAAAAGGAATTTCTACATTAAAAATATTGGTGTTGTGTTATTATTGTGTGTTTCACTCCTCACCCTCAGTGCGACATCTCTGCAGACAATCTCTCTCAGTCTGGAAGTTGTTCTGGTTGCCCAGACAACCGCCGTACTGGAACATTTCACAGCTCATCGAGGAAGAGTTGTAGTAGAAGCGAGTGAGGAAGCCAAAGCATGGTCCTGTGTTTGGTGGTGCCTGGCAGGCCTCTGTTGAGGGGATGGAGGGCGCATGAGAAACAGCAGTAACACCGTTACATCATAATCAGGATCTGTGATTATACAGGATCATCCAGTCAGCTGATCTCCTACCGGTGCCACTGAAGAAAGGTGCACCGTCAGCACCGGAGCCCTCGTCCTCTGCCGGAGCCGGAGTCGGCACCGCCTGCCTCCTCACCCGCTGCATCAAAACACACTCCGTCAGATATCAACACAACAATGAACAAGTCCTTGTTTCTGCTGTTTTATGAACTGGGTCACTGGGTCACCTGAGGCTCAGGCTGAGTTTCTGCCACCTGCTGGCCAGGAACACAGTCACCTGCAGGGCAATTACAGAAATACACATCATTCTCAAGAAATACACGTTGTTCTTGTGGTTAGATTTGTATGCCGCTCTTCTGCGAGAACAAAAACGAGGAACATGACGTACATCAACATCTCTCTCTCTACATACATACATGTATACTGTACATATATAGATATAGATGTAGATATACACATATAGTTTGATCATCCGAGTCTTTTGATGTTCGTGCAGGTATGTGTGTGATAAACTGTGTCTTTCGTTGCACCTTTGTTCTTCTTGACGACAATCTGGTCGTCACTCATTCCCTGTTCCCTGACCAGAGTTTTAAAGTCTTCCAGCACAGTGTGTCTCACAGACTTTGTCCGACCTGAAGAGGGCAGAGGAGTCATATGAAACAGACACATAAATCTACTGTGATGTTTTTTTTTTTAAAAAAAAAAAAGAAAAACACAACAGTGTTTGTCTGCGCGCGTGTCCACTCACTGTAAAGCTTCACTGCCGTGCTCTTCTGCCCTGCTATTTTCTGTCTGCTCATGATCACTATGGCGTACTCGTTGTAGTTGGTGTGGACCACGTACGCGTCCACATCCGCTCCACACCCTGCAGGAACAGGAGCACAGAGGGAGCGCGTCACACACAGTGCTGTCAGACCTCTCATCATCAGATTATACAGAGGGAGATATGTACTTGCAACGTGGTAGGTGTATCGCCCCGGTGTGGTGGTTAACGCATAATCCCCAGACATCTCCTTACATGTTCCCTGTCTGCACATGCACACACACACACACGCACACACACACACACACACGCACACACACACAATGAACAAAACATGACCGGTTATGTATGTTTCCACCGTTCACACATTTTACATGATATGTGATTTGACTAGTATGTAATAAATTACAACAGATGATATTAACGCCAGGCTTTTCGCACATTATTGTGGCTGTTGCACTGAAATGATGTCATTGTTACAAACCATTGAGACCATAAGTCATTTACATGACATACAGTTACATTTGACATTTACATTTTTTAAACCTCATTTAAACCTAAAGTATGTTGAGAGCTTTTGCTTCTGTGTTGTGTTGGACATCTGTGTTGGACACATACATCTTACATACCGGAGTACAGTTTGTGTCATCTTGAGTTTGCCTTCAGTGGAGCCTCTTTCCAGCACCAGTTTACCAATGGCTGCATCGCCCCTGTGCTTTTGCATATGGGGGCATGTACTCGCCATGGCGACGTCATGCCATGTTCCCAAAAACTGTGACGACAATTTCAACACTATGTTCAACAAACATATTTACTAAATATGAAAATGTTACGGCGTTAAAAAAATGAAACTTTTAAAGAAAGCCTGTTTTAATTTGACCTGCTCAAAGGGTAGAGTGCACCACTATGACACTGACACACACACGCACACACACACATGCACATTATGGCAATATTTTTGCTGTGTTCAACTTACACAACTTCAATTTGATAAAAACTTTAAAAAAAAAAACAGTTTCCAGGAGATGCATAGTAGTCAAATATCTTCAACCACACAATGTAACACAATGTAATTGACACATTCGAGCTAAATCATAAATACATGATTTAATGAGTAGAAATAGCTGTGGGTTTTATCTTTGATGTATATTGATATGTATGTATGAAATAAAATAGACAGAATATTTCACATTTTTTAAAAAAATGCAGAACTCAGCCACTCACCCGGGTCAAATTAAAGTTCTCCTGTGTGGTGTAGAGGGGCTCTGGGAGAACCGGCAGGCCCTTGAGGGTCCAGGTCCAACTCAGGAGGAGCAGGGGAACCAGAACCAATGCTGTCTGCATCCTGTCAGCCTGTCTACCCTCTCGTCTCTGAGAAGATTAAAGGTCTGAGACAGTGACTCCCGGGAATGGCTTCTCTCTCTCTCTCCTTCAAAAAGAGGGGGGGGGGGGCACAGGGGGACATTGACCTGTTTAATGTGTGCTGTGGCCTCTGCATGTACACAGGCCCACAGCCAAGTAACAAAACAAACAAGTAAAAGAACAAAGTTCTGCTTGTTTGTCTCTGTGTGGTCTGACATGCCTGGACAGCTGACTCCATAAACACCGAACAGAGGTTTAGCAACGTCAACAAATCAATACACGTCTTAATCTGGGAGCAGGAGATGTACTACTGTCTATGCATGTGTTTGTTGTGTTTATTACACGAGTCTGCTGATGTGATGTTATCTGATTAAATCCTGCAGGTATGTGACTTTTATTATTATTTTTATTACTTCAGTCATACAGGTTTATTGATTTGCGTTGATAAATTCAGTCAGACAAAAAGAAACAGCAAAACAAAAATCATGTTCAAGCATTTCATGGTAATCAATCAATCAATCAATCAATCAATCAAACACCACAGTGGAGCAGTGATACAATAACGTATTCATGTTCAACTCAGTACTAAAAACAATACATCCAGCTGTTTTATGCAGTTTTGTTCTGTGACTGTACTTCATCACCACATCTGTGATCCTTTAACAGCATCCTCTTACAGGGTCGAATATTAGCATCGTGCACAGGTGGCGCCACATCTCTCTGCTGTGTCTCCGGTGCATGAGTCTGAGATGGTTAATGTTTTTACTACAGTCACAGATATGTTGTTTTCTTACACCGTTGTCTTTTCAGGTGTTTCCCCGAGCCCTGTCACCAGCTCACCTGGAGCGCACACACCTGGGAGGATGGTGAGATGAAGCGGGTGTTTATATTTTTCATGCATAACCCCTTTTTTAAAAGGACCACCAAGGACTGTACGACAACGACTCTGCAGCAGAGAAACTATACCTTTGTTCTGATTCCTGATGATGGCGCTCTCTCTTATTCCATGTCTTCTCACCAGCGTTTTGAATTGTTCCAGCACAGCAGGACTCGCATCTGCAGTTCGACCTGAAGAAGGAAGAATCTCGGTCACACACACACACGCTTCTTCTTTTTGTACATACATGAAAAAAGTAATGAAAAAGAAAATATAACGAATTGTCATTGTGGACAGATTTAAGATGACCACTCACTATAAAGCTTGACTATGGTTGTTTTATTTCCCGATGGTTTCTCTGTGCTCAGCTGAAGCATCATTGCATATTCAGTGTAGTTGGTCCGAACCACATAGGAATCAACATCTGCACCAAACCCTGCAGAAAGAAAAGGGTTTTCAACATGCTGCATGACTTACCTGTACCTGTATCTGTAAACACACAGTACAGCTGCATGCACCAGGAGCTGCTAGAAGCTACTTCACTAAAACCTTGTTGATGTGCTGTGAAATGTACAAATAGATTTAAAAAAAAAAGATGAGGGAAGCTGAGAAACATTCTGGCAACATGGTGGAAGAACTGTCCTGGAGTGTTGGTCAAAATATAATTTGTGGATGACTGCATACACGATCCATTCCTGCATCCAGACGCACACGTTACAATGACTTTAACATCTTACAAAACTGAGTGAGTGTGTGTGTGTGTTGGCTTGGACATGAGTCTGACCTGAAAGTTGTCGACATCATTGTGAAGTTGCTCTCAGAAGCAGCACGTTGCAGCTGCAGTGCAACAACGACGGCGTTTCCCCTCTTGCGCTTCATGTAGTGAGGACAGGTTGAAACCACCGCCACCTCAAACCACTGCCCCATAAACTGCAGGGAACACGGGAACGCTTACTGTCCGTGAGGATGCATTATAATATCATCTAAAACATAGAGGGGCATGCATCCATAACCATCCATCAACCTATGGACAGAGTTATACTTGTACTTTACTCTCATATCATTTAAATAGGATAAATTCACTACATTTGTACTTATTGGGGGAGGTGGTGGCACAGTGGTCATAGAATCGGGCGTGGGACCAAGAGGCCAAGTCGCCAGTTTGAATCCCAGCTCAGGTGAAGACTGGGTGATGCGCCACCATCCCAGACCTGAGCTACCATCAAGCTTGGGAACGTGAGGTTGCCGGTCTATACGCTGGATTGGCCGAAAAAATGGGAGAGGCGCCACCATCTGCCGTCCACCACCTTGGGCCCTTGAGCAAGGCCCTTAACCCCCAAATTTGCTCCCTGGGCGCTTCCTGCATGCTACTTTATGTACCAATGCTGTGACCTAACTAAAAAATCCATGTGAGGATGTATGTGGAATGCAGTGAACTAATTTCCCAAATCTGGGATTAATAAAGTATCTTCTTCTTCTTCTTCTTGATAGAAATGTCATCATTTTTGACAATTTTAATAGCCACATTTGAACATAAAGAAAAAGACAAAGAAAGCGAGTGTTGGTGTGGCGTGCAGTTTTGTAACATGAACATTTAAGACTAAGAAGGAAATGTGGCAACTAGACGTTTTTGTTTTTATCACACAAATAAATACTGAGATTAAATACGAGCCACTCACCCGGTGGAGATCAAAGTCCTCCTGTGTGAGGTTGTGAGTTTCTGGGAGCACGTGGAGAATCCAGGCTGAGCCGAGGACCAGCAAAGAAACCACTCGCACCACTTCCTCCATCCTGCAAGCTCATCTGCCCCCTGCACCGCTGCTGCAGCAGGGTCAAGCGTTGTGTGTTTTCCCTAAATCCCTGACAACAACACTAAAAGAGAGAGAGAGAGAAAATAACACAAAAGTAAATGAGCAAAGTTCTGTTCGTAATCTTGTGTGCACAGGTGTGTCCATGGGATTGTGTTTTGTTTGTTCGTCCCACTAATCAGCAACAAATCACTGGACTTCAGAATTTGGAGAAGGCAAACAGCCGGTCAATAGGTGGCAGTGTTCAGGAGCTGATGAGGAGGAGGGAAAAGGCTGACACCTGTGAGTGTGGCAAGTAATCAGAAAGATTTTCATTCTATTTGTGTTGTTGACCTGTTTCAGCACAACCTCCGTGTTGTGCCTCAAACAACACACCAATGTGTGGTGAAGCCTGCCCCCTGGTGTTCATATTACAGTTAAGGCCAGATTCCCACCCCACAAGTGTTAACCTTTAAAAAAAAAACAGAATAAATTCAATTAAACAGTCGGATCATTAAAAGGCTTCATATAAAAATATTTAACCAACAACACAGAACAAGACACACACACACAGAGGTCTATGTATTTTTATTTAAATGTCAACACAGCAAAACAAACAAAAAAAAATACATAAGGGGTTGATTTTGTTTTTTAAAAATGTTGCACTTTATCATGTTTGTAGAATTATTATTATTATTTGATTTGCTTCTTCTCATTAAAGCCAGATCAGAACAAACTGCCACCTTCATGTCAGCTACATCCGGGAATCTAGAAATGACAAAGAAAACACTGTAATACTTTGATATTTTTCACACGTATGTAAAACTGCGATAAAACACTTTGGTTTCCAAAGGAAATAATCCCACCTAAAGCTGAGTTCCTGGTGGTGGGCAGTTTTCTGTGGACAGGAGAAAGACCAGAAACGTGAATTAGAAGACAGCATGCATGACTGTATGCAGCAATCAGCCACAAAACATGTATTATATCATTGTATGTGTGTGTGTGTGTGTGTGTGTGTGTGTGTATGACTGCTGGCGTTACCTGCTGGAGGCGGAGTCAGTATTGACTCTCTGGGGAAACCGCGTGACAAGGCAAAGGCTTTAAACTTCTGGATGACGTCAATCCGAACTCTCGGAGTTCGACCTGCAAATGAGGTCAAGAAGACGGTCAGAGCACTGATGGGAAGCGGCAGTCAAAGTAAAATATGCAGGTCATCTGTTTATATATCACGTAATAGTGTATGTGTGTGTGTATGTGTGTCTTACCGTAAAGTGCCACCTGTGTGTACTCCCTGTTGAAAACTTTGTGTTTGAGAACCACAGCGTATTCATTGTAGTTTGTGAAGACCACTGTGATGTCCTTCACCATGTTATGGCCTGACGGTAAATAAAGGACATGTTGATATTCAGAACTAAATATTAACTTGAACGAAAAAAAAAAAGAAAACCAAGTACTTGGTTTTCTTTTTTTCACACACACAATTTTGACTTTTGTGATTTCATTTCTAAATTGTTGGGCAGAAATCGTAACTGATTAAACAAAATAGGAAGAATATAGAATAAAACAGTCAAAAATGACAGTAAGAAACAAACAAAAACACAACTGAATTCAAAGTTTCTACCTTGACACCTTGTATTAGAGTCAAGTTTACTCAAATCAAACGTCTCTTCTTTTCAGTTTGAAAGCAGAATATTATTGTCAGTGTGCAGGGACGTACGTGTACTGAAGTAGGTGAACTGTCCAGGAACGCTGGTCCTCTCATACTGGTACAGCTGCTTCTGACAGCCCATAGGTCTAGATAGATAGATAGATAGATAGATAGATAGATAGATAGATAGATAGATAGTATTGATCCCAAATTGGGAAATTACAGTGCAGCAACAGCAGGGCATGGAAACAATCTTACAAGCAATATAAAGAATAAAATAAAATAAAATAAAATAAAAAGTTATTAACAATATCAGATATAAAAAGAAAAACAAAAAGGTCTGACGCAGACAGAGGGAACACTTTATCTTCTCTGAATCTGTCCATTCTTCTCTACCACCCTTCTTTCACCAGTACAGATACTCAAACAACACTGCACACTCCACACACACAGACACACACACATGCACGCAGACTTACGTGGCGTCCCACATTGTGAGGTTAACGTTGCCGTTTGGCAGCAGCGTGACGACGCCCATGGAGGCCTTCAGTTTGTCTCTGTAGGGGACAAAGCTTGGAGAGTCATAGGCCAGACCCACACGGTACCATCTGCCTGTAAACTACACACACACACACACACACACACACACACACACACACACACACACAGGCACACAAACGTATATCTTAGGTTTTTACTCGATATTTAATCATTCATGCACAGATTGACTTTCTGTAAAAAAAAAAAAAGAGAGTCCTGATTAAACCCAGTGAATGGTTCTCAGCCCTGAGCCCATTGATTCCTAAATATAAATCTTTAAAAACAAGTCACTTCAAAATATAGTTTTACTTTTAAACGGTCACTCGTCATTAGCATGCAGGGACTATTTTCAGCGGTGGTGCGATTTGGTGCTTTCGGGAATATTTAAGGAAGCCTGACGTTTTCTGTGGGATCAACTCAAAATAAACTGCAGTGCCCACGTTCATCAGAATGAAGGAAAACGTCGACCAGTAAGATGGTCTGACTTAATAAATAAACTATCTTTAGATAAAATATGCAAAAGTTATACAATACATATATATTTAAAATGGCATATTTTGAATATTTTACATGCGAATGATATTGTACAATCGAAAAAAAGGTATGTTTTCACATTAATGAATTAATTCTGAAATTTTCAAATTAAAAATATAACACACTACACATTACACTTATTACACACTTACTACATTTTTAGCGTAAACAGTCCCAATGGGAAAACAAGGGTGCATGTGATACTACCGACACACATAGATACCGTAAATCCTGTACATCCTGACCAACAGGACAGAATTAGCATCCTGCTTTGTGTCTTTTATCTACCGATGCATTTTCTGTGAGCTCCCTCATGCTTTGTAGCTACAGAAAAAAATGTGGGAATCAACAGGTGGAGGGAAAAAAAACTTTTAGTATGGGTGTTGACCTGAACTCTCACCAGATTGGTTGGTGATTGACCTTTTTGATAAAAACGGAAAATCCCACCACTGGGAGCTTTAAAATGCCTCAGGGATATATCCAGTTGCCCGTCAAATCAGTCACCGGAAAGAGAAGATGTTCCTTTTTCAAGATGTTTCTCATCATGCATCTGCCATGGGAAACATCGGCCTGACCTCTCTCAACCTCCGGTGTGTGACGAAAACCAGAGAAACAAGGACTCACAGATTTATTCATCATAACAACTTGTGGCTCGACTGTCACCGATGAGACATAAACCCATAACTGTTTGTTTGAGATCACGATCTCAGTCCAGTGTTCCCTAACTGAGGGAGTCACATGATAAACAACAATAACAGCAGAATCTCTTCACTTAAATGAACTAATTTCACTTTATCCATGATATAAAAACCAAACCTTTAAAGCTGAATGTGTGTGTCAATCTGTCCATCTTACCCTCTGGACGTTGAAGTCTTTCTTTGGCTTCACGTCTGTGCGCACCAACATCATGCACATCACCATGACAACAGAGAACATCATGGTTCTCATGGCGGTGTGGGGACGTGAAGCGGTGCGGTGGATGTGCTGAAAGGTTGAGAGAGGGTGTCAGACCCGAGCTTAATGTGAACTGTGGGCAGGTATGGTGTGTTAAGGCAATGTTTGCTTTGTGTCCTGATCCACCCACCTGGATGTCAGCCAATCAGGATGTTCCGGGAACAGTGGCCGAGTGTTGAAGGTGTATCGCTCCAAAATAACCCGGACTTAAACTTCCCACACGTACAGGAATATATCAGGATTGTGGTTTCCAAGCGTCAGCTGAGGCTCATCTGGTGTCCTCACGAGCTCCGACACACCGCTGCTGTGAAACTAAGAGTTTCACAAGAAAAGAGACGCTCAGAAGAAGAAGACTGGAAGAAATGATCATTTAGATACTTGAGAAGCCAAGTATCATAATAGTTCAAAATAAATATTGTTTTATTATTGTTTATTACAGATTTATTAAGATATAGGTAGTACTCTAATGTTGATTCAGACAAGATGTAACTGTAACTTTAATCTATAAAATGACAAATACAGTATTGTTTATCTTTCTGTGGCACTTGGGATCCTCCATGAAACATTGCTAATAATAATAATAATAATAATAATAATAATAATAATAATAATAATAATAGTAATAATAAATAAGCAGTGACTTTCAGTTCAGTTAACCATTAATAACCAACTTCTATAAGTCTCACACATTTAGAAACTGTTTGTTAGGTTTCACTTTCAATATTTGTTTGTTAAAAAGAAATTCTCATACTGAAAATGAGTCTTTCACAATAGAGTGATTCACAAATCAAGCTAAACTGTAACAACAAAATAATATAGGTTAAAATGAACACACACACACACACACATATGTTATATTTCTGAGCCTGTATCAGCTTAAGGCAACTAAAATTAGGACTGTAGTTTTACTAGATGTTGCGGCCTGTGTAAATATGAGAAATAGGCCAACAGTGAGGAGCGTGAATATACAGAACAGACGATCAATATTTAAAGTGGGTTTGGTGGGAGGTGTGTTTGCAGGGCACAAGAACTCACCCATTGAGCCGTTGTTATTGTGGGTCCGATTCAATCTGGGTTCCGAAGCCACAAAAAAAACTTGTCCTGTAAAAAAAAAAAAAGATTCTTTCAGATCCACCAGGATCTGTTTTTATAAAGTTAGATTTTTAAAATAGATTATCTCTGGTGAGTGCACTGAATATGCAAGTCAGCGTTTTCCTGATGCATAAACAAGAGTTAGAAGAAACTGATTAGAGTGAACTGAACTGTCAAACATTCATATGTTTTAATAGAAATGAAGAAATATGGGCTGACAAATCATTTCCTTAACTTTTAAGATGTTAACATTTTCCTAGAAACCCCCTTACAGGAAGTCCAATATTACCTGAAGTGAACCATCTGAACAAACGTTTGCTGCAATCATAAAATACAGCGTTTTAGAGTAAATGACAAAGTAGTTCTGCTCCTGCTGGCATGGAAAAGTAAAAAAAAAAAGCCTGTGTGGATTAAATAAGCAGAGTAACCTGACATAACTGGAAAAAAACATGGCACAACAGTCAAAGCCCAGGTGAACAATTGAAATCATTTTTTATTAATAATCATTTTCCATTTGCAGCACTGCTTTTATCTCACTTTCTTGAAATGCATGACGTTATACAGCTAGCCTTCTGTGGACAAGGGGACATCAGTGTGTGTCTCTCTCTCTCTCCCTCTCACACACACACACACCTCCCCAACACACACGCACACACAAGATAATTTGTTTCCTTCTCTAGAACCTCATGTTGCTGAGGACGACAAGGAGAGAAAGACAGAGAGGACAAATAGCGGGTGATGAATGATGTTGATCAGAGACATGAGGGACAGTATGACCAAAGAGACGATGACAAGCATTTACACACAAATCATGAGTTAGGGTTTGTGCCTGTTGTGTATTATTCCTCACAGATTAGCTTCACATCTTGACTGGTGAATAATATTTACCTTGCAGCTTAAATCAAATCAATAATAATTTTAACTCTGATGTTGTTCTGCATTTAATAGTAATCCAAGAATTGCGTGTTACCATAATGTACAATTTTGACAATTGTCTGATACAGCAATTGCTATGGTACAGTGCCCCCTTCTGGTCAAAAAGGTGACTCACAACGTCAATACCCTGTCCCAAAGACCCTTCACTCCCTGCAGGCCCTCAGCTTTTTTTATGCACTAACCTACAGTGTCTGGGAAATGGCCAACCGGTGCCCAGTCAACATTTCCAAACAATGAAATCACTGGTGGGAGCCTTGTGCTGAAGACAGAAAATAAGCAAAGAAACAAAATATGTATATATAAAAAAACAACTGCTATTTGATTGTCTTCCAATCACACACCCCCTTTTTATACACCATACAATTTACAAAGCTGTAATTTCACACAAAGAAAACAAAACAAGAGAAAGCACATATATAACAGTAGTGCAATCAAAGAATAATTAACAAATCATCATCAAAAATAATAAATTAAAATTATTATAAAAAGAAAATGGAAAAAAAAAATCTTATTCAGAGTGCTCTGCTATGGGGCTGTTAATCACCTGCCTCCTGGTGGTCAGGGTTGACAAGCGTAACCCTCAGTCCGAAGCATCATAACAGCCTTAACTGTGTTCCCTTAGATACAGAAATGACACGTAACACAAATCATCATCATTGGTCACTCAGTTGCTTTTCAGACATTCATGAGAGCATTTCACACTCATCATTAAAGAACGTGTACAGTACATGTGGGGAAGCTAAGACTCTGAACTACAGAGGAAGAGGGGATGAATCTCAACAAAGAAGTCCAAGTACTGCCAAAACAAAACTTATGACGTTTGGGAGAAAATGTTGTCAAGTGTACGGGGGGGGGGGGAAAGACATCACAGCACGCATCTGGGAAGACATATATGAAAACTATTATTGAATATGTACTTGGACCATCTCCTGGCCAATCCAAAAGTTGACAAAGGGGAAGCTAAGACTGAACTACAGAGGAAGAGGGGATGAATCTCAACAAAGAAGTCCAAGTACTGCCAAAACAAAACAAAAGATGTTTGGGAGAAAATGTTGTCAAGTGTACGGGGGGGGGGAAAGACATCACAGCACGCATCTGGGAAGACATATATGAAAACTATTATTGAATATGTACTTGGACCATCTCCTGGCCAATCCAAAAGTTGACAAAGAATAAGGACAAACTTTTACCCAATAAGGAAATATTTGGAATATATTCCACTGCTTTAACCATTGTCTGAATGAACGTGAACACGGATAGATTTAGCAGAGGATCAGGCATGGTGCATGACAAAGACAGCCAGGATCAGGTACCTCATTCTGGCCACCTCAGTTTGCTTGAGTGGCTGGAGGACCATGGTCAGAAGAAAGCGTAGACACAGACAAGAGAGACTATGGGAGATAGAGACTCAATGAGAAGAGTGAAGGTCAAAGTTCAAGACAGAGATCTATATGAAACACTATGTGAGCCAGGGCCTGTGGATCTGGGAGGTGAACTCGCAGTAAGGCACAGGGCTCTGCTTGTGGTTGATGATGTTCATTCATGCCGCTACAACCTCCGATGACAGCTACTTCAAACAAAAGACGAGACAATCAATGACAAATCATATTTCTTCTGCTACTGCAATATTTCGATTCATCCATAGTATATGCACTGCTGTTCCAGTGACCCTACTTGCCTGCCTTTGAATCTTTGGATCGTACGGCTCTCCTGAATCTGCCAGAGCATCTCTCTTCAGCATCAGATCATTGTTTGAAAACACCAGTGCTCGCTGATGAGGTGATTCAGTGCTTTTCTCTCCTTAGTCAAATCTTCATAAGATATATAATAGAATATTCACATAACCTACAATAAGTCTACCTTTAATGACAAACCCTGCACAATACGGCCACACCCTCGCACTGCACGTCAGCTCAGTATGTGAACAGACCTGTGTAGGGTAATAGCCCCTTGAATTTAGCCCAGGGTTGTTGAATCATTCAGATTGTTGGGTTTATGAGGACTTTGGATGCATGGACAAATAAACAAAAACAAAACAAAACTGATACATTTGTGCTGCAACAAAAGAGAAAGCTTTTAGAACATCATAAATAACTAAAACTTTCGGATTTTCTTAAATATGTAAACAAACACTACAACTTCCATTTATATTTTGGTGTAATGCAGACATATTTAAACGCAAGCTTTGTTTTATATCAGCTCTCATGTGGTGCGGCTGATTATTGCACTGCTGGAGCCTGGAGCCCTATTGCACTTAAGTAAAACCTTCAGCTTCAACCACTGGTCTAATTTAACTTCTGCTGCCATTGTTTACATGTCAAAGTCTCTCCCAGATGTGTTAGAACGTGTATGTTCCCTTTAAAAAAGAAACTCTTGGTGTCCTTTTGCGTTTAAATTAAAACCTTGGGATGGAGACGAGAAGACCAAAGAGTTCGAGGAGAGATTTTGACAAAATTAACTGCGGATAAACAAACAGTGTCGTCGTAACAGGTTTTTCACTGCTGGCTAATTGTGCAGGTGAAGTCAATGATAGAGGCTCCAGTCTTTCACAAAACAATCTTGCTAAAATAAGAGTGAGTCTAGGTCCTCATATGTCCCTTTGCTGTGCCACACATTGTATGTGTTGTATCCATATTCCTCTTTATCCTCCAAGAAGTTTGTGGTTATTTGTAGTTTCATATTTTTAAGCCTGCGCTCCTCAAGACACCCCCACTCCGCCCTTCCAGAGGTGGCACCCAGCAAAACATCTGGTTGGATGGACCATGGTGAGTGAGGGTTGTCTGAGGGCTGTGTGCACTGTGATTCTGTGGCTATGAAGAGTGTTTCCATGTTACCAAATAGACCTGGTTACTGCGTTTGTGCCTCTCAGTGCTTGCTGAGGTAGCGAGGAGTTGCCAGGGAGATTTCAGGTGGGATGGTGCTGTGTGTGTGTTTGTGTGTATGTTTGGAGTGCATTAGTCTGGTTTAAGGATCAAAGGGTTTGGAAATACTATGTTTACACGTGTGTATGTGTCAATGTGTTGGCATTTGAATGTGCACAGAATGTGTATGGCTATTCCTGGTATGCATTTGTGTGTGATTATGGGTACCAAGATCTGCATTCAGCGTTTCTACTCAGACAGTATTTTCTGCTTTCTGTATATATATATATATATATATATATATATGTATACATATACATATATATATGTGTGTGTGTGTGTGTGCATGTGTAAATGTGGTGATCACAATTTGTGTTTTCCTGACAGTATGGAGCGGTATATTTCCTCGTCCAGTCGCACATAGCGCCCTCTGCTGGAATCCAGAAAGTAGAGTCTGTCTGACACTGTGCTGGGGTCAAAGCCATCCCTACGCAACTCTGTCTTCTGAAACTTGAATGTTCCTGGGGAAGAGGGCAGTATTTTTTTTTAAAACTCAGATACGAGTTTTAAAAAACTCATATATTTCAATGACATATAATTTCTAGTAAAAAACAATATCAATGACTATGCATTTAATTTATGTCCCTCAGTAAAACTGCAGTTATATTTCTGTTATGTACAAACAGAAATGGGGATAGTGGAGTACCTGTCTTGTTGACCTCTGGAAGGAAGCGAAGGAAAACAGGTCTGGCATATGGAGGGAGTGCCTTCTCCATGTCCTTTACAAACTTCTCCAGGTCTGAGTTGTGAGACGGATCAGCGATGGCCGCCATTCCAGCCTTTCCCTCTGCTCCTGTGCACACAGAAAAAGGCTATAGGTTGGACTTTGGACAGAGGAGATTTCAGGTCATACAGACGAATGTAATAAATTAAAGCCATAATAAGGATTTTGCAGAACTGTCCTTGCATCTTTACACTATATCTCACTTGTATATTTCAGAAACACTTCAAGTACAGGTCAAATAGCAAACCAGAAGACGTTACCTGGTACATCCACTCCATACACAACTACATCTTTCATGTCAAGCAGCCTGCTGAGCGTTCCCTCCACCTCAGTTGTTGAAACGTTCTCTCCCTTCCAGCGGAAAGTGTCTCCTGTTCGGTCCTTGAAGTACATGTGGCCACACTCATCCATGATCAACACATCACCTGGTGAAGAGGAGGTGGGGAAATAATTTGTTTCAGTCAGCAGGGAATACAATGAATAACGTCATGTTTGCGGTTGTGTGTGTGTGTGTGTGTGTGTGAGAGAGACTTACCGGAGAGATAGGCGCTGTCTCCCTTCTTGAAGACACTTTGAGCAATCTTCTTGCTGGTTGCTGATTGGTTCACATAGCCATCAAACCTCCTAAGAGGGTCATTCTGAATGATTCGGCCGACCAGCTGACCAGGCTCGCCTATGAGGAGAGAGACAGAGAAACTGGGTCAGAGAAATAATGTGTGGAAGACTAGAAGGGTTCATAAATGTAGAAACTACATTCATGTGAATCCAAAGATTTTTTTAGTCATACAAAATGTATCATCTGACCTCAAATAGAGAGGACCGAGTGTCTAGTACATTTCTGTGTCAAAGAATACAACATGTGCCAAACATAATGTGATGCTAATTTTGGAGGGCTGTACTTTGGTTACACCTTTATGTATTTTCAGCCAGAACCACTTAACACCTTCATTTCACTGCTAATCACATGTGACGTGAATGTGAGTGTATGAACTGCTGTTCATGCTGTAGGTGTGAACGTACCAGGTTTACAGGGAATGCAGACGCCGTCAGGGCCCCTAATTAATTCCATAGTCTCCTCATCAACCCTTACCAGTCTGATGGGGTAGATGAAGGGTAAAATCTGACTGTTGAAGCCACATGCTCCAACCTAGAGGACAGACAAGAAAATGTCAACAATGAACAGCTTTTAGTGTGATGATGAAGAAAGGCGGACACCCCTGTGCCAGACTTGTGCCCACCTTGTTATCAAAGTTGCCCAGGCTGCAGTTGCACTCTGTGGCACCGTAGAACTCTGCAATCTGCCGGATATTGAAGCGGTTCATGAACTCCTCCCATATGGACTGGCGGAGACCATTGCCCAGTGCCATGCGGACCTGATGCTGCCGCTCCGTGTCCCGTACTGGCTGGTTCAGCAGGTATCTGCAGATCTCACCAATGTACTGCACAATCTGGATGATGATGGTAAAAATAATAAAAGTGTAGTGATGAAATAAGCTGGTTACCAATTGAATATCAACGTAACATTGATGGAAAATCGATTCACAGATCTTAGCTGGGATAAACCTTGTGATTTGTTCTTATAGGAAGAGACAGGATTCGTCATTAACTAAATGACCCCTGTGACAGGGGCTTATAATTTACAGTGTGCTTACAGTGCAGTTGTATTTAACACAGTCGTCCCAGAAACGAGAGGCGGAAAACTTCTTTCTGATGACGACGGTCATGCCATGTATTATACACTGGCCCACTCCCACAATGTTTCCTGTGGACAGAAAAATATGAGCTGTCAAGGTCATAGAGTGCAAACCTGTAGCTGACCTGCACACCAGCCCACGGGGGGCACATGTGCAATATCTAGTGTGGCTGGCTCCTTTCCCTGTTTCCTTTTTCAATAAAGCGAGACATTTCCTCCAGGGGACCCTGACAGGGGTCGCTTTCCCGTTCTCTTGGTCAAAACACTTGGGGGGAAAACATTCAAACATTCTGGCCAAATCATTTATCTATTTATCTATAATCGTCCAAGCCCCGGCTGCCCTCCAGCCTGCCACAACACGCGGCCCTGGTAATCCAGTGTGGACTATGTCACTTTTACCACTCTCCTATGGCGCCACTGGTAGTCTGGTGGGTTCGGTGAGGGGGCAGTCGGGGCCAGCCCAACTAAAGCTTGGCTCAAGGGCTGACTTTCAATAGATCGCAGTGAGGGAGCTGCTCTGCTACGTATGAAACCCTGACCCAGAATCAGGTCGTCTGTGAGTGAGCACCAGGTTCTCCACAAACATGCGATGCGAGATAGTGGAGGGGAGGTCTTGTTCCGGCTGCACCGCAGCCCTGTCTCAAGCAGCTCTGCTCCATTTTGTTTTTAAACAGAGGTGAACAATACAACTGAAGTCAACTTAACAACCAGACACAGGAAGTGGTTTCAGTATAGTCACAAACAAGTTTTGGTACAGCTACTTTGCGGTGGGAATCAGATAACACCTCAAACTGAGCCAAATACAGCTAATGTATCCTCTGGTTCAGATAAGCAACATTTAAATATGCATGTACCTGCAGAATGAATTTAGGTCTTTATTGCAAACTTGATGCTGGCTTTCTGAGATACATTTTGGTTTCCTCAGATTTTTTTTAATTTCTTCACAATAAAATAAACCATGCAGACCATGGGACTATACCTGCAGAATGGTAGAGTGGAAGGCAATCATACAGCACATCTTCTGATTTCATCCGAAAGCCATAATACACCAAGGCCGCCATGCGGTAGTACCTGAAAACCAGGGAGGGAGGGGGCAGTGAAAGAAAAGAAAGTCAAATAAGTCAAAAGGAAAACCAACATGGTTAAAATTATTTCTCTTCTATCAGGATGAAAGCCGCTTGGATCAACAAAAGCAGCTGTCGTTCCTGTGTGTCTCTTAGCTACAAGACTCCTTCCTACCTGCTGTGCACAACAATAGCAGCTTTAGGCATCCCAGTAGTTCCTGATGTGTAGATGTAGAATAGGCGATCTGAAGGAGAGAGCACAGTGTCAGTGAGATAACACACAGATCAAAACCAAAATGCAATATAACTAGTTTTAGCATGTTAAAGTGAAAAAAACAAACACACAAACCCTCTCTTCGTCATGTATAAATGACATTTACGCTTACATACATTTTGTTAAATGTTTACTTCAATGTGTTTTGGTGTTAAGCCTGAAATTTTATATTCGAGAGTGGGTACTAATTAACGATGTATCCAAAGTCACTATATGATATTAAGAAATCCACAAATGTTTGGATTTTGCTTTTTACATTACAATCACAACAACACTCACTGTTAAACAGCCCCTCAGTGCCCTAAGTATTTACACTCGTATACTGTGTGTACACGTCTCTAATCACACCTGAGTGTTGAGTACCTGATTGTTCTGATTTTCATGCAATTTGTTTGCAAACTGTCTGGTTTGCCAGAGGAACACCTTGCCAAGCCTGAACATGACTGAAGGTCACAGGTTTTATTGCTGCACCTGCCTAAGCGGCTGACATGTGGCGCCATATATATCCTATAATAAATGTAAATCAGCTGGTGGGACTTTTTCTTTTTAAGCACAACTTACTGACTACCTTATCTGACCAAATAATCTTGTATGTTGTAAAGATTATAAAACTTATAAAGTCTTATCAGTGATTCCGTATAACAATAAAAATAATGTAATAATTTAAATTAGTTTGTCAAAATCATATCAACAATCACAAATGCTTTTTTTTATGACAAACAATTCACTGTTTGATCTTACTCATAAGCATCATTAACAGAAGCAAAATGATTCAGTGATTTTATTGTTGATGATACAAATCTTTTCAGTGCAATATACTTGATTTGATGGACATAGTGCTTCTCACCTGTGAAGCAGCGTTGGGGGTGGCTGGGCAGGTGTGACGGGGCAGCAGCCAGCAGGGGCTCCAGGCACTCTGTTCCCTGTGGAACACGTTTGGGGTCCCAGTCTCCGGAGCAAAACATCTGCACAGCCTTCCCCATTGAGCTGTGGACCTCGGAAACAGCTACGAAAGGGAGACAAAAGGCATTAAAACAAATTAGATTTCCCATCACCAACTGTCTGACAGCGCAGCAGCAGACAAAGAATTAGGAACATGCGTAATTTGGAGAGAGTGTGAGAAAAGAAAAACACATTTGTATGGAGAACTCGTGCAGTGTGACAAAACAGAGGAGCAATCAAGAATCAATAAGCAGAAAGTTGAAGTTAACAACAAACAGCTCTCTCATATTTTCCCCTGACAAAAACAAAACAAAAAAACAGACCATATCTCAATATAAAAAGCCTTATGCTTTGCTGTCTTAGTACTAATGCTTCTGGCTTGACTTTGGCCTGCTCAGCAGCCAAGTGGCTGCACTTCCAATTACTTATAAAACATCACGTGACAGGTCAGAGATCCAATACTATGCCTGCTCCATCAATCCCAGCACAGTCACTATCTACACTGTGCTGTGTCAGCTTTGCAGAATAGTCTGGCTGCAACCATTAGCATTGTGTAATGGTGTAGGGCTCAGAGGGAGCTTAGGTTTTCTTCAACATCTTTAACAATCACGATTATCCTGGGTGGTGCTGGGGTGTGCCCAAGACCTGTTTTGGGCTTTAATTTGCACTCGAAAAAGCCATGCACCGATTCTAATTCTCCATGATTTACCACAGCAAACGCATCACTGAAAAACAGTAAAAGATCCATGGCAACTATGTGTGTAAACTTATTGACTCTTTAGAACTTTATAGCTGTTAAGATCAGGGCTTCTCTTATTAGGTTAAGACCCATAAGAATGTAATAAGAAGACTGAAATAGATCCTTAAATTACTGTTTGACTGCTGCACTATAATATTATTACTGCCGCAAAAGTCCAAGGAACATGAGGCATATTTAACAATACACTGCAGGTTACCAGATTACATATTATTACAGAAGGTTTGTTTTTCCTTTCACCTTCAAAAATACAAACACACAAATGTGATCATGCAACAGCTGATATAAGTCTTAAAATCATTTAAAACAGAAACCACTTATCACTGCACATTTGACTATTGCTTGGAAACTAATTTGTTTATCTGTGTATCTAAATCGGTCAATATCACAGGTATAAAAGTGAAGCTCAGTAGAAAAAACTTTTATGTGCTGTTAATCCATCAAACAATAGACTTAACGTAACAATACTGCTAAAGACAATATGTGACTCAACAGGGCTTTACATCTGTATTAAATTGTAGTAAACAGTAGTGAATCAGCCGTTTTATTTTTGCTGTCTAAAAACATTTCATAAGATCTTTGAAAATTCTATCAGCATAGTTACTCAAAAACAACTGATTTTCATTTCAATTAAATTTTGTTTGGGGAGGACATCACGGATGGATCAACACATTACATGGGGCATTGGTGGAGGTACGTGTCCTCTGAGCACTTTCTGGTTGAGTACATTTGAAGTGGGATCTCAGTGGAGTTGGTCAACTGATTCTCCATTATACACCTCTTATCTGTTTCAGTGTATTCTTTAACAGTGAGTCCTTTTTGCTCAGACCGTGAACCCTGACTGCAGATTGATGACAGAGGCAGATCTCTACTTCCATCTTCATTACTTCTTCCTTTCCTATCATCCATTAGCTATTTAAAGCTCCACTGACCAATATTAAAGAGACACCTACTTCAAATCCACTCTCTTTTATGACCGACATTGCTCTCTCTCATCACAGAGGAAGCAGAGTACCACTCACCAGCATAACGTTAATGTTGTATGTAAAGCCGCCCGAGACGACCTGAGGTTTCTAGCTGTAAACAGGACTGTGTTAGTACCATAACAAACAAAATGTGTCACATATCCTCTATTCTCACCATCAGTCAGCTCTGAGCCAAACACCACAGCCTTGGCATTGGAGATGGTGACACAATGGACCAAGGCCTCTAGTCTCAAATTGAAGTTGATGAGAGCAGCCTCGACGCCAATCTTGGCCATGCCGAGCCAGAGACCCACATACTGGGACCTGTTCTCCATGAAAAGGGCCACCACATCACCATCCTGAGGAGACAAACAATAAAGGGGGACTTAATAAGATTAACTAACATTAAATTTACTTTTGGAACAGCTTAATATGTGAACATGAGATCTTCAATGAAGTATAATACATATTGTCTATTTTTGCCCCTCATGATAAAAGACTTTATTTTATAGACGTACCTTGAAACCGCGCTCTAGCAGCAGGTTGGCCACTCTGTTGGAGTACTCGTCTAACTGTCGGAAGGTCCACCTCTCTCCCGTCCCCTCAAAGATGAGAGCTGTTTTGTCCCCGTAGCGGCGCACTGTTTCAGCAAAGATCTTGGGAATTGTGTTTTTCTCACTTAGGTGTCGTCTGACGTTCATCTTCACCTTCAATAACACACCAGCAGCACTGAAGACACAAGAGACAATTATTAGGAAAAGAAATTTCGACAAGGTAGAAGGATTTCTTGGAAATATATTATTGTGCAGGTTTTAAGAGACCATGAATTTCTCTGTATCACTTGCATTAGTTTTGCAGTCATTTGACCAAGGGAATAAGTTCATTTGCATCTATCTCCCTATACTTTGCAAAATGAGAAACAACAATGGCTATAAAAGAATATGACAGATGTTTGGGTGCAATTACATTTTAAGCAATTGTGCAATTACAAAAACATCATAAAAATCCAGAGACACTTTACTTCATGGAATCACTGCGATGGTGGTAATATTTTTATCATTCATCATGGAGTCAAATATTTAAATTGATGAGTAAATGTTTTATTTGATCTTGTTCACTGCTGACAATCAGATGCACTTCCCTTCCCCCTTAAGAAAAAAACAGTTAATAAATTACGTTAAGCACAGATGCTTAGACACACAACAAAAGAACCAGTTACAATCCAAACCATTTGAATTGTGTATACATGGCTTTGTTCAGTGTACACAGTGTGTTTAACATTGTAAACACCTGAGGCCTTGTCAGACCACATTACACGCTAGTAGGAGTCACTGAGGAAACACGGTGCCTGGACATAGTCAGATGTGGTGAATTTTTAACCTTGAAGTTTCAGACATTGTCAATATGTGGACAAATAACCAGAACACTATCAGAACTGCATTTATAGCTTCAAGTACTCCAAGCTGAGCAGGTACAACCAAGCCTGGATACTGAAGTTTAGGTAGTAATATGTCTTAAGCAGATAAAAACTTTGTATTGGAAATACTGTTTAGTCTAGGTAAGACAGAGAGGAACTAGGGAAGAAACTGTGAAAACACAGACAGCAGTATGCAGCTGGTTACTAACAAAAGGCCTACTGAGCAAGAGCCTCAGGTCCTGGGGCTCTGAGGCCAGTGAGTTCATCAAAGCTGCTTTCAGAGATGACCGTTTACATTTTTGTACAGTTGACGATGTGAATACACTTGCACATGTTTCTCCTATGGTCAAAATTGTTGAATTGTTGTAAATGGAGCAAACGATATCAGCATAAAAGAACCAAAACCACACTGATACATGGCTACAAATAAGTGAATGATGACCGTTCATGTGCTTACTGTAAATCTCGTCCAATTGTTTTGGCAAAAATCCGCAGGGATCTCCATCCTCCGCTTCCCAGGTAGAAGATCAGGATGGCAGGAAGCACCTGGTACCAAGGCAAGCCCACCAGTAGCCTCAACACAAACAGCATGACTGTGCAACACGCCAGACGCATCATCCTGAAAGAAAGCACAAGCATTAATATTGATGATGTGGATCTACAGACTGGCTAATAATCACAAACATCTCAGACCAAACATATAATAATGTTTAAACCTCTGAACCAAGGCCAACAGGACTCTCAATCTAAAAGTTGTCTCTATGAAGTGAGTGAATGAAATCAGTATGATGTACGTGTAACACACCTTCTTACATGTACATAATAATAATAAAACCAAGACATTCTCTTAGTTTCCTTTCCCCTTGCAGTCGAATAAAGCCCAATGCTGTGGAGACCTTGGGGGAAACCCTAACTGACAGTCTTTTTGTGACAGCTGAGAACAACAGAGGACAGCTTGTGTTGACATTGGTTCTCAGTGCCACCTGATAGCCAGGGGGATGATCCTAAACCAGTGATATAGGTTTACATTGCATATTATCTATTTATTACCCTTCTTTAACAAAAAAACAACAACACCAAAGGCCTTTTGTCTATAATTATGATACAAAAACTAGGTCTTTTAGCCATCATAATAAGGTAGAGTGAGAGATGCTGACTAGATATTTATTGCTCTGCCTCCCTGCATGTGGGTGTAATGGTGGTGATGGTGGCTGTATAGTGCCAATCCACTAACGCACTGCTATTTAAACATTCACCCCGTGTGGATGATTAAATCAGTCTAAGTCCAAAGGATCGACACGATGACAGAAACGCAGTTTCACTGCACCGGAAAAAGGCGTCATCATGCTCTAATGCTACACCCGGAAATTTAAAAGGCGCGTGGCATCATGTTGCAGTGGATAAAGAGGAACTAAAAGAGCGGCCAACCCACTGCTGGTTAGGCTACGCTACGCTAACCACACCATGTGCGCATACAGACAGGGCCCTCCATCGTAACCCGGCTACACAATACGTGTGTCGTGCTAACCAGATGGAGGGTATCATGGTAACAGGCGCGCCTCGGAGGCAGGATGCGCAGCGCATTGCGCGCAACGGCTTAGCAAGGAAGCTAATGGACGACATCATATAAGACGAAGATGCGGTTTATATGCTGCCTATTGTCGCGTTAATTACCGACAAGACACGCAGACCTGCCCGGTGTTTCAGTGTCGAGCCACCGCTCGGTGTCCGAGTCACCGGAGGGTGTGCGTTCACAAGGTTGACAAAAGGACAAGAGTCGTCACCTGGCTCTCTTCCCTTCCTCCTGACAAATAAGAAGCGGACCCATTAAAGTTAACCACGACGGCTGAGGGTTTGTGTACAGACCTGGCGCTCGGCTCACACCGTCACAGCGTGGAGATGCGCGCAAATCCCCTGACGTGAAAACCGGCTGTGTGCGATTCCACCCTGATCGGCTTATGGACCAGCCCGGTCGCCGCCGATGCTCGCCTGCTTGGACGGAGGCTCACAGAAACGCACCCAGACGGACACACGCACCGGTATCCCCCTCCGGTTGTTAATACCACACCGAGCAGCAGCTGCCGCGGCTCCTCGTCTCCGGCCGATCGGGAGTTAACGTCGCCTGGCTGTGCGCGTGGACTTTGACCCCGTGATCATCAACATCATCCCCTCATTGTCACCGTTACTGATATCGTTTCTGGGGCCATTGTAGCCCAGGCTGACAAGCGCAATTCAAATGACCTTATAATTTTCTTAGCAACGCCCGCCCACCGCCGACAACGTCACTGTGAGAGGAATAGGGCGCTGACGGACAGGCGCATGGGCCAATGGGGGACTGCCATTTATTTCCAGGGCCCATCCGGTAGGGGCGGGGTTTGCGGTACTGGTAAAGAGGAAATGCGGCGGGGCCCTGTATGTTAGATTCTCTATGCACAGTCTATGCAGCCAATTCACAGAAAACAGTTTTCATTCAGGGACAACAAACCCTGATGTTGCGTAAAATAAGGCTTCTGCCCCATCACCGCCATTCATGACTCACACACACACACACACACAAGGTCTGCGTCAATACCCTCCTATCAACACAAGGGACCCCCACCCCAGGAATGAGGAAGAATAATGTATTAAACAATAGCCAGGAGTCTCCTGCCACGTGATACTCTGGGCCAAGGTTTCCAGAGAAAAAAAAAAATTAAAACCCGTTCGACACCAGCCTGCTGTTTTTTTCTTCACAGCAACCGAACCTTACATCACCTGATTGCATGATTTAAGAGGCTCTTACTTTGAAAACCTGCTTGCTGCAGTTGTTTCTGCTCTCAAGAGGGTTTACAACCAGTATGAACAAATACACCGGATGGACCTTACACAGACTTATTATTATTATTATTTAGTGCCTGTTTTTAGTGAAATATTACATTAAAAGCATTGCATAGCCATGAATTACTACAAATGGTTTACTTCCTATAGTGCACCTTAAATGTAAGGGTATCCTGACACAATAAAGTCCTGTTCTTTTACAACAGCTTACAGGCAATTTGCTTTCAAACCGCTCAACCCAGTGTGCAAGGATAGCAGAAATTAATCACACCAACGTCAACATTTTACACCTTTATCCTTTAGCCTTTATCATCTGGTATGAACAGACACTGAAATGGTAACCAAATGATAAGCAATGCACTGATTAGGATAAGAAAATAAGATGAGCTTTGACCTGCAAATGAGAGATTAAGTACACTTCTTGGACTATCAGTCCAAGAAGACACATTATCAGTGGCTCTCAGACAGATATGGGCACACCCAATGTATTATACCAGTTGTTTGCGTACCCAATGCAGAACATGTGCTGCATATTTTACACATAGTACAATCAAGGTAAACTACAGAACAGACACAAGCTTATATTAATAGATCAACACAGTCTCAAAGTAGTCAGACAAAGCTGTCTGTGCAAAGAGAACATAAGTGCAAATAAAATAAACAAACCTCTATCTGAAGAAGAAATTTCAGTTCAACCAGTTCCTCCAATCACATCTTTAGTACAAATCCAATTTCTCATGGTGCCTCCTTCCCCTTGGTCTGAGGAATCATTGCCAGAATTCTCAGTCTTTTCATTCTCAGTCATTCAGTTCCAGACCAAAGTGGCTGTAGAGCTCCCGTGTGGTGGTCCCTCTCAGAGCAGCTGCAAGACACAGGAACATCAGGGTTACTGTCACTGTCAACTTTCTCTTGTCCTGTTTTCATACAAAGATCAGAAAAACATTAGAGTTCAACGCTCACCGAAAAGGATTTATATAGTGGCAATGTAAATTTCTCCCTTAAACACTGTAATAAATACAATACACTATCTAATATGTCTGACATGAATAGTACATGCCAAATGTAAAAATTAATTCAAAAGTGTTAACTTAAAATGTGAAGCCTGCCAGGGGAAGCACTGTCTATTATAAAAAGTAACATGGAACAAGGAACATGTAATGATTAGTGATTTTTGACCACAGACTGAAAATGAATACTTTCTCTGCAGATTCAAAATACTGTATACTTATATTACAATGTGCACAAAACTACATTTCTTCAACTCAAAAGTTAAATGAATAGGTCTGAACTTGATTTTATTTCACTATAAGTAAAAAGAATACAGATCTAATTGTCAGTGATCTTAACTGTCTGATAGAAGGACAGGCAGACATGGTGAAAGACAAAGGGACAGTTGTCTTTAAAGGGCACTGCAGGGCATCTCTGTCTCCTATCTCTAGGCACCCTGCCCACCGATCTCCTCCCTCATTGCATACACTGTATGCCATACAGCCATACAGTACAACAGCAACTCAGTGTTAAAGTGAAAGCTGAAAGCGTGTGAAGGGGGAAAGAGAGAGTGATAGTATGCGTTTGTATTTAACAGCGTGTGTATGCATTAGTGTATGCATGCGTTTGCATGACGGACAGAGATTGCGATTGTGTGTCCGTAAGAGATGTGAAAGACTCTTTGTGTCAGAGGGGAAACGCTGTCTCCATTCACCAAGAGGTCATTATCATCCTGACTCTCCAATGTACTGATAGAATTTAAGGAGATGGTCAGCTTTAATCTAACTCTGCTGTTTTAAAATAAGAGCCCACCCAGTTTTTTCTGCATAGGTTACTGTGGAAATGGAAAATAAGAGACACTGCAGCATACTAGGACAGCATCAAGACATGTGTGAAAGTAGGTTAAAAGTCATGTTTGTGTATGAGCCAACCACAAACCATAATATGATGGCTATGATTCACAAAACATTTGACTAACTGTGTAAAAGGTGCAAGCTTCTTGATTTTTCATTAACCTCATGTATTTCCAGCACAAGTGAACAAATAAACCGGAAACACCCTTACAACACCCACTCAATCACTGCAATTCACTTGCTCATATGTGAGTCACTAAGTGAAGTATGATGCCAGAAATGATAGTAACATGTGCTCGGAGAAGTTGAAATGTTAAGTCAAATGATATATGATAACACTGCTGTTTCTGGCTGGTTATTTCAGCTACCTGATTATAATCTAATATTTAATTCAGTCATATAAGATGTTGATCTAATGACACTAAATACTGTACAGGTGGGGCAATGTAGGCTAATTGGAAATTAGATTGTTGGATTCAATCCTGTGTTAAGTGAAAGCCATAGCTTTTGTTTCAGCCTTAAAAGGCAAACAGAAACTCTGCTGCCCTCTAGTGGCTGGCTGTAGAAACACAAAATGAACATTGCATTTGTAAAATTTGGGGCAATTACAGTGCCTCTACAAACTACTGAAGAGAAAAGATATCCTCTACATACTGTATGAGCAAAAAATATCATACCTATGCGGCCCAGGAGTAACTGTCCAATGTCTTTGATGTCATTGTATTCATGCAGCATATCGATGTGACGTTCCAGCTCCTCTACACTGTATCCCCTGAAGAAAGACACACAACTGGTCTAAAACAAAGCAGAGCGTGCTCATATGGAGGCGCACAAACACAACCTGTAATAATCTCAAAGAGAAGCAAATCAGATTAAAATTCACTCTCTCATGTCTGCAACTCCGAAATATGACAATGAACAGTCCACTCTACATGCTTAACACCAACACAATGAAAACAAACGCAATCGCACACAGCTGTACTCACTCAGCCTCCAGCTGTGCTATCTCTGTGTCCAGCTGATCTCTCCTCTTCTCAAGATCTGCCACCTCCTCTGCAGGACTAACTTTAGGACTCTCGGTTGCTTGAATCTGCAAGGTGCGAAACGGGCACACATAATAGGATGTACATGTGGCAATAAATATAGGATGTGTATGTGTGTTACAGACAGGGCCAGGGTTTTACTTACAGGTGATTTGAAATTAGACTGTACCTTCTTAAAATTTGAGAATGGAGTTCTATGGAAAGAGTGAAAGAAATCACTGTTAAAGTAGGACATGTATAATGAGAAAATGATCTGTTATAAATGTCAGCAATTAAACAAATTAAACAGTTGTGTGCGTGTGTTAACAAAAAGGTTAAAAGCAAGACTGCAAACTTCCAAGAAAAAGATGTGTGTCAAACAATTCCTCTCACAAATACTTGGCAATTATCACCCCAAGGATTAGACAGGCATCACAGAGGACAAGCACATTTCTTTTATAATCATAAAATGACTTTTAGGAGCATTCATTAAAAAAAAATCACATAACATTACAACATTGGCAATTCCAACACACACACAAACATATAACACTACAGTCAAAAATACTGTTCAAAGAAGAATCAACACACATTTTTACAGTTTGAAAAACAGAAGGGACAGTCAGGCAACACTCAAGTGAAAACAGGTAGTTTATTGAAAAACAGAACAGATATAGTTGCTCGTTTTAAACAGAAATGTCAAATTACTGACTTTAACTAAATGTTTAACTGCAGTCACGGAAACACTTCTCACACCGTTATGTAAGGTTAAGTCAGTTACATGCATTTAATATCAAACATTTCGAAACACCTGAAATTAATGTTATTATGTTACAGAAAGCTAGTTCGACATGCTAATGATGCTAAGGTTAGCTGTGACATTACCTTTTTGGGGCTCCTTTCTTCGAGTCTTTTCCCTCCGGCGTTGACACAGAAGAGCTGTCTTCACGACACTGGCTCACAGCCGGCTGAGCTGTGTTCATTCTGCCTCGGGTTCGACTCCAACCTGCATGTAGCGGTCGATTTCAAGCAGGAAATTAGCGCATGTTAAAAGTAGGAAGTTTGCATTTCGCGGGTGATGGTAACTGAACTGCTGATTGGTTCCTAAAACCGAGAGGCGGGGCTTTGGTTCGTTTAGTTGCCCTTTTGATGCCGTTATGAAAATGGGGATTAAGCAACAAACAAAAAAAATTGTAGCCTATTTAAAATTGATAACTGTTACAACATATCATCAAATTATGCCCTTTATATATGATTTAACTTGTAGAAATGAATTTAATATTCATTTTGATTACAGATCATATTTTATATTTACAGTTTATTCGTAAATATACAAGAAAAAAAAACCAAGTAAAAAGATCCCCCCCAGTGTGTCCAAGGCCACATATTTAAATATCCTAAGACAAAGAGAGTACAGTACTTTATTTTATTTACTGTACAAAATCAGTCAATTAACTTGAAGAATCTTTTTTTGTTTGTTTTTTGGTTATTGCATGACCTAAATGACTGGCACACTCTTTCTGTTGCACAATTTAAGGTTTCAGTTCCATTTATTTCACCGGTGTGTCTCTGCTGTGCACTGCTACACTGAAATATTTCCCTCTTGACCAACAGGTGGTGACAAAGCACTGCATGAGTTGACTCCTGATATCTATCCTCATCACATCTCCTTGATTCCCTCTCACATCACTTACATACAGACTATCTCTCTCTCACCCTCTGTCTGAAACAACCCACACGCTTCTTGACTGAGAGGAATATTGCATAATCAGAGAGCAAAGCTGTGGCCTGTATCCATGTGCTAATCTAAACTGAGGCCACTGTGGACTACTCACCAACCAAGCAGCCTCTGAGTCAAAGCCACCAGTGCCCTAAATCTAAATCGGTGCTGGATTAGCAAAGCAAAAGGTCACGTTCAAGCCACAAAAACACACACACACACACACACACATACACACTTTTCCACTGCATATTGGGGCCAGAGTCTTTCCGGCATGGTTCAATTGGCAAGCACCAAAGGATGGGAGAGCATGAGCAGAGAGAGACAAGGTTCAAAGAAATGAGAAGAGGAGGAGAGAGAAAGAAAAGGGAAGTCAAAATGTGGTTCTGGAAGAGCTGATGTTAGGGTGGAGGATATGAAATCCAGTCCATTCTTGCCTTTTGCTTTATGTCCCGAGGATTCATTGCTTATTTATCAGTTGTTTTAGAAAGGCAGAGAGGGCGGGAAATGAAAAATTCACACAAGGAGGCCTGGCCTTGTCTCCTTTTAGATATCGAAAGATTACACACGCTGGGCAGTAATATCTCCTGCATGCAATAGTGCAAGTGAAACACAAAAATATTCCACCCCTTAATGGTTGGATGTCTCCTCAATTAAGGACAGTTGCATGTTTCATCAATGATAATAGCACATAAGCATCCAGCATTTCTTGTGTCACATAACTTTTTTTTCTCTTAAAAATAAAAGCTAAATGGATTTGAGAAACACACAAAAAAAGTTTTCTATTGAAATGTCTTAGTCGGTTATTAAGATATAGTCCTATTAGGATCACCCGGAAAAGACGAATTTAAAAGAGCCAGTGAGAAAAGTGAGTGTAAGAGAAACCTGAGTGTCATGAGTGGAAGGAACAAGACAGAAGGTTGAAACAGCAGGACAATAAGAAGAAGGGAGGCGGAGGGATAGGAAGCTTTGGTTTGTAATATGACTTGGAAAGCCTCCTATCTATCCTGTTCATAATTCACTGAGGCCTCGCCGCTTATCTGTGCTGCATCTAAATTCCACTGCTGGGGAATTATGGCTAGGACCCATAAAACACACACACACACACACACATACACACTAGAATATGGGAGTGAAAAGCCAAAAGATGAAGGGACAGAGAGAGAGTGTAAGAGATGCGGTGGACAGTATGAGGGTATGAGGATGAGCACATTGTGACAGAGTGAGGGCCAGATGAAGAGGATGAATCAAAGCATGTCATAAAACATCAATAAACCTCTAAAGGCCACGCTACGAGCTCTGCTTACACTGGGGGCGATTATGCCTTTAAATAATTCACTTAGCCCGTGCAAGTGTTTATTCTTACAAATACTGGATGCATTCAGACACAACCACACACTCCAACCAAAACGCACAAAGAGACTTGCACACGTTCAAGCACCGAGGCGGTTTAAATTTATATTTATGTTATGCTGTTTTAGTTGAGTTCAGCTGGATGGTGAGAGTTATGAGGGAAGGAAGATTTCACGTTCAGTGCCTCCCACCTCTATTTTTTCACAACAATCAAAACAGACAATATTCCAAACTACAGGCGCATTTATCATAATGGCACCGATGTTGACGCAGTCAGGACGGCCGTTGACCCATGAAATGAATATGATATTTTTCACAGCATTTTCAAACAGTGTCAGATCAAACACCTTTACGCCACGTTGACTGTAACCGTCAGTTAGACTGGTCAAGTGACATTATTTGTACATTAGAACGACTATAGCGAGAACAAACAAAACACATCGCAGGCAATTTGTGGAGGTGGAATACTTGTGTGACAGTAATTCCCTGTTACAGCACTTGCTATTCATGAAGAAATAAGTGGGAGTTTGAATATATCTACATCAAAGGGAAGCCATCATAATCTGAGAGGGTTTTCATGTCTGAAGCCGTGTCGTTGTATTAATGCCATCACAAAATGACTATTTATGTCTCTGCCAGGGAGGCTTCGGTTGGATATCAGCTCCCCTATGCCTCCATCTGTCAGTGGTATGCGCTGTTTCTTATTCATTAGCTCTGAATCATCCGTCTAACAACTACCTCTACTTCCTCTCTGGAAAAGTTCTGTGATTTTCCTATTGTGTGATTAGTCTCGTTGCCTCTCTGACTCATTAGGTTTATTGTCAGGATGCAGCTTCCTGCTTTTGCCTCTGATCTGTACGGGTGACATTTCAGTGCAACTATCATCTCTGTGACTCTGTCAGAGTGATTTATCTTCATACTTATGTTTTCCCATTCAGACATGTTTGCTGTCACCTTGTTGCCACAGGGCTGAGTGCGTACAAACAGAGTTTAATGCTGTGGATAAAGGCTGCACTGTTTTTTTATGTTGACATTTTATCTTTAACGGATGTATGAGATGAACACATCAGGAGGTTTACTTGCTAAATTCAGATTATGAACAGATGTGGCTTACCAGCAAACATCGACATAAAATAGCGACATAAAATATGCACCAAACACAGCACACGTTTGTGAAACTTCTTCCCATGGTTTCCATTCTTCCATTCACTTGGTTTGGTTGACATTAAGAGTGACAAAAAAAAAACTGATCAGAGATTTTCCACACCATTTTATTAGCAACAATGTGTGTGTTAGTTATACATTAGAAACAAGGACCATTTCTGCTGTACTGTACTGAGTCTGAAAAACCAACTAGCCCATAAAATAAAGCAAGAAAGTCAAATACTTTAAGGTAAAAGCAACACAGCGTTTGAATATACACTTATAATAATAATAATAATCGTAATAATATTCATAATAATAATATTTCTCTCATAATTCTTTATGGCACTACAATTCCTGTGCAACTGTCACATAGTTTTAATTTCAAAAGTTAGGATAGCATCGCATTAAGAACTATGTTGGTTGCGCGAGTGTGTGCATGTGAGTGTGCATGAGTGTGTGTGCATGTCTGTGGGCATGTCTATTGTGATCTTGTGTAACTGCAGGAAAGCACATGTCACAAGAGGAAAAACATAAAACAAAGTTACAGTTTCACTCTTTGGGAACGAGAACTGAGCATGATTTCTGGTAAAATTAACAGTGAAAGGGGGAACAAGAGCCTTTGCCATCCATTTGGGGGGGGGGGGGGGGGGGTAGGTGGGGGGGGGGGGTGAGTAGGTGGTGGGCTATCCAAGATGGTCAATGCAATCTGCTTCACACTCATCACACAGCCACCGGTAAATAATGTCATTCATAAAATGTGTGTCCTGTGTCCATAAAACTCCTCCAGCCAGTCAGGCCAGTCAGTGAAGCCTGGGAAAAAACAATCCCAAGAACTCCTCTGTCCAATAAGATGAGAGAAGAAAGAGACAGCAGTATGTTATGGCCTGTATATATATCAATACATGGATATTGGGAGATGAAATAATTGTTAGCCAATGAATCCAGATATAAACAAATCAGAGACAATGCAAGGACTGTGATGAAAAGTTCACTGACTGTAAACTTAGTAGTAGTAGTATAATGAAGATGACACTGTAATTTGTTACAGTGTTGCAATAAAAAGATTTTGCCTCTGAGCGACACCTACTGCTTGAACCTGTGTTGTAGCATTGATTGGTAAAATAAACATTTACAACATTGTGTTGAACCCCGAGTTTGTCACGTTGTCAGTCATTCTTTGCATTGCCACGATGAACTGTGTGGCACATGAAAACTTCACCTTACAATTCACCCTTTACAATAAATGTTTATAGTGTTATTGCAACCCACCACTGGGTTCACTGGTATACACAGGTTGTGTTAAATTTTATATGGAATATGAATTTTAGTATAACAATCAATCAAGTCAGACACACACGCACGCACACACACACACACACACAGGCACACATGCATGCAAGCACGCTCAAACATATGCACACAATAGCAAGAACCTAGCCCCCTTTGGCACCTAGTCCCCCCCCCCCTTCCTGCAAGAACACAGAGGTCTTTCGACACTTCAGTGTAGAATACTGTGTGTACACTTGTTGTTGTCAGAGAAACCAGCCTCGCATTGTAGTACAGACCCCCGTGAAAGACTGTGGAAAACAAGCTGGGACTTGAAAATCTCCTGTGAGCCCTTTCAGTCTTAAAATATTATGGCCTAAGTTAGATCCCTCTAAAATATATGTGGGTGGCAGTTAAATCATGACAGCTCCCGTCCTCTAGTCCTTCCACTAGCTGTAAACTATAATTTAGAATTTGAATCATCTGCGGATGGAGAAACAGACAGATCATCCTATTACAGAGGACGAAAACACTGGACGTCTTTGAATCATATTTGTTGTTGTACCAGCAATGGGAGAGAATGGAACCCTGCCAGTTATGTCATTTTGACATAATGCTAATCTAGTCTTTCCGGTCATGGGGTGAAGTGCCGAGGCAAAGTACGGATCAAATATGATCAACTGTTAAAACAAATTCCATCCTTATTATAAAAGCAACTATTTAAAATAAGTTCATCATACTCATAATTAGCATTTTTAATTTCAGGAACAAATTCTTTTTATTCTGTATTGGCTCAAGTGCAAGGTCCTGGACCTGAGCATAGTACTTTTTAAAATGCAATCCTGAGAGCCATCTGAGTCCTCCATTCTGCAAGAGGTGACCAGAAGAATGAGACCAGACTACATGAAACAATATACGGCTGGACTAAATTGGTCAAAATGACAAAAACAAAGTCTGACTCATGGCCAGTCCAGCCTAGGCATCTCCGAGACACGAAAGTCCATCCTCACACAGCTAAACATCAGTGCTGATGCTACAGCTGCGTGTGAACATGTCCCTCATGGTGACCGACCGGGCAAGGTTTGGTTTGCGATAGTTTGAAATGTTCACAGGCACTGGCAGGTCCAGATCCTGCTGGTGGACACTGCGGTAGCTGATCCGGTCACCTCCGTTCCTCAGCCCATCTGGTTGGTGGTGGATCTGCGGCTGAGGGGGCTGGAGGTAGAAAGGCAGCTCATGATGTGTGCAGGATGGACAGAAGGTCTGTGACCGTGTCAGTTTCCTGGCCAGTGGAGGGGTGGAGAAAAGGGCGGGCCCATTTGGGATGGAGGAGGCGGCGGCTGTCGCCGCCACAATGTTGTGATTGGAGTGGACCGGTGGGAGGCGGGATGTAACCGCAAAGTCTGGCTCCTCCTCCTCCGACTCTGACTCTTCCTTCTTACAGCAATAATACTGACGGTGGCGGGAGAGGGAGGACGGATGAAGGGGAGCAGAGGTATATGAAAAAGAGAGAGGGAGCGGAAAAGGGGGAAAAGCACCAAATGATATTAAATGTAAACAAGAGACGATGGCAAGGATGTAGGAAATAGCAGAAAGAATGACAAAGAAAACGACAAAAACAGGAAAGAGGGAATCGAAAAGGAAGAACATGTGTTAAAAGGTTGATAAAGCTGATCATCCTCATTGACAGTCTGTAGGAGTCATACTACTACTCCACAAAATTTAGCTTTAGATTCACTTGCTGGCATCCTGCCCACATACATGAACCATACTATATGGAATACGTCTGATTGCACTGTGATATATAGGAATCCCGTGAACTGCAATCAGCTCCAAAGGGAAAGAATATGGTAATTTCCCCTTCAGCAAAGTTACCTTCTGGCTTCAGTTGAGCTTGGTAAATGGATTGCACTTTTCTACAAAGTGCCTTACAATTTGCCTCTGATTCCCTCACACATCGTGCACACACCAGGGATAACCTACAGGAGCACTTTAAAGTTGTGTGTTTTGCTCAAGGACACCTTGTCAAGCAGCTACAGTTACTGTTAGGACAGTTTTTAAACTAAGATCAAATTTTTAAATCTTATGGGCTATACACACACACACACACACACACACACACGTATATATTTAGTCAAACACGACAGGCCAAAGTTATTGAACGCAATCATATCAATAACAATCAACAAACTGCGGTAGTGAATGAAAGAGGGGCTCACCTGCAGCCTACAGTAGCACAGGACTGCAATGATAAGGAGTAATATAACTGTAGCTAGAATTCCACCAGTGATGACCACTGTCCCGGCTGTCATTCGAATGGCTCTCCATCAACACCCTGCAGAGAGCAAAAGGAGGGGAGGATGGGGGGGGGTGGTGGTAGAAAAATGAATAAAAGAAGACATTTATCAGTACATTGGCTTCATTAAGTAGATTATAACAGTTTGTCATCTCGGTTGTGCTCATTAAATCATGCATGGTGAGGCGACATGCAATTGAATCATCTCACAAAATGCTGCTCCTGACATGAACAGGGTCTCAGACAGGAACACAAAGGAAGTGTGACAGATACCGAGTCAGCGTTCGGCGGCGGAACGGCAGTAAAGCTAAGATGCGGAGATGACAGGAGAGGAGCTAAGAGGTAAATGAATGGCGGGACAGAGGAGGGCAGATGTGAGCAAGCAGGTGATGGAAACCACGGAGAAGATGAAGTGAGCAGTAGGGATAGCAAGAGATTTGATGAATGATGCAGAGAGACAAAGCGTTGCAGGGGACGGGGATGGTGGGGTGAGACAAACGAGGAGAGGTAATACACAAACATCAAGAGGACTGAATGATAGAGAGAAGAGATAAAGATTGGATATGTCACCGATGCATTGATGTATCAAGTGAGTGAATGTTTGAGGACACTCGTGAAAGCGTTTTCAAAGTCAAAGTGAAACAGCAGTTTGAGAGCGCTGCTTTCCTTAATCAGATCCATCCCCTAATGAAACAGGGGTCGTTTAGAAGTCCAGACCACGGAGAGAGAAACAACAGCCATGACAGGATGAACGCTTTGATTCAACAATGAGCAGAATGACAGCGAAGAAGACACAGAACAACATAAGGTACAGTGCAAAGCAAACATAGGGAAAGATTATGACGGGTTTTTTTGCATTAATCATCTGAAAAACATCCAAGTCAGCAGTGGGTGACCTGTGACCTCTGAGGTCACATGGTCTTATGAAAGACAAATGACGAGATGGTGACCCTGAGCCTTAAGCTCATTTTCAGCAAGTTTTGCAGATTTACAAAATGATTCTTACTTTTGGAATGAACGCAGCAACTCTTGAAAAATCTTGGAAATCTGCAACGACTCTACAGCTCAGCACTTAATTACACATTACATTATGCATCAGTATTACATTTACAGTTACGACTGCTGGGACAGGGTTTTACAAGGCTTTAATTGCAGCTCATTTGATTAAACTGGCCTTATGCATGCTATACACACACACACACACACGCACGCATGCACACATATATACACTACTGTAAATCATATTAAAGTAATCCTGAGTCATATTATATACGACAGCCATATATGTCTTTGAAGATGGTGAGGTCAAAAGTTGAGCTGTATCTGTAAAACATGCTGTAAAAAAAATATTCACTATAAAATTTTATTATTATACTGAATTAATTATTCAAATAAAAGTGACGAGTATTGTAAAAGTGACGTGCCCTGTGCCTTTATATGCCTGCAGATATATGACAGATGTGCAGACCCTTCACTATATCCACTATGTACATGTGTCATGACCACACAATCACACTGCAATGTGGATAATTGCCTGAAACTAAAAAATAGGCCAGCGGCCTTGTTGCTTAGCTATGTCTCAATGTTGCAAGCCATTATCGGCAACACGCACAGAGCAGAGTAATGCTGCGTTGTCAAGGTTTAACTCCGCTGGGACATGGACACACCCTAAAATAGAAAGGGTGTGTCCACAAAACTATGACACATCGCGGAGTAAAAATAAGTCAAACGGTCGGTCATATTATTTCCTGCTTATTCACCTTATATTTTAGAGAAGCTCTGCAGCAGCATCTGTCAGCTGACTAACATTCACTTTAATGTATGACAGTGCATACAATTTACCAAATGATTGACAGCTCTGACCTTCACACCCTGAAAAAAAAAACCCCTTTAAACCATATGAAATTCCTCTGTGGGCAACTTGTCTCAGCCATATCAGCTTCCATCCTGCTCTGCCTCGATACAGTTAGAATGGATCCGCCACTCTCTACAGAAGACATCTGCCCAGTCCACAAACACAAGGCAGCTACTCTTCCCTAAAACTGTAATGCAGCTGGACTCTAATGAAATCAGCAGGCCACACAGTCCACCAACCCAATCAATACGAAGGAACAACAAGAACAGAGCGCTTTGTCCTGACAGGCTTTGGCTGAGACCAAAGAGGTAAATAAAGAGACCAGCAAACTGAGGGGAAGAGTGTGCATTAGTGAGTAATACGTCCAAATACGCTGCGCAGTATTGACCTGACACACTGCAGGCCTATAATCAAGCCTTTACTCACTGATTGAGTTAGCTCCTTATCATACATTAATACATTGTCAGTGGTATAACGAGGAGCCTGAAACTACACTAATCAATACTTTTGAATAAACGATTGGAAAAAAAAACATCAGCCTCGTCAATGTTTTTCAGCTCAGCTTTGCCTCCGAAATGTGTAACAAAGACAAATATTTGCTGACAAGGATTTATAAGGTCATGATATGCCAGTGATATTCAATGAGTCCAATTCCCAACACAAAATCTGTTAATTTGTTAACCTCACCGTATGTTCAGTATGTTCCAGTGATTTCTTTTCAGTTTCAATAACATTATTGCACATAATTATAATTGCACCAATGAGATTTTTTTTTTCTACCATGTCGTCTACTGCATTATAGAAAGTACATTATGACAGTAAAACAAATCCTCTGCTGCCTTTAAACGTGTTTGCTCATATCAGCAGTGTTTCCTGTGGAGGTATTGAGCTGTTTTTGTAGGAAGAAGAATAACCACCTCTTGACCTTTGACCCCACTCTAATTGGTGCCCATAACGTTTGGAGCACACTCACACAATGCAGGGCTACAACACATAACTACGCGCCAGAATAATATCATAACAAAACACAACATTACTTAAAGCTAAAACACTATGATTAACAAAACCAGCGATACAGCTGAAGTCATCCATCTCTGTTTACACACAAACTGTAATAAACACACACACACAGAGACATGTGCATGCAGCAGCGTTCGTCATCGTGCAGGGTGGGCATGCGGTGCATGTCTCCTGGGGCTCCTTTAATCAGATCTGTGTGTGAGGAATGTGTTGCAGGCGACAAACAGCGTTAATTATTTAACCGTACACACATGCACACTGGCGAAAAGGCAAAGTCGTCCGCTCAGCTCCTTCTGCTGGTCGTCATCCACAGGGATGACGAGTGGGACGGGTGCGAACGAAGAACAGCAGCGGGCACAGCGCAAAGACACACACAAGCGCTCACATGCAATGTGCAAGCTAACATGCTCAGACAGTGGGCTTTGGACTAACTTGGCACGCTTTGATGAAACATGGCAGGGATCACAGCAGAGGCCTTGCTAAGAATAATGACTGTTGACAGGCTTTCAGCTCAGTCGGGGAGAAGTACACAGTAGGTGGCGGATTCGAGTCCTACACAAGAGACAATAACATGCCCTAAGTAGAATGGGATGAACTCTATTACAAATGTCGCCATCATAGAGGGACTCACACACACACTTTACTTGGATATTGTTTTCAAGCGCACAGAAACAGAGAGCGGATTTGATCACATAGAGAAAAACACAATGAGCAACGCTTTGTCAAGTGTCGTGATGATGTCTGATTACAGGGCAGAGTCTATTGTCTACCCTCTAATAATCTGTTCAATCAGCGGGCGTTTGTTGAAATAATTGACGGCTTACATAAGGTCCACCTACGGTGTCAGTCAGATTTCCATGTCGGAACATTACGCACGTCCGCCAGCACTTGAAGGTAAGTTTTACTTTCTCCAGCAAACACGTCACCAAGACAAATATGTCACTGTGAAAGTGATACGTTTGTCTTACAACAGATATTTACTCTTACTGCTGAGAGTAAGATGAGACGACTGATACCAGGCTCATGTCGAATGTGTCAGTTATGGGACAAGCAGGAGGCAAATTGCTTGGCTTTGCACAAGGACTGCAAACAAAGAATGGAAAACGCTTCCAACAGTAGTAGAAAAAAATGTGCCATCGCTGTCATCATTTTAAAAATAACATTATGTCTCCTCTTTTCGCCATAATGTAACGAAAATGACAACTTCGTAAAAAATTAGTTATGGGAAGCGAACACTTTTTAACCAACAAACTTCTTGGAAACACATGGACTGAAGTACGCATTTTTAGAGGAGCTTATAAATTCCCACATAAGCCTCGTCACAGTTACGCTCTGACCCCGGCTGAGCCATCGCTCGGTTCTCTCGCTCGCCCTGTTCCCGCTTAACATTTCACTACACTCACATATTTTACATTACTGCTGATTCTTTGTGCCCCGGCAACAACCTCCGAGAATAATGAGAACACACAGCTGCTCTGCAGCCTCATGCCTGTACTGAGAGGCAATGACCAACTCATCTCCAACTCCGACCTTGAGTCAGGTACCAGGAATCTCAGAGGGTTTTCAGGAAATATGGAGTGGGGGGGGGGTTCAGGGTCGTGGGTGAAGAAAATATGGGAACGAGTCTCTGTTATAGCCATGAATGACGACAGGAATAGGTTTTATCTCTCTCATGTGTCTTAGCAACGTGGGCAATGTTTCTGTAATTAGAGCCCCTCTGTGAACAATATATCATTAAGATGGCTCTTGGCTAGTATGAATATAGCACCGTGAGGATGTTTGGAAAAAAAAATCTGTGACCTGGGGGTCTTCATTTAATTATACAGCTTACTAAATGTCTCTCATCTATCAGAGTGACCTTGCCCTGCCGTTCTTCCAGTTTCAGTTGCTTGCTGATGTAAGAAGAACCGCTGTAACTTTACCCACGTTGTTGAAGCAACACAGTGTGATGTCGTTTTCAGTCAGCTGCTTGCACAGTGTTTTTAGGATCATCGTCCTTTACACTACTCTACTATGCCAATACAAGAAACAAAGAAGAGCGGAGAGAAAAATAGCTTCTCCCAGTGTGGAAAACTACAAAACTGCTTGTTTGTTATTTTATTTTATTTTATTTTATTTTATTTTATTTTATTTTATTTTATTTTATTTTATTTTATTTTATTTTATTTTATTTTATTCTACTGACTTTTTCTCTGTAAACTGGGCACTGCTTAAAAGGAATTTCCCGCAAGGGATTAATAAAGTATTCTGAATCTGAATCTGAATTGAAGATGGAAATATCTTCTCCCCTGAATGGCGACAGAAAACGAACCTTCACATTCAAATCATCCCAAAATAATTGCATATAATCCCAATTTGTCAGTCAGACACTGCACTTCCTGCTCCTCCCCTCTGCCATGCCATGCTTTACCCTCTGCTGTGCAAATAACACCACTGGTCTATGTGTGACAGGCTATAATCTCGCCTCCTGCAGAAGCTGAAGCTGTCTCAGAGATATTCCAGTTCTCTGAACTTCCCAGCTGAATGACTGAAAAGCGGCTTTAAACGCTTAAACAGAGTTTCGCAAGGGGTTCAACTATTCTTAAAAAGTCTCTATACCTGAAGTGGATCTTCTGACCTCATAAGAGACCGCACTCGTTGCTTTATTGACAGACTCTTTATTGAAAGAAAATATCATCAGTTTAGATAATTTGTTTTCATGTACCACACATGGGAATCGGGACTCATAAACTCCGCAGTGAAAAAGGCTGCAGCTGTTGCAATCTTGGGTATTTACCCCTAGGTGTTTCTCACGTTTACAGTATCTCACTGACTTCCTATGCTGCAGAATCAACACGCTCAATCAGCCACCGATGAGGCATGAATACTGCCGGCAGAACTAGGCACAATGCAAAACCCAGAGGTTTGCTGCAGAGGCAAAACGATAGCTCGACGAGCAACAATTGCAACCTACCACTGCAACCACCGCAACCACTGCATGAGAATCTAACCAGAAAGTTGGGGCGAGTACATATATTTGTATCCGTGCATGAACACTGAATGGGATTAATCCATCCATAACAATAGATGGTGTCCGTAACTGGTTCCCGCTTGGGTTAAGAGTTCAGCGTCAGTCACATCAGCTAAGAAATCGCAGTGACACTTGTATAATTTTAGCCCTGGTTGGGAACAGGTTTGCTTTGGGTTGACTGGTAAAAACAAGTTGACTAGAAATAGCTCCCTGTGACTCAGCTGAGCCGCCGGTGTGTGATGTCATCCGGCAGCTTCGACAGACAAATGTGTGAAACTCAACAAGTAAACAAGGTCACGTATGTCGGAATCAGTGCCAGTGGAGCTGCGTGGACTCACAGAAAAGTTAATGAAGTTGATCTCAGTGCTGCACTACATGTCACAGCTCGCACGATTTTGTACTTCTCTGCTTTCCTTGCGAGTTTTCATTCCTTCCTACTACCAAGTTTGGAATTGGTCGACATAGAAAAGCAAGCACAGGAAGCTGATTGACAGGCCAACATGAACTGCTTTCACATTACACTGCGTTTGCTACTGCATGTTCAAACCCCTCAACTGTTTCACCCCCACCGTGTCGACGGCAGCTTATCAAACAAAAGTGTGTGGGAATGGGGGAAAAAAAATAGTGTAATAAAATCAAAAAATAAAAAGTGTTGATATACGATACCACAGTCAGAAATTGATTGTCTGGTTATAGACTGAGAGGGAATTGTAGTTTATAGAAGGATGCAAGGGAGGTGGAGTGTTTTTTTGCAAACTGTATGAGTGTAGCGTCCTGAGCTCTTGTCAAAGTCAAGGACACGTAAACCTGACCAGCCATAACTGCTGATATTTAATCTAGATGCATGCATTAAAATGCACCGTAGATTAACCACTAAGGATAAGAAGGCTACTCGCATTTTGCAGACACACACTCACACACACACACGCACACACCACAGTGCATGCAGCGAAACAAGGGGCGGTGGAGTGAAGGTCACGTCATATTATAGCATCCTAACCTGGTTATGACAGCGCTCACTGCTACTTAACCCCAGCTGCTGCTGCCAATGCACTCGTCGGACAAAGCATATGGTTGGTGGGTTGAGGAGAAGAGAACAAGAGTAACAAAACTTAACTAGTCCAGTCAGAAGAGTCTCAGCAAGGTCAGAGGGTACGACCTGAGACACAGATGAGATCATCAAGTCATCACATGGACACCAAATAAACGCTTACAGCATCTCTGCTGATCATTACCCAAACCAGAGCAACTGCACGACACACAAGAAAACAACAACGTTTGTTGTTGTTTTTTTTCTAATGCCTATAAAAGATAACACCTTGAGTGACTAAATCATTCAGTGTGATGTCACAGCATTATTAAAGGGGCTTGTATGATTCAGGAGAAAAGTCCGCAATGAACCGGCTTCGGTTTTCTTCAGGTGTAAAATCCTGCACAGTGAGTTTGAAGCTGGAGAGTCGGTTATGTTACGGAAAAATAACTGCTTCTGAAAAATGGTGTGTTCATGTGTGTTCAGACAAAAAAAAGCAACTTTGCAGCTTTTGATAAAAATCAACCGAAAAAAGGATGAGTTCTTCACAGCCTTAATTTGAAATTTTCCTTGGTCTTCTCTGCACACACACACACACACACAGCACACACACACACACACACTCTCTGCTGCTCACATCCCTGTGGTATGCGTCATCAAACCCCTCTGATTACAGGAAAGAGGTCCTTGTGGAGCAATCTGTACATGTGTCTGAGTGTAGATAAGACACTGAAACATCAGATGCAGGATATTTCCAGGTTTGTGTTTTTGCTTTTACTCGACAGTTACCTCTTGGCATTCGTCTGTAGTTTTTGTAGGTGCCTGCAAAGGTCAAAAGGTCTACGCAGAAGGAAGATCGGACACGTGCGCTTTAACTTTCGACAACAAGCAGGCGGTGTGTTACGCAGACGACGGAGAGGAAAGGGGGAAATTTAGAAAATAAAGAGCAGAGAAGAAGAAAACAGAGCAGGGAGGTCAGCTGTGAGAGGACGCGACGCATGCATGTCCTTGAAATGTATCGATAATTGATGGGAATGAGTTAAAAGCTCAGTTAAAGGCCGATGGCTGCCTGGTTGTTAGTCCTAATGGTCAGGATGGAAGAGGCAGTGTGTGTAAGAGTACGAACAGGTCTTGAGTTACTATGGCGACAGGGCCATTACCGACTGACATTTTACAATGGCCTCTGCTTTTCGAGTAGGTGGTTTACACGTATAATTTCTGGTCCGATTCTACTTGAACAAACTTTTTTTTCATGCTTGATCAGTGTATGCTAATGTGAAAGCTGGTGAACTCGTTGCACTCAGAAACTGAGGAACTGCAAGTGCGCAGTAAGTCTAGTTTGTTTTTTGTTATTTTTATAATTGTAGTGGTTTGTTCTCAGCCAGGGACCAGATGCAGAGTTTGCAGATACTATAAAAAATTCTGAATATTTCATTCTAAGTTTTATTTTGATGTGACTACCCAACATTACATAACATATTACAAGACAGAGGATGACAACTTTTTTCCACTCGTGCTGTTAGATATTGTGTACAGAGTAGGACACAAATGCAGCATGATTTGGAAGTGAGTCTGGTGATGTTACTGTATCTTCAGATCACAGTATTTAGATAGTATCAATGAAAACTGAATATTTTGCCAATACACTTATTGGTACTATGCATAATGCATGCTGGTCTTCTGCTGGTGTTTCTCCTCAGCCTCCTCTTGTTCTCCATCCCTGCCTCCATGTTACTCCTCAGAATGAGCTTCAGCTTTTTTACAGTCACTCAGTGGGATGAGGCCAGCTGACCAGTGACTTGTGCAGTATGTGTGTGTGTGTGTGTGTGTGTGTGTGTGCGTCGGTCATATTGATGTTTATGCGGGAACCCCTCTGTGCATGAGTGTGATGTGTGAGCATGTCAGGGTGTAGCTGCGAGGGTAGTCGGGAGCGTGGTGCTGAAGGGGGGAGGGGAGGAGAGGCGGGTGGAGGAAGGGAGGAACTGGTGGTGGCTGTTTAACATGATCACAGAGCAGCCATATTCCCTTCCCCCAGTCTCAATCCATCCACTCCACTTCTCCTCCTTATGGCCACCACAGTGGATTTATCATGATTCCTCCTCCCAAATGTGCTTTTTAAAGGTAATTAAACTGATAAGCAAGTACACTTTAAACGCCCTGAAAAACAGCAGTGGCTATGCTGCCTCCGTAATTGTATTCACCCTTGACTATTCTACCACCATTAAACCTCCCCACCTCCTCATCTCCATCCCTCTCTCCCCGTTTTACGTACTCCACTGTCTACACCTCGCTTCATCTTTTTTTCATCACCCATCTGCCTTTGAGATTTGCTCTTACATCCTCCTCATCTGCTTGTCCTTCAACTCCCTGTCTCCCCTCCTCTTCTCTCTCCTGCTGTAATGTCTGAGAGGCTGGTAGCAGCAGCAGCGAGCGCACAAGTAACACAGAGTCATTCATGGTCTCACTCCGTGGGGGTCTTTAGTCTATGTGCATGCACACACAGGAGTATGACTGATCTCCCAGGGGGGCAAGGTTGTTGCAAGTGTCACTGGGGAAGTCGCCATGGGAACACAAGCCCCTCCTTGCTTGTCCCTCATTGCTGTAAGACCCATAAAAACACAGTGTGTGTGTGTGTGTGTGTGTGTTTGCGCGTATGTGTTTGTGTGTGTGCGTGAATACATTTTCAATTTTCAGCCACAACAACAATTTAGTCGCTCTCATCAATAGCGTCACCCACTCTTATGCTAGGTAATATGATATCATATGTAGGTACATGGACAGCAGATAGAGCAGATAGAGCTGCGGGTATCAAGCTGAGTACCCTCAGCCTTTTTATCCCCCTGATAAATCAAAGCATCTTATTATAGTGCTGGGCCTCCACAAGCCTCCAGAGTCTCTCTGTAAATCTACTGGATGGATGAACAACATCCCTCCAGAAGATTTTCTCTCACTTGGTGTTTTGATAATGACAGTGGGAAGCTCTGAAATATCCCTCAGGTGTTTAGCATGGTGAGGATATGGTATCTACTTACAGATAAAAAAACGAGGCTTTTAGGGTAAAGCAACACTGCATACCGTATGAGAGTATACCTCAGTGACTATGACTTTTGACACACGCACAAAATGGTATTTAGGTTTTGTTGCATCTATCCACTACGAAACCAAAACTACATCTGCGAGAGAGGGGAGACTTATGACACAGATATTACATATGTGCAGCCATATTTTCTACTCTTTAAGGTCCTTAAGTTACTCTGCAGTTTTGGAGGACAAAAACACTGATCACATCTAAAAACACAAATTAAAAAAGTAGCTGCCCATTAATCAGCTTTGTCTTCTTCCACCACAATGTTTCCATAACACCCAGTAGGCTGTGGGTTGCCTCTTCTGTGTGTTCCTTCCTTAAAATCCACTTAATGTAATCATTTTAACCGCATTCATTGGAATATTTTTGGGTTGCACAGCCATAATACTGCTTGAGATGCATTTTCACCCTGCCTAAAAATATCTAGCGCCAACAGTTTGGACGTAACCATGGCTAACAGTTGGTGACAGTTGCTGTGGCTCACAAGCCATGCTGTTTTGTCAGCATGTGGCACGCTGGACACCCAGCGACTCTGTCATACAAAAGCACTAAAGCTCCATTGCCTTTTGTGTCTTTGTATATTTTAGTCTATGCATCTGTATCTTCTAATTCCACCAGGCTGCAGTTAAAATTCCTAAAAACACTCTCCTGTATATGGTACTGAACGTGGTGTATATGGGTTATAATCAATTATACATGTTCAGGGTGAAATCGGGGAAAAGGCAGATGCCTCCATAACACAAGTATAGCTCTGTCCATGGTGCTGAAATGAAACATTCCTCAAGCAATCTGTTTTTCAGCTCTATCTATCTATCTATCTATCTATCTATCTATCTATCTATCTATCTATCTATCTATCTATCTATCTATCTATCTATCCATCCATCCATCCATCCATCCATCCATCCATCCATCCATCCATCCATCCGCTAACTTCTGCATTCTAATCCCCATCCCTATAAGCATGATTTGACAAGCAGATGCACTTAAAACCACACAATCAGATCCAACATATGGATGCGTGTCAGGAATGGTTGGGAATCTTACCTTCAGAGCGAAGAGGGGGGTCACCGTGTCACGTCTTAGGTAGTGGTCGCTCCTCGGAGTTCAGGTCCCGACCTCTGCTGGTTCTGGGGTGTGTGTGTGGTCCTCAGCCACTGAACGATGGAGACCGACGACGAGACAAGTCCCTGGTGTTTGGTAAAGTAATTAGTCAAACGCTGGGGTGCCAGCCATCGAAGTAAGACTTGAAATAAACCCCACTGGGCCTGACCCTCCTCAGCTGTTAATTCTGACAACACACCAGATGCGTCCACTGGCGCGATTTCCTCGTCGATGTCCTTTATATCGTGACTACTTTTCCCCGCGTGCAGAACACTTCCTGTGCAAGTCCACTCTCGCACAAATAGACCAAAGACGACCGAAGGCTCAAAGAGCAGCAGCAACAACAGCAGCAGCAGCAGCAGCAGCGGTACTATTACTGCTGATGTCCCTGGAGGATGTGCTTGGAGTAGCCAGACGCACGCGCGCTCTCACGCAGACCCGAGAGCGCACAGCAGAGACTGGTAAAACCCGGGATGCGCGCATAGACAAAACGCTCCTACGCAAACATCATCATCATCACCATCATGGTGAGCAGCCTCGGCAGCGTGTGTGCAGGAGGAGCAGACGGACTGACACAGTCTCTCGACATCTCCATGTCACTAACCAGCAGGTCGAGGTCAGGTGGTTGGTTGCAGGGCTGCTCTCGGACCCGCGGTCAGTCTGCGCGGGGACGATTATCTGCACGCGCCCCTCTCTTATCTCTCCACCAGCAGACTAATCCTGACAATCTGCTCCCTCTGCCGCTCGCCTCCCTCACCGCATCTCTGGCGCGTGGAGCAAGAGAAAGCCGCTCACCCGCTCCCGACCAACAAAGTCTCAGCAGCTCGCTGCTCCCAGAAACCGTGGATTTAGACTTGAACCTGCGTGTTGCTGTGGATTTCTGCTGAGCGACGTTTTTTTTTTTTTTTGCGCGGAGACGAGTCACATGCCGCTTAAATCCAGAGGTGGCTCTTTGTGCATCCAAACCCGGTGCGTAAACGCCGACGGGAGCGTGCAACCAAGGAGATGGCGCTTTAGTCACAGAGGTAGAGGGGGTATGAGGGCTGGAGAGAGGGGGGGTGGAGTCCCCTTGGATTTTCATGCAGCAGCCTGCGAGCTGTTTCTGTAACAACAAACATGTCAAGTACAACATGTCAAAGAGTCATCAGGTGCAGTGTGTGTGTGTGTGTGTGTGTGTGTGTGTGTGTGTGTGTGTGTGTGTGTGTGTGTGTGTGTCCTTAGACAAACTCATCACACAGCCCACTATGTCCTGGAAGTCCACCTTCACTGTCCAACAAGAAGCTGCTTGCAGGAGGAGTTGATTCATCAAAGTTCCAGTTGCACCAGTTAATAGCTCAGGCTACAGTAATATATTAATATGAGACGCCCGACTCTATAAAGACAATTAAAAAAATTACACCTGTCTGCACGGTGCCCACGGTGCAGCCAAGGTGATAAAAACAAACTGCCTCTCTGTCTGGAACAAAGCGTTCCTTAAAATTCCATTAGGACAATGGGCGCTAGTGTCCCTGGAAGGATCAATTGTCTCCGCTTGTCCCTGTCTCATGTCCTTAAACTCTGCTTCTGTCACTCTAACTCCTGTCTGCAGGACATATTAGGCATCCGCCCATGGTTGTAAATGACTGTGTCCAACTTACTACCCTCTGCAATGTGATTTATGGTTCCTGGTTCTTCTCCCTTATTCGACAGTATGTTATTAAATTTCAGTCCCTCAACCTAAACATTGTGTTCTTATCCCTCTTTCTCTCCCCAAAGTCACAGAGTTGTTCAGTCCACCACTGCCATCTCGCTCTCCTCTTCCATTCAGATCAGATACGGCAATGTGAAGAGTAGCAGTGTGAGTTTTCATTGCATTCATTATTCAGCCTTACAGTGGAGATTAGTGCACTTTGAGAGCGCGTGCGGTGTTGAAATATTTATATTAGGAGAAAAAAAGAGACGATCGGCCTCCCCTCCAACCCCCACACCCACATGCAAGCGGGCTGAGATATGCAAGAGTCGTTCACATTGCACACATTGCATTCGCTAACTGTTCGTTTGAATATTTGCAAACTTGTAAAAACTCTTTGCACATTTAACTGTAAGGCAAAACTATACACTATACACACACGATATAAAATATATAATGCAACGTGAAATATATAATATAACACAGAAACAGCTAAATATGTGAAATTTGTGGATAAATAGATCATCTGTATAAGCATAATGTGTGAGTTTCTGCTGCGTGTCCATGCATATGCCCTAAACCGAGAGCAGTGCATGATGGGAAGGTTTGGGGGGCAATATCTGGATTGTTTTTAGCCGGCTAATGTCACGCACACCCCCGGGCTTTCTGCATAAACCCACCCACAGACATGATCACACAAAGGTCCCATCGTCTTCTGCCTCAAACTGTTCCTCTCTCCCCCTTCACACCCCCCCCCCTCTCTATCCCCCTGGATCACTGCCGACTTTATGGTGTTTTGTCTCATTTGTGTTTGCTGACACATCAGGAGCAGCAGCGGAATGATCAAGTGTGCATGTGCGACAAATGAGAATGCAGGCAGGCGGCGAGGGAGCGGGCGCTCGGCAGTAACAGTGAGCAGGGCGATGGAGGAGAGGCAGGTAGACGTGTGACGGTGTAAATGATAAAAAGAAACAATTATTGTACGAACACAGAAACGGACAGAGAGCGTTACTGGGACGCACATAAAGGCCGGTGACATTAGAAAAACACAGAACCCTGTTTGCCTGAGGGACTATCCTTTATTACATTAACCAACATGGGAGCAGTCTGTGCTTTTTTCCTCTCTATCTATCTCTCTATCTCTTTGTCTTTCGCTCTTATATTCAAATCTTTCATTTTGAGTCTCATACAGAAAAAAAGGATTCAGCTGGTTTGACGTCATGGGCAAGATTGAATTCAACCACACAGAAAATTTGCATTCATCTTACAGCTCGCTCAACAAAACGTGAAACTTATTGTGCCATCCCCGTAGTATGGGACATGAAGATGGATGTGTAGAACTCACACACAAAAGAGGTTTCCTATCCTGTATGGGGGACGATAAATGTGGTCTGAGCCCACATGCAGTTTTCTGGACTAAACCTCCCAAGTGTAGATTTGATTAAGTTTTGTTGTTTTGTGTGTTTTGTGTTTATATTTGATACCTTGTGACTTCAGTCTGCAGGTTTTCATTCCAACCATCACTCTCCCAGCTGATAAGCTGATAAGACCTCTGTTCAGGAGTAGAAGAAGAACTCAGATTACGCACAGATATGATCAGCTGAAATTAAACCTACACAGCGGCTCTCTGTAGTGCACCCTTGGCAGCCCCTGAGCTATACATTATACAGCCAAGGTTTGCACTTTTCTTTTTTTGTTTTTCTCTTTACCCTATATACAGCATAGTGAAAAACTCACTACGACTGAATAAATGAGTGACGTGCTCCTACGTTTGTCAACCATTGTCAAAGCAATGCTATCTTGTAGTTAATTTAGTTAATTTGACTTGATCATAATTTGATGCATACGATTAGCGTTCAATAAATGTTAACACGACCACTGATAATAACCTTTGTTTGGTTTGACTTGTGAGTTTTGGCTCGAGCTCAGTTGTTTTATTTTTTATATTTCTAAAACATTTTGTAAAAGAAATAAATGCATGTTTCGTGACCATGCCCTTCCATTGCGCCCCAACCCAACCCAATTAATTAATTAATTCTTATCTATGTACCTTCATCCATTGTAAAGCACCTATTTTTAACCAAATGCAGACACAGGCACATGCACCTTTAACGCATGGGGCTTTACTAACCTTTTAAACCAACCAGATTGTATCCCTCTTGCTTTTAAAACCCATAATTGACAGTTTGATTAGGTCTTCTGCAGCCTCAGGCGGTGGCTTAAGGACAGAGCCTAATGGATTAATGCCTTGTTTACACCCCCACAAGTGCTTCCTGCTCCTTAAATCTACTTTGAATCAAACCCCCACCTCAAAAAGCCAGGTGAGAGGTATAGTGTGGGAACACTGTTTGACTGGAAATGTACCGGGAGATGTGTATGTTCACCAAATCAAGCTGGACAGAGATGGAGCAAACAATAAAGTTAGTCAAAACTGATGTGACCGTGATAATGTCCATGGTTGAATTTGGATCAATTAGGAGCTGGCAGATGTGCAGAATCATGGCTGACCCCAGGGCTTCAGCGATACAATCCAATTTCCCTCAACAAATGTAATACCATTAGGCTGGATGAAAACAGACAACTCAGAAGGGAGGAGTCTCTTAAAAACCAGTTGGCCGATGGGACAGGGAGACACAACAGTTTCACGGAGAAAAAACAGACAGGACCCGAAAGGTTTGGAACCAGAGGAACCTAAAAGCGGGAAAGTTTTTGTGATTGAGCCCAAACTTTTGAGGGAGTCAAGGCCTGAGAAGAATAAACAGCTTCACCTGATTACTGCGAGGGATCTACTGAGTGTACTGTGGCCAAAGAAGAGAGCGGACGTGACAAGGTTATAAAACCAGTCAGTCCGGAGAGTTGCAGCTTATCCAGAAGGACAGCTTGTTACGGCTGCACGGGAGAAAAGTGTCGGACTGAACTCGATCAGTTCTGGCATTTAGATCCAACATAGAGATTTTGTTGACCCCTCTGAGGCTGACTGAGATCTGTCACCGGGGATATGAGGATCTTCAACAGGAACTTTCGCCTTCAGGACATCACCATCATGTACTTCACTGCCCTGGCTACTCTAATGGTCATCTTGGTGGCTTCGTACCAGGCACCCCACAATGCCATCAACGTGTCCAGCCTTAAAGCAAACCCCTCTAAGCCTCTCCCGCCTCTTCCTATGCCCTTCCGTGTCCCTCTTGACCCGCGTGGGCAGCTCCAGTTGGCCTGGAACATCAGCTACACCAACCAGGAGGTGTACATGGAGCTGAAGGTGGCAGAGCTCAGGGACGGTGTGGTCCTAGGGATGTCTGACCGCGGGGAGCTGACAAACGCTGACCTGGTGGTGCTGTGGAACACTGGAACTACGAGCTACTTTGGGGTAAGCTACTCTGAGATGTGCGTTAATTGTTTTTTAAATGACTGAACTTGAATTGATTGAATGAAGAGGACAAAACAAAAACTCTATTTAAGGAAAATCTAAAAACAAAGCCATAAATGCACAAGGGATTACATTCAAGTCTGTAAGGATTGGTGGATTTTCCATTTCTCAGTGTTCCTCATCTGTCCGTGGTCCCTGAGGCGTGGGATTGGTGTTTTTGCGCAGGGAGCCAGCCGCCGACTTGCTTCATGATCACATACGCCGTCACAAAGGATGTTATCACTCGTCTGCTAATTGAGAAAATCACTGCGCAAATAGCTGAGGTTCCACAGAGAATCATTAGCAGATATTAGCATATCAAAATTTAATCCTGTGCTGATTAAGATGTTTAATATGACTCATGTTTTAATTTTTTGCCAATCGTCTTTTTAATAAATCAAACTCATATTGACTGCCTTTACGTTGTTTTGGAAAAAAGAACAGCTCTAAAAATCAAAATCCTCATTTCCATTTCTGTCCACCGCTTTAGCAGGGAGACAGGGATAATTAACGAGAAGCTGTGAGCCGTGTAAATACAAATTAACCGCAGTGGAAAAAAATATTCACCATCATTTACTGTCCGTCTTTGGGGGAAAAAAAGAGATACAAATAAATAGATATAAGGGAGCGATATTAAAAGAACAGATTTTTAAATCTTGTTGGCACGATGTATAGCGTCTGAAGCTGTTTTTGTCAAAAACACACATTGGACACACTGCCCACCTGTTGTATTTATATATACACCGTGTTTATTTTCATGGTTGTTGGCTTCAAAATGTTTGCGCAGAACAGTTACATAAGAGGGACGGGGGGGGGGGGGGAAAAAAAAAGGCAGAGCTCTTAGGGGCGGGGGGTAAATAAAGGCAGAGCTCTTAGGTGCTATTCTGGACAGATATGAATGTGAGAAACATAACAGGAGCAGATATATCGAACTGTTGCAAAGTCGATTCATGTACACACCAGGTTGGGAAGGTTTCACAACACGGATCGCCAAATTAACGTCTTTCCATTCCTGGAATCTTAAGCCGCTGTCACACAATTCACTCTTTTGGGGATTTTGTCAAAAATTTAAAAAAATTAAAATAATGGTGACTTGTATGTTTTTGTCCTTAGGACGCATGGAGCGACAGCGAGGGGCACGTTTCTCTAGACAGCCAGCAAGACTATGAGCTCATCGACGCCAAACAGAAAGCTGATGGATTCCACCTGCTCTTCAAAAGACCATTCAGTACCTGTGATCCCAGAGACTACCTCATCGAGGTGTGTGTGTGTGTGTGTGGGGGGGGTGTTTGTACTCTATCAGGTGTGCGAGTCAGGTCTCAAAAACTTGCACAAAGACAAAAGGGTTCACTATCGGGGAGAGCGCAGTCACACAGCTGAACAAACCCAAAAAGGTGCCAGGAAGAGACAGGACGTGATAGCTATTAGAAGGTCACACAAAAGCGAACGGAGACGTTGTGTTTGTCAGAGGGGAACGGAAGGAAGGTACAGCGAGTTTTCAGAAGCAGACACAAAAGGCAGTCGTGCGAGAAAGCAGGTGAGTACAAGGGCAAATGGCAGAAATGAAGTGATGCAAAATAAAGCAGGAAGGAAGACATGAACCAGGATGTAGTGCGGAATATGACAATATGAAGAAGAGGAAGAAGAAGAAGAAGAGGAAGTTTCTCGCGTGTGTCGAATGTATTTCGCAATGTATTTAGTTTTGGGTTCAGACCAAACACTCCGAAAATTGGAATGATCAGCACAATTTCCACCGAAGCGGTCGTTACTATAATTATGGTTACCATGGTACCACGTCAGACTGCTGAGTCGCAGACACAAAACTAACGTGCATCACTATGACAACATAATGGAAAGTTCTGTCTGTTTGCCTTGTAGGCATTTCAGCCAAAAATATAATCAGGAGAGATTATTGGTTTGAAACACACAGCCAGGCTTCAGCCCTGATTCATGTCCTGCTCTGTAACCATTAGACATCCTTTCTGTTCCTTCTACTCTGATTGGTCAGGAGGGAACCGTGCACGTCATCTATGGCTTTTTGGATCAGCCACTCACCTCGCTGGAGCAGCTGAACCTGTCCCGGATCCACACAGGAATACAGAGGGTGCTGATGCTGCGCCCCGACTCGCCGCCCGCCACCCTGCCTCCAGATGTGCAGACAATGGATGTTGTGGCACCAAACATCATCATACCAAATCAAGAGACGACCTACTGGTGCTTCATCCAGAAGCTGCCTGAAAATATGCCCAAGAACCACATTGTTATGGTATGAGTGTCTCTAATAATGGCAATAGTCAACATGGAGTTTATTTACACATGGCAGAGTGGGTAAGAGTAGAGTATTTCCTGTGATGGAATATGAACGGATCCAGCACAAATCATGCTGGTTATGTCATTTCGGAATACGTTACGTTCATACTCTCAGATCTTAAGACGTAAGCGCTTGAGGCAGCAAAACTGCACCGGCAGTAAAAACAACCCGACTTTTCTCCTCTCTCCCTCTGTCTCTGTCAGTACGAGTCAGCGATAACTCCAGGTAACGAGGCCATCGTGCATCACATCGAGGTGTTTGAATGTTCCCCGGATGTCAGAGACGTTCCAGATTACAACGGCTCCTGTGATGACAAGATGAAGCCACGCAAGCTTAACTTCTGCCGCCATGTGCTGGCTGCATGGGCTATGGGTGCTGAGGTATGACCCCCATACACATCCTCTTACTTCTACCTCAAAGACTCCAACCATTTTAAAATCATGAAAAAAATTCAGACACACACGAATACCAACGTGTACGTCGTTGAGTATTTTAATATACGTGTCTAATTGAAAGTTTTAAAAAATGGTTGGGAATAAAAGCTTGATTTTGGTCCAGTCCTCAAATCTATTATAAGCGATTAACAAAAAAAAACTCCCACGCGACCAATGTTAATGTCTGGAACTGCGAGCTGAAAGCCTCCGTCCCACACACAGCAAAACTCTATTCAGAGCTCGGAGACAGTCTGTGTGTGGGTAAACACACTCACATGCAAACACTCGCATGTGCAGACACTCGAATTCACACACCAACATGAATGACACGACATGTGTGTGCAGCTTTCTACCAACTAGACCATTAACTAACTAACCAAGATCACAAGAGTCACCCTTCCATAGTGAAGGTAAACACAGCATGTACGCAGTTATTAGCAGTAAAATATAAGTACTTTGTACAATAAGTACTTGCTTAAGTTAGAGGACCTTCATTGTCACATTCTGCCTTAATAACTACGCCCACCTAACAGTAAAAAGTAACTATGGGTTGTAAGAAGCGGCACAAATGACCTACAGGGTCATCTTTTAGGAAAGTACAGTGTGTTGTGTGTGTTGTGTGTGTGTTGTTCAGCCGCGGTCCTTTGTGTCAATTCTTAAGCACCGCGATCCAAAATAAATCAAGAGACTGCTACGTTACTTTCACAGCTCTTTAAAAGACAAGTGACAAACACCTACCGATGTTCAGTCAAGGTGAAGGTGCTTATCAGGGCTTCTATTCATGAAGTGGGAGGAAGTAACACAGGTACTCTGAGTCACCACCTGGTGTCCACCTGTGGAGAGGGAGGAAAATAAACCTGTCGTTTCTAGCACACGTCCTACTGTGTGTGAAATGAACCTTTCTCGTCGGAAAGATTGATAAACACCTGTCAGAAAGGTCCAAATATATACTCTATATATACAGTATGTATAACCTGTAGTAATATATAATATATCCTATTACAAGTTGTGTATATCATGGTGGTATTAAGTCTTGAAAGCTACACAGTCTTTAATCTTCTGCGTGATATGCATCTTTGTTATAACTTCAAAGCAGCTCTGCATAAATGAGAGAAATGATGATGAATGTGTATTGGATGTGGGTGTGTGTGTGTTTGTGGTTACTTGCAGGGTTTTTACTACCCTCCCCATGCAGGGCTGCCCATGGGTGGACCAGGCTCCTCAAGGTTCCTTCGTCTGGAGGTCCATTACCACAACCCCCTCCTTATATCTGGTACATACTACATACGTGTTAATGCAAACACACACACACACACACACACACACACACACTCTGTCTTACATACACACCGAAGCAGCAGGATCCTCTGTGTCTCGCCCTGAAAGCCCCGGGCATGTTTTCAAAAGAGCAATTAATTTAAAATGTTCCAGATACATCTTTTGATCTCGGCTGTAAAAGTCAGGAGATTTTGTTTTTCATGTCCTGGTCTGGACATGAAAATATCCACTTTTCCTACATAATTATAATCGAATTCTCTGCTGAGATTTTGTATAACTTTGAATAACTGATTTAAACTTTTAAGCACATCAAAAAAAATAATAAGAATAATTAAAAGCACAGCCTAAAGCGACAGACTTAACACCTGTTTCTGACATTATCACGTCTCTCACCTCAAAAATCATAAATTTGACCTGAGATAAACTCATAATGAATTCCTCCCGTTCCCTCACAGCCTTATTTACTGCTAGAAAAATTTATGTTGTCACATATTTTTCCATGATCGACTGCGTACAACGTAAATTCATTTTGCATGACATTGTACACGCAGGCCGCCGAGACTCATCAGGGATACGGTTGCATTTCACCCCCAGCCTGAGGCGGTACGATGCAGGGATAATGGAGCTCGGCCTTGTTTATACTCCCATCATGGCTATCCCACCCAAGCAACACAACTTCTACCTCAGCGGTTACTGCACCTCCAAGTGTACACAGACTGTGTGTATATAAAAATCATTTACCAAATTATCTATGGTTCAAATATTCAAATGTTACAATTTCTTCTGAATGTTTCAGCTGGTTATTTTAGGTTTTCCATCCCTGAAGCTAAATCTTGACAGGAGCTTCGCCTAAAAAAAAAAGTCTCTGTTTGTCTGTCCAGGCTTTGCCTCCAGGGGGAATCTATATTTTTGCGTCCCAGCTGCACACCCACCTTGCGGGGCGTGGGGTGAGGACTGTTTTGGTGAGAGGAGGCAAAGAGCTGGAGGTGGTACAGGAGGACAAGCATTTCAGCACAGAGTACCAGGTGAGAAACAGTAGCACTCGATATACCCGGAGGGAAATCTAGTATTTAAGACAAGTTGAAATACTAGATAATCAATAAAGTATTTTTGAGGAATAACGGCATCACTGGCTTTGGACCTCTGAGGATATAAAACCAGAGGAAAGTGACCCACAGGGGGATAAACCTCCAAACCATGTGTCCATCCACTCAACTGAAAAACAACAACATTCACATTGTTGAGACAGCATTTGACATCTGTCGTGTTTTTTTTTAATGGAAAATATCCTGAGGCAGGTACATGCACACAGACACGTGCAAAGAATGAGAGAGAGAGAGAGAGAGAGAGAGAGAGAGAGAGACATCTGTTTGACTGCCTGATAAAATCTCCAGCTACTGTTGATGTCAGACTAAACAGAAGTACCTGTGTGGTATCATTAGAGCAAATGAAGTCTCAAACCATTTCAAGGTAATAGGCTTGTTCACACACACACACCTACACACACACACACACACACACACACACACACACACACACACACACACACACACATAGTTGTATCTCACTCTGCCATGTTTGCGTCCCCTTTCTCATAGACAATCCGAGTTCTGAGGAAAATGGCGAACGTTTTACCCGTAAGTATGAAGTTGGCGACTTTTGTCTGCATGTAAATTAGCACACGGCGAGAGACTGGCTTAGATTTTACCTTCAGACAAGGATGGATATTTGACTATTCTGCAAGCTCAGCCGAGCGCTCCTGTATGGTCGCGCCCTAGATATATTCCTCCTACACCTCTTTGCATTGAAAGCATTCTATTAGAAAATCTTGCCGCTGTCCAAGGTGCTTAAATTGGGTGAAAGTAGGAACCGGCTGGTGGGAAATTCCCTGCAGACAGACAAGACAAACACTGGGCTTCAGATACAAAACACTGGTCACTAGCTCTGACTGATAATTCATTTCTTTCAGTTAACGTAAATAATCTTTGTTAATCCGACAGTCCTGTGAACAGCCGGTGTTTTTGTGCTTGGTCCCGCAGGGCGACGTCCTCATAACAAAGTGCACGTATAACACAGAAGATAGGAGCAAGCCTACAGTGGTGAGAAGCCCACTCTCAACATAGTGATATTCTGCATCAGTTCACCTTGATGGCTTTGTACAGAAGTATATCACTATAATAAAGTAGTACTTTCTTTATCCTCTTCCCTCCATCCACCTAAAAATCACAGTATTTCCTTCATTCTCATAATCACCTGCTTTCCCGCCCTCTCCCTCCAAACCTCTTTGTTTCCTCAGGGGGGATTTGGGATCATGGAGGAAATGTGTGTCAACTACATTCACTACTACCCTCGGACTCAGCTGGAGCTCTGCAAAAGCCACGTTGACCCAGGATACCTGCAGAAATACTTTGATTTCATCAACAGGTAATGCACACACACACACACACAAACAAAACTTTCTTCCTTCTCATCGTTCTCTCCAACCCTCTGTGTGACTCAGCAACGTTTGCTCCCAGCTTTCAACCCTCCACCCTCTTTCCTTCCCTCCCAGGGACCAAAGTGGTGATTACTTTTTTTTTTATCTCAACAGCCAGATCCTTTGTCCTTTTAAAGTGAGACTGTGTCCCACTAACGCCAGTCGTAACCGATTCCTTTCACTCTCTCCCTCCCTTCTCAATTTCACTCTGCCTCTCCCTTTTATCGACTTCCCTTCAACCTCCCTCTGCTCCCGCGCCATCCGATCCTCCTGCCCTCCAGGTTCCAGGGAAATGATCGGTGTGTGTGTGGCGAGGCTGGTGTGACGGAGCAATATTCTCAGCTACGGTGGGACGCCTTCGCTGCCGAAGTGCTGGACTCTCTTTACAACACGGCCCCCTTCTCAATGCACTGCAACCAGTCGACTGCACGCCTCTTTCCTGTAAGTGCCCCGCACAGGTACACAAACATGTACACACAACACAATAGACTGTACCAAGCCACCGACTGGACTGGTTCAAACGGGAACATCAGTGGGACAAGTGACAAAAAGACACCGATACTGGTCTCGTTTTGGCGGAAACGTTGTTTTAATACAGGAACTCATCACTTTATGGAAGAAGCTCTGAGGGGCCTTTGAGCTTCAGGATATTTTGGGTGAACCCAAATAAACTCAAAGTAACGCAGCCGCCCAGGTTGCAGCCTTTTGTTGTCTCGATAGCCCACACACAGGTACGTTTACAACGGATAACGAGCAATATGGAAAGTGTGGACAGGAAGAAGGAATTATGATTATTATAAAATATATGAAACTGTAAAACGTCTTCCAGTTCAACTTAAAGAGGAAACCAACAACTCTCACCGCAGACATCCTCCTACTCTCCTAGTGCAGAGAGGTGATGAGTTTTACCTCCATAGCCTCATTTAACCGGAGCCCACCATCTGCTCAGATAAGCAGGAGCTGAGCTGGAGCCATGCAGAGGATATACGAAAACACAGGAGTAGAATAATTTTAATCTAATGCATAGCAGTTTTACCTTTTCTTCCATCACTCGACATCACACCAGACCCACAATGATTCACATCTGTTTTCACTTTCACACACTATGACTCATGACGGCAAATTATTTGTGGACCATAAACAAAACCACTCGGTGTAAACAAGGTTGAATTACAGAGATGGATAAACTGACCGACCTGACTGAAAAACACAATACTATACTCAGCATTGGAAAAACACTCATGTTGAAAGAGGTCCTGCTGAAAAAAAGGGAAGAAAGGAGAGAAAGTTTCACTTTTCAAGCGGCGCCTACACACGAAACCACAAAACAAATGTCCTCAAGGTGATTTTTTTTTCACGACGAACAGTGTGTGATACATCGTCCAGTGACAACTGCTCATTTGACCCGATAAACTCTTCTGTCTAAACATCAAGGACAGCAGCTGCTTTTGTCAGTATTTGACATGTTTAGGACCAAACAACACATCGGATGCCAAAACCACATTTTATCTGATTCTCCAGGGAGAGTGGGACAAGCAGCCCGTGCCGGTGGTGACCAGCGTCCTAGAAAAACCTCACTACCCCTGTGAAGGAGGAGCGCCAACCACCAGCCAACCCCTCACACCCCCAGTGTGAGCCCACCTGACGGCACACCCAGGAAAAGCTCATGCAGTCCTGTGAGAAGCACCTGTCACCTCGTAGAAAACACAATGCAGGAATAGCTGAGGTCTTCTATTGTTGTAATTATATGCTTAATATATAGACATTCACTATCAGTTTACATTAGCAGACTATTACTATGGCTATTTATGTTGCAACGCTCATAAGTAAGTTGCATTTACAGCTCATTCATATTTATAGTGACGCTTTGTTCCCTAATGATTTTAATTAATTTCTTAAAGACAAGCGTCATTAAGAAATTAATTAATTAATGTCTGTAACACACACACACACACACACACACACACACACATACGTTTGTCTTTGCTACATACTGCTGAAAGTACCTGCATCATGTTTTGTGTGTTAAATAATAAATCTAAAAAAACGATAGCAGTTGAAAAGGCATTTATTGAACTATATATTGCTCTGGACAGAATAAATGCGTCTGACGAGTTCATAATTAGACTGGCTGTCTCAACCGTCAACGTTTGAACATTAAATGTAAATGCTGGGGGAGATTTTTAGCACTTCAACATTTTTTTTTTTTTAAATCAACATGGCTTTTACAACATTCACATCACACTCTGGGAAGAAGAGAAATTATATGAACTGAATAAGGGAAAATAAAACCTCTGGACTATGTTGTACATTTACCATATAAATCTTGTTATTAACCTAAGCTACTCCCGAGAACAACCATTCCAATGATTAATGACCTTCAGGGCGGAATCAATGAATCATTTCACATTAGTAAACATTTGGGGCAAAATGTTCAGCAAAACACATCTGAGGAGCGAGTAGTAGTTCTGCAAACAAACGCCTTGCTCCACTTTGACCAACACATTTACCTGCTGTTCACGCAGGGGGTGTGATGAGCTTCCATTTGTCTTAAGCCTCGACAGTGTTACATCGTAAACAGAGACGGAAAATATTATCCGTGATTAAAAACCCTATGTTAAGTGTGAGTAAAAACTGACATACACAAACACAGTTTGCGGCTGACTTGTACACACTCATGTAAACACAATGAATAAAGCAGCAGCATTATTTAAGACGTCACCCAGTTTTTTTTTTAAGATGTTAAAGTAGTTATTTCTTCTTTTGCTGTTACGAATAAAATACTAGAATACTAGTTTTAAGGTTATTGTTTTGTTTTTTTTTAATAAACCAGTCTCAGGTGGCTTTCACTGCACTTCCTGCAGATAATTCACAGATAGATTTACTCCTAGGGAAAAAGGCACTTTGATCAAACCGCTTTTCTGTGAAGCAGAGTTTGATTTCACAACAAACAGGGCCCCTGAGCACATGAATTCAACAGACAGGTTTCATTAAGGAAAGATGTGTGGATAGGAAACAGCAGATTAACACTGCAGAGCGCATTAACATGGAGATATCTCCACCTGCTGACAGCTGCTCGCGTGATGAATGTTGTGTTTTCTGATTGTTCTTCAGCAGCGTTTAATCCCTGGTCGGTACAAAGTGCCTGTGGGTGTTTCTCTCCCCCCTTCAACTCCAGCTCTGATGAACACTCAAACTGTCTGCCTCACATTCACATAACACATGAGCCAGCAAGACTGCTTCGTTGTTATTGTGCGCACAATAACCGACTGGCTACCTGTAGGGCCAGTGTGTAGTTTGGGAATACTTGTATTCCCTGATACAGTACACTCAGGGTCTCATAGGCAAAACGAATAAGAAATCATATCACTACAGTATAATAAAATATACTATATACTATAAGGACAGTTAGGATTGGTCTTTCTCTAATAAAATCTTTTTTTTTCCATCTTAACTACACAAACCCTATAAGCAATAATTAATAAATATGGGCTTTCATACATGTATCTCTAATTGAACCTGTTGGCCCTTTAGTAACAAGGGAAATATTTGTCGCATAAAATATTACTATCACATCGACTATGTAATCAAGGTCATGAATCAGATTCATTGCTATGCTAGCTGCTTGCTCGGCATCGGAAATTTTCTGAAACGGAGTTCCCACTTAAATCTGCCTACAAATTGATATTACTCACACGAGAGCGTTCACTTTTTTCTTTTTTTTTTTACCCGCAGATCCGGAGAGGCCATATCAATTTGTACCTGAGAACGTAGAGCACCTTCAACAACAAAACGCTTGATAAGGATTTTCATACCATCCATAAAACAAAACAAAACCAAAATCTGCTGTTCCTCTCTCAGCCTCACACTCAAGCCAGAATGTGTTCGCTCCAGTTTCTGGATCTCTGGTCCTTAAGTGTAGATGCCCTTCACTCGTTTATTCTCGGGGTCAAATGGAGATTTGATGTGGGCCTTGGCCTTGTACGTCACTCCCATCCTCTCCAGGGTAAAGTCACCACTCTTTATGAAATCAGCACTCACCTGATAAGGAAAGGAGAATAAAAGATAAGGGAGGAGAAAACTAGAAAAAGAGGGATGAGAGGAAGATGGATGTTTGGCCATTACATCGATACTCTTTGTAAAAAAAAATTTTGTTCCCATACTGGCACGGGAACCAGGCAGTGGATGATTATGCTGTTTAAAACAGGAGAATGCCGTAATTAATTCAGTCATGAGTCAATGTCAGGTCGCTCATAACACAGACAGTTACTTTTCACTGCCTGACTCCTGTTTCCTAGCCAACAGCTCTTGAACTGCGGTGTCTACCAAGCACTTACTCAGACAAATTAAATGAAATGCCTGACAAATCAGAAAAATATTGTTCTATTTTGCAGATTTAAAAAAAAAAAATACACGTCTTTGCCTTTATCAGTGTTACATGACACCGGTGACGCCAGAGAAGAAAAGTAAACATTACCACTCCTCCGTCTGGGTTGCGGATGTATCCGTAACCCATAGTTTTGTCAATAAAGAAGCCATAGTCAGCACGCCGTAGGTGACCAACAGGAACTCCGTTACGGAAAATGGCCTCTAGACCAAACATGGGTACTTTCCTTAGAGAAGGGAAGAGAACGAGAGGGTTTATTACCATGTTTGAATTATATGTTGTGTTCACTTCGTTTGGTCATTAATGAGCATGATGATCTCAACAGAGGCTTCACTGACTCGTCAATGGTGAAGCAGACGATGCGCCTCCTCAGCCCCTCCTCCTTCTGTTGCTCCAGCCTATAGCGTCCCTGGAACGGGATGGAAGTCTTCAGTTTACAGGTGAAGGCTAGCCCCGCCTCCAAGGGTGTGTCATCAGGGCGAAGGTCAGCATGCCAGTGTCTGTACCCTGATGAACAAATGGGGCTTATTGATCAACAGACCATGGAGATTAAAAAAAAAAAAAAAAACCTACAGATATATTAATGTACTTTTAAAAATGGGTCTATATTGGCTCTTTATGTTTTAGCAACATGTAGGTGCGTGTAATAATCCTTTCTTTGTTTTATTACTGCATCAGGATCAGCCGTTTCATTTACTGGCTAGTTTTTTTATGCCCTGTTATTAAAAGTTACCTTTCTCTATGCTGAGCGAGTCGATGGCCCTGTAGCCTGAGTTGATGATGCCGTGCTTTGCACCAGCAGCCATGACAGCGTGGTAGACGGGAAGGCAAGAGTCTTTGGGGATGTGCAGCTCCCACCCGAGCTCTCCGACGAATGACAGGCGCATAGCTCGCACCTGGCGCAGAGAGAGGAGAGCTTAGAGAGCGTGCAGAGGACCAAGCTGTCATGACACTATTTGTGTTGACTTTACCTTTATGAACACTGCTCATGATCATGTTTTACACCCAATGTAAAGAAACGCCAAAGAAAACCTTTTGTTTTTTTTTGTTTTTTACCAAACATGATATGGATTAACTTTAATGTAAAGAAAGTATTCGCGTTATATGGCACACAGGTCAGCCAGCATGACGACAAGATGGGTCAACATGGGTCCACGGAGCTACTTCCTGTTTTTAAAATGTGCATACTTTCATACAAATGTCGGAAAGACAGAGAAGGAAAGTTTTGGGGAATGGAGAGAAAAAAGAGGAAGTGGGGAAAACAAAAAAGTCTGTTTCCCCACTGGGTGCTGTGACAGCCAGGCCATCTGGTCAGTCAGGGATCACCCTGGGCCCCATATGTGCACCACACAACTCTCCACATGTAGGCCTGCGCTTGTGCACAATGCACACACAACCAGACTGCCGAGCAACAAAACAGACCAGACACTGTGAGTCTTGTCTTTAACACACAGACACACAACTCCGTCACAAGCAGAGTTCATATAAAGGGGAGGGAGAGATAGAGAGAGATGTGTTCAGTGCAGTGCAACCATTAAAATGTCACCAAGACAAGGTCGGCAGCCAGCGACGAGATAGAACAAAGCACACGCGCACACACACACACACACACACACACACACGTGTGTGTTCTCACCTGATGTCCTGCTGCATTGACAATTTTGTGGGTGGAGAAGGGGAAACTTTCGTTGCTCAGGTCTGTGTCCAACACCTCCTGAAGTACATCTCGACTGCAGGGAGAGGGGGGGGCACAGAATCATAAACTGTAATCAAAGCAAGTCAATAGAGTACATTATTTTTTATTTATAATAAAACAAACCTTAATTGTATCATCTAAATTACTACATAAAATCAGCTGTACTTAACTTACGTTATATATGCTGAAAAAAACAATGTCCCCCTACCCAACACACACACACACACACACACACACACACACACACACACACACACTAAAATCTATGTTACATAAAGATGAGTCAACAGAAAAAAAAGGACGAAGTTTAGCTTTATTTGCTTCTTGCACACTTGTGTATTTGTGTTTGCGAGTGGGCAGGGAGAAAATAAAGCATGTGGGGATTTTTCTGGATGACACCTCAGCATCAATGTGGCAGGAAGCCAAGGCTGAAGATATTTGGGGAAGGGTTCAGGTCACGTTCACGACTGTGTTGCGCATGCAAAAATGTGCGGTGTGCAGTGCGCATTCTTATATGTGACTGTAGCATTTGTTGCATATATGCATGTGTGCAGACATGTGGGGATGATGCACAATCTGATATATTCTCCAGGCTGTCATCCAGTTGCTGTCCTCCCTCGACCAGGGCTTTGTTCACTGAACTCAAGAGCCCAAGAGCAAGGGGCCAATTAGCTATATATAGTCAGTGAAGGGCTCTGTTTGTGTGCGTGTAGTAAATAGGCTTTGCAAGCACCAATTTGTTTCACTGACTGGATAATTAAAATGTGGTCCTTAGCTGTGGATTAGAGGATGGATACAAACGCACACTGATTTCTCTTATAACCACATGATTCTAAATTTGATCAATTTGGTTTATTATGCAGCAAGTGCCCGTTTCACCCTGTGGAGGATGCTGCCAAGCTGCGCGAGCGAGAACCGGCAACTTTAGTGTCTCCCCTCTCCAGAGACATTTCTGGGAAGGAAAACACAGACAAACACGTTTTCGAAAACGCTGTAATTTTCTCTCCCCTCAAGCTTTAAAGAAATCAATTTGCTTCATAAGACCCAAACATTGGAGCGCTGATTTTTTTTTTTTTCCCTTTGCAGCGCCTCACAACGAGGAGGAGCTGAGAATCATTACAGTGCTGTGCAGAGACGCCAATCCTGTTTATATTATCCCCGCACAGGCACAGACACACATGGTTGGGATGCTCAAGACAACTCAATAATTAAGGACTTATTGTGTGAGTGTGTAGCTGTAATACTCCAAATCCGTGGTTCCATTTAGACCTTGTTTGTGTGTGTGTGTGTGTGTGTGTATGCACGTGTTGACGTAAATGAGATTGTGGGCATTTCCATCCACACACGCACACATACGCAAACAATGACTTATCATTTTGCATATGCAATAAAAGCAAGAGGGCTAAAAGAAGAAGAAGAGGAAAAGCTGACACGGGGAAAAGACAAAAATGGAAACGTGGAGAGAGGAGATCAAGAAAGCTGGATGAAATCTCGAGAAAAGAAAACTTGATAAGAAAAGGGACCTCAGTGACCCAATGCCGCTTCAGGTAAGAGGCAGAGGACAAAGATGAGGGGCAGCGAGGCGGGGGGTGGGCGGGGGTGGGGGGCGGAGATAGATGAGGGGTTTCGGAGAATGAGATCAGGAAGAGGAAAACGTTTGCTCGGCTTGCTCTCCGAGTGCGGAACAAATAGAAACTGGAAGAAGCCTGGAGTGATACCTACGTCCCCGTGTGCGAGACAATTCTCAACTACAGGGTTCACAGCATCGGCAAAGAGCCTGTGGCTTCATTAAAGTGCAGTCTACCTGTCCTCGCTCTCACGTCTCGAGCCCATAGTCAAGACTCCAGAAGAGCCACTTAACCTGCTCTTGTCGATCCAGCAGCGCGTTCTTCTCCGGTTCCACACCTCTAGTGTGCAGGATGTGACTCATAACCAATCTTCAGACGAATCACATACCTGCTACTTCTCCCTTCTCCCCTCTCCCCTGCTGTTTGCCCTCACTCACTCCCTTTTCTCCTTTTCTCACCTGTATAGAATAAATCATTTCATTGTTTCCAGTCCCCCCCCCTCCCTTTCTTCTCTCACCTCTTCGGTCCCTGGATGCTGATCATCCCCATGTCCTCCGAGTGGTCTCTCAGCTGGCACCGGAAACGCTGGTCCTGCAGAACTGATCTGATGTGGTTCCAGTTGTGTTCTGCTACACCGCCGCCAATGGCCAGGTAGTAGGCGTCACCTAGAGCGAAAGGTAGAAGCATTGAAATGAGAATTTTTTAAAAAAAAGTTATAAATATTGACAACAACAGACACAACACACTAGTTAAACAGTCACATCAAACTACAACAAAAGAAATAATGACAATTATTGAATTTATGGCACAATGGCTACACTTTGAACCCATTTTCCCCTCGAGAAACATGTGTTTGCAATACATCATCACAATCAAAACAAATACAGCAACAGATTAGAAGAACAATGGATGTAAAATATGATCTAACAGAGCGACACATGTGTCAAACAAGGAATTAAATACAAGTTTAAAAACAAGCCATAGTGCATTTGCAATTACAAAAAAAAGAGGAAGGGAAAATAAACACAAAGCACAACATGCATCACAATATGGCAGCGAAACAGGAAAAGGACTCACACGCTCAAACACACACAGATTCTCACCGTTGGATTCGGGTGCCAGGGGCAGGTTGGCAGCACCGGGCTCCAATCTGCTGACTGTCAGGTCAGCCTCCGCACCTCCTCTTTTATTCAGCATGCAGGTATACACAGTGGAGCCTGAAACACACACATTTAATCCCCGCCACGTTTTGTGTAGAGCAATTTAAATTGTGCCGTCTCCCAGAACCAAGCCGACAGAAGGCTTAAAATAACTAATAATAATAATAAAAGCCAAATCAGAGGTCGATCTTCTTTGCGGGTAATCCAATTTCTATGCTTTGGCGTGACTGTGTGTGTGTGTGTGTGTGTGTGTCTGTGTGTGTACGTGCGTATCGGCTAATGACTGCCGAGAACATCACTTAGACACATTCATAATGAAGACATCCTCAAAATTATTTACTGAAGAGCGACGCCTGTATCTAATTACAACCGACATGAACTGATAACATGTCTATTATCCATTTGCCACAGCGGCACGATGATGATACAGCACATCCCCTCAGTCATCTCTCATCCGACCCAGTGATTAATGATGCCGCTTCATTCCGCCAGAGGTGTTCGTTTTAAAAATTAGTGAGCGCGATGAGACGTGAAAATCCTGTCCGAGCGAGTGATGTTTAAATATTGACGACTTGGAAGTGAGAAGGAGTTGTCTCATTAAGTGGCAGATCACATGTTTGGAGTGGATCTTGTGACAATGAATCAACGAGGGGCTGCAGGAAATAAATGTATATTGCTCTAAGTGGTATATCCCACTGGGATCACGAAGGTACCATATGTTTGTTTTACGGACTAATCTATCCCCCCACATCCAAATGTGCCCTTTACATCTACTCAATGCGGCAGCCTGGCTGTCGATTGGCTGATTTTAAAAAGTTACAAATGGATTAGGGAATGCAGACGTCCCCATCACCGTTTTCACCAACACACCTGATAGATGTGCAGAAGTAGTACATCTGCACTAGTTTTCCAGGAGTACACAGTACCAGCACTTTTTGTTCGGACCACCTTTTATTGGACTTATTCATTCTGTCTGTGTCTGTGAGCGCAGTGTGTGTGTGTGTGTGTGTGTGTGTGTGTGCATCAGCAGCAGCCAGACTGACCTGGTTTCTTGTTGACATCGGCGGTAAACAGCCAATCAACCGCTTTCTTGGCATCTGGTCCGGTGAGATAAAATTTTCCAAAGTAGGACATGTTAAACACAGCCACGCCGTGACGACACGTCAGACACTCGCTCTTGATCTGCATCGGACACAAACACACGTCCAGTGAACACAGAGCCTCGCCTTCATATCATTAGTATATTTTTGGAGGAGGATTCTTGACGGCAATACTGAACCTAAAAGGAACAAGTAAAAGCAAGGTTTGTACGTCAACACTGTCATTCTGTCTTTGTGATATGTCCTCCATGCTGCTGAGGTGGGCTGCCAACCCTCCCTTTAAACTCTGTCACGCACCATCAATCTCAAAGACAGCACTGTCCACTCTGTCTGATGTCCATGGCCATTAGATTCCCACGAGAGCATGTGTTTCCTTGTCTCACAGGAGTCTTCAGTAAATGTTCTTCCTCATTTCAATTCCTGGCCCATCATGGTCTAACACACATTCTTATACGTCGTTCTGCTCATCACACACACACACACACACACTTTTAAATCTGGCGTCTTACCGCGTCGTGATGGGGAGGGAAGTCAAAGGTGTACTCTCTTCCCAGCAGCTCGTTGTATTTGTAGTTCGTATTCTTCTTAATGTCATAAGCCCCATAGTAATCATAGTCTTTAACCTTTGCAATAAAAAAGGCAAACAGGCAGTTAGAGGTTAATTAATCATTGCTGCTGCGCAGGTGTAGAGACGGGCAGTGCACTGGGCCAAGTACCACAGATCCACCAGTTCCAACAGGTCCTTTCCAGAAAAACCTTAAAATAAACAGCATATCTCTCCAAGTGCCTTTTGTAAATATGCGGACCTAAATAAATCATGTGTGTGTGTGTGTGTTTGTGAACAGTGTGTGTGTGTGTGTGTGTGTGGCTCACAGGGGCAGGTCCATCTTTGTTGAACCAGCCAGGTCTCTCCCAGCCATGTCTCTCCTGGAACACACAGCCCTGCTCCGTCAGCACCTTGAACAAACAGGAGAACAGTTCACTATACGGTGCGTTACATGGTCACGAGTTCATGTTTTACTGACAGGTGAATGATGTGAAGTCTTGCTCAAGGGCACTTCGAATGCTGATCTCGAGTATTAAAGAGGTAAAAACTCATTTGACATCGCTGTTACTACAACTGTGTTTTATCACAACTAGGAATTTTTATTGTAAACTATCAAACTGCCACACATAAAAGATGTTTTAGCATCGTTTTTGCCGCCGCCATCACTTGTACACAAGTGCAGCCTTATAACCGGTTTTAATACGACACAGTGACCCTTAAACTTATATTGAAGATAATCTGACATTGGTGATGAGAAGTGAGGATAAAAACCCTGTTTTAGCGCAAAGGCATTGAAAACGTAAGATGCCAATTAATTCCGGGAACAAGATATTCCAGGTCTCCCCGTTAAAACTGACAGTCGCCCACAGTCGGTAGGTATGATCAGCTATGCTCTTCTCCAAGCAGGCAGCTAGCTGTCTCTTGCCAAACTTCCCACACTGTGCTATATTTACCATCCGCGCTGCCGAGGTGGGGAAAACGCGCGAGCAGCGATGTCAGAGACGGACTGCACCAGCTCGGAAATAAGCCGGAATTGCCTCCTAAAAGTAGAGAGTGCACGGGGGGGGGGATCGAGCCCCTTCGATACGTCTGAGCCGTAATAAATGCCATTATGATTGGTGGAAAGAGCGAGCTCGTTTGGAAACACGAGAGTTTGCCATTGTTTTTCCCTCTCGGCTCTGCCGCCCCTCCATGTATCTGTGGCTCTCTAACAGCAGTGGGGCTAGTTGCTAGGTGATGGCCCTCAATGCGCGATTAGTAAGAGCTAATGGGCTCGCAGCTGAGGATTGGACAGACGCAGTCACACAGGGACAGAGATCTCCTCCAGATATATAGATACTCAGTCTGAGAGCTTTGTGTATAAGTTGTGTTACATCCTGACATAAAGTCTGATTGACCCCGCAGGTCTTATCACTGAAAAAATAAAGATCATGTGTGTTTCCCTGGAGAAGGAAGTGAGAGACTACATGTTTAACATTATGTCAGTGACTGCAGGGACCTGCCAGCTTGTTCTTTTGTTTTGATTTTTTGTACCTAGATTTTTCCTTAAATGTGTTCTAACAAATTGTAACATTTCTGTTGTTCAGATGGTGTAATGTGATTTCCACTTTCTTTGCCATCACAGGACAAAAGCCATATTTTGGGACAGATCAAACACAGCTTCATAACTTAAATAAAAATCTATATTTCCATATCATTTTATATATTTCGATAATATTTTTATATAAAATTTTCTATATAATCTATCTACATTTCTTCAGTGTAATTCATTTGGGACACAAACCACAACCTGAAAAAGTTTCCACCCCTTCATGCATTTTCAATGCCAGATCAAATAATCATTAATTAACCATTTAAAAAAGCTCAATGGGGATTATGTATAACTATGCATGAAAGGTGTCAGGGAAACTAAATAAAAGAAGCTATGGACATGATCTTCAAAAGACACAGAGAACATTGCTCATGCAGTCTATGTGAGGGTAATGTGTTCGGAAATGACGCCTGCATGCGTGAGCCGGGGTAGAAATGACGACCGTTAAAGGTAAATGAAGTCTGGAACAGAGCAGCATGGCTAAGTGGCTCATTAATGCATAAAATATAGTGGCAGGTCCCATTAGGATTTTATGCTGGGTGGAAAGAGAAAGAGGAAGCTGAGAGACAAACAGGACGTTTCACTTCCAGCAGCATCGTTCATCAGGTTACCACACTGCCGGCTTAATTAGCCAATCAGACGCTGAGGTTAAAGAGGCTAATAAAGGGATAGAAACAGTGGCAAATGTTTTTTCTCGCACACACACACACACACACACACACACAAAACAGACTGTGACAAGAAGGAAAAGCAGAACGAATGGAGGAAGATGTGAAAAGTTAATATTTCAGATGAAAGTTTGGGTGATGGCAGATCAAACCGGCTTCATACCTGATGGAAAGGGTCCTTCCTCATGTTCCGACTGGCCAGCGGCTCATCAAAGGGGAAGACCACCGAGTAGTTTTTAGCATACGACTCGTGGCTCCTCTCTCTGATCCACTGATTGTTGTCCGTCAGCGAGTTATGGAAACGCCTGAGACGGGAGGGAGGCCAGTTCAGAAGATTAGACACCATCATTCAGAGTGAAATAATGATTCATTGTTATTCTGGCTCCATTGCCCTTCGATCAATATAGATCACATATGACTGTGTTCATGAAGCTGTACCTGATGTCGTATCCATACATGTCCTTTTCAGGTCGGCCGTGGATGATCCAGTGAGCCAGCTCTCTACCACAGCCTCCTCCCAGCATCATACCTGACACACACAGACCACGGATTACATCGCCACCGTGAACTCACAGATTGGGATTTGACAATTACTGTTTTTTTATTTCAGTGATTAAGCAACACAGTCAAATCTTGACCTGCAGAACCAACATATTGATTTTTTTTTCCTTCATGTGCATGTGCCAACTTTAATCCTACGGTTCATATATTATCCTATTACTTGACCTGACGTTGGATACGATAACAGACTTATGATCATGTCGATGGTCCAATGGAGCGAAAAACCCTGCACGCTCGCTCTGGAGGGACTCCACCTCTGTGCGGCTCTAAAAGCCACCGTCATAAAAAGTCATTTGCGGAAAGAGAAAAAGCATTAATGGTAATTACTTTACCCTTTACGCCCCCTCCACTTGTTTTTTTTTTTTTTACAGATTGCTGAGATGCTCATATTCCTCCTCGTCTAATGTCAGAGGTAGGCTCGTCTGTGAGTGCAGTAATGGAGTAAGCTCAGGTTGTTGTCTGTACACATATGCACTGTGTGTGTGTGTGTGTGTGACTCCCAAAGCACTCCATTATTCATTTGGATGCTGAGAGCGTCCGCGGAGATCAGTGAGGGCAGGGTCAAAGTCTGGGGAAACCTCTCTTCAACCGTTTCTCCATGCTCGTTTTCGTCTCCTTTATTTCGCCATTTACTTTCCATGAAGATTCCCTTGACCTCTCTTGCTTTATTATTTTGTGGTTTCCCCCAAGGGGAAGGTCGGAAACGGTGAAGCGTTCCGTATACAGCGCCGATATCTACCGTCTCCCCTTTCATTTTTGTCTCCCCCCACCCATTCAATCTTCCCTCCTCCGCAGCACTTACCGGCGCTGTTGAAGCCACATCCCAGGAAGAAACCTCTGACCTCCGGTGCTTCTCCCATCAGCGGCTTGTGATCAGCTGTGAACGACTCTGAAAACCAACAGAGGGAGAGAAACGTGCCAGGTTTTCTAAATATGACTCCAGTCTAAGGCCACGGATTTCGCAATCACTCCTCATGCGGCCCTTAACAACGTTCACAAGGCGTTACCATGGAAATTGCCATCTCGGGTTTCGAGACATTTGTCTCGCTCCCACTCTCCCTTCAGCCCAGTGTGGCAAACATTTGAAATGAATGATGATCAGTTATTAATTAAGCATTGAAACACCCAGTGAGCCATGTAAGTACTTCAGTTTTACTAGTCATCTCAGCTTAGAGAGGCGGAATCAAGGTCGAGTACTGCTTCCTGCACGGTTAAAGATACACCGATACATTCACACTCCCGCACACACATATACATGTGTGTGTATTACAGAGCACAGCCAAGTTGTTCATTGGCTATATCCAATTACCAGCTGATTATACCACAGGAAAACAAGTTTAATCTTTAACCTTACACATAATTTCACTTTTCAAAGGCGTGAATTATAAATAACTTTTCTACGCGTGTGTGATGTCAATACCACACTTGAGTTCCCCAGCTTACGTGTGTGTGTGTGTGTGTTTGTGTACGTTTCAGCTGACTCACAAAGTGCTTTTCACAGTCATACGCTTCAGACAGCCGCATCACAACATGATGATGAAAAATCCAATTCCATAGTGAAACTCTTCAGCCTGCACAGCTACAGATCGTCTCACTCAACTCGACAACCTGACACTGCCTGGCCAAGGAGTCAGACTCAAACGAATCAAACGATCTCCTCCACAAACACGACACACTTCCTGCTAATATCGGTATTCACGAGTCAGCGCGCTATAGGAGCAGCGGATAAGATATTTTATACACAAATACATTTCACTTTCTAATATGAATGTGTCCAATTTTTTAAAAAAAGTGTCCTGATAGTTGCTTGAGTCCCGCTGTCATTGATAATGAAGGATTTTAGTTTAAGTGGAATTGCGCGCATGTGTGTGTGCATGTGTGTGTGTACGTACCTGGTCCACAGACTGTGGACTTGATGCCGGTCTGCTCCAGATTCGGGACCCTGTTGATCGCTCCCTCAATATGCTGCGTGAATACATCCCAGTCCAGGTCGAACAGACTGAAGGCAAACTTGTCGGACACCTGTGAAGGGAAACACAATCTATTTATTCTCACTGGGAAATAAACAACTGCCAAATCAAACTATTTTATCCAAAAACATTTGCTGCAATCTGTTTGCTCTTTGCAGTGACGCATTTTCATGCATTTCCCCTTGTGGCCTGATCTGATCACTGACCCACACTCAAACGACAAAAGGTGACACTTCTGCGTTTTTATTAAGATTTGGACAACTCAGGAATGTTGGGAACTCAGGAATGCAGAGCGCTGACTCGGCAGTATCTGAGAGCGCTGTTCTTTGTCCTAGACTCTACACTTGTCTCAATCCTTCCCAAGCCATCGATCCTGCTCATCTTCACTCGGTAGGCATCCTGTATTCCCTCCGTCTCCCGGCTCATTCCCCTTTCTCTATCACCTCTTTCTTCCCCCGTCCGCCCCGGAACATCAAAGCAACACTAGGCTGCAGAATGAGAACAAAAGGAGCCGCTCCTGCACAAAGAAATCCTCTACACTGTCGCACAGGGAGGCAGCCAGACGGAAAGACAGGAAAGTCGCCAGGTCGCTTTAAGAAGCAAGATAGGATCCGTGTCCTTTAAAAAAAAAAAAAAAAACAACTGTCGCCTTTTATAAAAACTGAGCCAAAACAGGTGTTTCAAGTTATTTTTTTTTCTTTACATTATATTAAACTTTTTCTTTTATAATTGGCATTTCAACATCTCATTCTCAGATGTGAAAAAGTATATATGTATGTACTGTATATATGTAT
>JAFBJQ010000902.1:130287-159529 GCA_016785345.1 Trinectes maculatus
TATATATATATATATATATATATATATATATATATATATATATATATATATATATATATATATATATATATATATATATATATATATATATATATATATATATATATATATATATATATATATATATATATATATATATATATATATATATATATATATATATATATATATATATATATATATATATATATATATATATATATATATATATATATATATATATATATATATATATATATATATATATATATATATATATATATATATATATATATATATATATATATATATATATATATATATATATATATATATATATATATATATATATATATATATATATATATATATATATATATATATATATATATATATATATATATATATATATATATATATATATATATATATATATATATATATATATATATATATATATATATATATATATATATATATATATATATATATATATATATATATATATATATATATATATATATATATATATATATATATATATATATATATATATAAATAAAGGAACAGAGCTGCCTGGCACCAAACCTGTCAGCTAAGTTTACAAAGTAAAAACCTATCCTTGACAGAAAAGAAAATATCCATTACGACAAAGAATGGATTCAAAGGCTTTTAGAAGGATCAGTCTCCAAAGTAAGAGCCCTTTTCAGACCATCACTTGTGGAGTGACTTGTGTCTTACTTAGACTTCCTGCCACCATCGAGTGAACAGACAGTTTTATAAATCCTGTAATGAATACTGTCTGACCTCCAAGCTCACACGGCAGTATGAAACGACAGCAGTGAATAGAAATCAAGGTAAAAAGGAAGATGATGTCAAACTGACAGAGAGAATTAGACTGAACCATCAGTTCGTTTTTTTTTTTAATCCCAAACATGACAAGCCTAACGTCATCCAGGCCCAACAGGCAAAGTGTGAGGTTTCAGGGTCTTAAAGCTATTGACAGAGTATGAGATGATTCGTCAGTGCTCCAGCTTACGTCATCCCAGAAGATCGGGTTTTGTTCATAGCCACCCACAGACAGGGCGTCACCCTGGAGCCGCAGGTACACGGATGCATCGTGGTCCCTGACATTTGGCATGTTCTGCAAAGAGCGAAGATTAAAGCGGAAGCATTAAAAATGTATTGGAATCAATGCATGAATCATCCCAAGCGCATTTTATTGCTTTGTAATAAGAATAATGCAAGTTTTCACTTTCTTTTTTATTTATTGCACAGCGCGAGTTCCAAAAGCCAAACAAAACAAAACATTTACATTAAAACTACTAATTATAAATCCATGCAAAACGCACAGGACTCTTAACATATATAAAACCACATTACCTGATGAAAGGTATAATTACTGGTTAAGAGTCACAAAGTAGCTGAAAAATTACCATGCTGTGCCTTAACAGACCTGCATTCACTGCTTTTTGTATTTTACACAGAATATGCATACATATACTACCACACAATGGGCACACACCACGGCATACCTTAACAAACCATATCAGTTCTTTATGTTTGGTATTGCAGCCAATGACAAACCACGAAATCCTTTTTCAACACACAACAGAGGGAGGCAGATTTTTTTTTTTTTTGTCCAACTGTCTGATGAATGGTTACACTTAACCATGTTGTGCGATTTGTATTCATTCTGTCATGAGTGCTTTTCCTGCTGAAGTCAACAGGCTCTGGGTACAAAGCCCAGTGAACAGGCTGACATTTGAAAAATGGCTGACTACATTTAATAAAAGCCAAACTGCTCCTCTTATTCTCTGTGTGGTGTACAGCCAGGCAGATAACTCCATGCAATCAATACAGAGCACTGCTGTACAATCTGCCCTTCATAGTCTCACGTGGATAAAAACAAATACCACGTCTACCAGCAGGAGCCGGATGTTTTTAATTTTTTTGTCTCTTTTTATTTAAAGCCACTCCATCTATTCACCGACAGATCTGCAGTGCATGTGAAGCAACTGACCTGAAGTTACACACCCTGAAATCTGTGTGGTCATAGTGCCCCCTGTTGGCCGCATTAAATTAACACACACTGGAGGGAACTCTGTCTTCAGTGAGAATTAAATTAACTATTTCATCTTAATTGCAATGATCAAGTCTATTATGAGGAATTACTAGATAGTGCATTGTAGATTTTGCAATTTAGCAACAGAATAGAATAGAATAGAATAGAATAGATGTCTTACATCAGCAACAATGCAACATTTTGATTCAGTCCTACCTGTATGCCTTCAATTCTCTCTGTCACAACATAGGCATGATGCATCGCTATGAGAGGCACCTTGATTCCGGCCATTTCCCCCAGCTTGGTGGCCCACACACCTGCATGTGACAGAGACAAAACCTTAATAATAATCATCATCATCATCATCATAATCACAACTAATCACAAATTAGTTGGGTTGAGCTTGTCTGAATCTCACCTGCACAGTTCACTACACATGGCGTTTCAATTGTCCCATGAGGAGTTTCCACTGCTTTCACCCTCTTCACGCCGAAGTCGTCCATGTGCACATTAATACCAGTCACAGGGCAGTTCTCGATCACCTGATAATAGATAATGCAATGCAATAAATAATAAATATATGAATATACATACAAATATACTGTACATGTCAGGAGCACACTACTCAGCTGCATGTTATTTATGCTGACTTTGCATTGAAGACTTTTGGTTGTCAAAAAACGGTTGATCAGTCAAAGAAAAAAAAAATGGCCTGTGTAACTTTAACTGCCATGTAAAGGCTTGGCTCTTTATGATATATGATATCTACACTAGATTCTCGTGTTCAGATAAGGGTGCTATTTTTACACTGTACTGTTATGTCATGCCAAAAAAAAAAAAAACACCAACAGAGTTTTGGAAATAAAACTGCATTATTGTGCACATGTGCACCAATTATATGTGAAAAACAAATTTGCACAGAAGAAAAAAAATAAAATAAAATCTGTGAACCCAGCAACTGAATATGCTTTAAATTGTGAAGCCATGCCCTTTGAACAGTAACTGCTATTTTATTTGGTTTTACTAGGCTGCAAATGACAAACAACCAGTCAGCATAATACACCACACATTACCGTGGCTCCTCTGGCGGAGGCAGCTCTGGTCAGGGTGGTGCAGGTGCCCGCTGGGTCCATGGTGCCATCTTTTGGCACATACAGGGTTCCATACAGATCATCAACGTTCATCAGTGGATACAGGTCCTTGGTCTCCGCGGGTGACAGCACATGGGACTCAATGCCATAAACTTTACCCAGCTAGGCATCACAGGATAACGACACATTTTAGTGAGGATTCAGTGAATTCATTGAATCTCTACACTAAATGTTAGTATAGAGGTAAACAGCTGCAGGATGTTTTCGTCACTATTGCTGTCAATTTGCAGTCATCTCCATTCTTACCGACATGAGGCGCTTGTACTCGTCCAGTCTCTGCTTGTTGGAGGCAATGAAGAGTCCTCCATTCTGGATCCATCCTGTGTGGAGGCCCGTCTCCTCCTCCAGGTCCTTGCTGATCACATTCCTGGTGTGGGCCAAAAGCTCCACCTCGACGTCACTGGGACGGAGCTGCCACAGCAGACCTAGTGAGCAGACACACACATCAGCAGGTGTGCAGAAATCAACACAAGAATGCGTAATAGTCACATGACATACAAGCACAATGTCAACATCATGATCCTGACAAGTGCCTTTATTCACTCTGTTACCTGCAGTGTGCCAGGTGGTGCCCGCAGTCAGTCTGTCTCTCTCCAGCAGAACCACATTGGTCATACCCATTTTTGCCAGGTGGTAGATGGTCTGACAGCCCAGGCTGCCTCCTCCGATCACCACCACATCCGCTGACCTGCGCAACGTGGCAGACAACCACAGGTGAGCTGAGATCACCATCAATCCAAACTGATGTTAAAATTACAGGCCATACTGCAATGCAGTCCATTCACACAGTTCACCTGGGCAGAGGCTTTGTGGCTCCGGAGGTGGCACCGTCCTCCTGTTTGAGCGTCTTCTCGTAGGGAACACTTTTCTCCTGGGTGGGCACTGAGCTGTAGCACCGGGCACTTGTCCGGCACATAGGAGAGAGAGGGGGGCGCACTGCCGACACCACCCGCCGCACTGCACACCCCAGGAAGGCCATGGTCCCCTGTGGACAGTTGGAGGACACAGAGAGACAGTGTGAAACTGCTGACTCAGGATACGTTAATCATGCAAACGTGCCTCGTTTCAAAATATGAAGAAACGTTTCCGGTACATAAAAACATGACAGAGGATTCCTGCATCTGGTTGTGCGAGTTGCTGAAAGAACATCACATGTGTTTTAATCCAACGCTTAGATGCAACAACGACATTGTGCATGATGTTATGTGCAATACTGCAGAAACCATGTGATCTGCACACAACCCACACAGGTGTTTGCTGCAGGGCGACCTGGTAGTCGCAGCAGTCTGACCACTCAGAAGGTGACGGGTTCAAGGTTCAGCGTCACTTTATCACCAAAAAAAAAGATTAGTCAAGCTGCAGCCTGGTCACTCAATGACAGAGCGCCTCCTGAAGGCGACAACAATACAGCATGCAGCAATGCTTGAATGCAGAGGGATCACAGGTTCATCAGCTCCAGTAGAGACGACTACAACAACAGCTCAACAGCTGACTGCTGCAAATCAATCAATCAATCAATCAATAAAACTCTAATTCCCATCAGCCACCACGTGCTGCTCACACTGATCATTCCACGCGTGTGCCTCCATTACTAGTTTGACAGTGAGCAGCAGGAGACTCCATATGAAGTGTGTACAAACACTAACACAACACAACACACCGCTTGCTCCGTCGCAACGCCTGCACGTTCACTAACTAATCGAAGAAGAAGAAGAAGAAGAAGAAGAAGAAGAAGAAGAAGAAGAAGAGAAAAACAAAACAGACGAGGAGGTCTCCTCGGTGGCCGCACGAGCCAACGTGGCGACACACACACACACAAACTATGTTACTGATCCCGCAAGATGTCGCCGGTGACTCTGTCGCGTGACAGCTGTTTTGGATCCCACGCGCACTCACTGCTCAGATACGCACCGTCCCGGCTTCACTCGACGTGAGGTGTTCGGGTTTGCAGTTTGCAGGGATCAGGAAGCAGGAATCAGGACGCGTGCTTTCTGCACGGCGGAGTTAAAGGTGGTGCTTTAAAAGCTCGTGTGTGTGTGTGTGCGCGTGGAGTTCCTGTCTTTACCCCTCCTCCCCCACGCGCTGCCACCCCGTACACACAGCGAGGCGTCCACATCCCATCTCCCCAGAGGCCATAAACACAAAAAAAAAAAATGCACTGCAGTACTGTATGTCTCCAGAATCTGCTGACTCATCAATCTGAACACTAGCCAGGGGTCCTTATGCCTTATAGACTCCATGACGTATAACGTATACAACATATACAAACAAACAAAAACAAACAAACAATAAAGGTGACAGGTTCAGTGTTAAATGTAAAATGCTCATATAGTTTGCACAAATTGTGTGTGTGTGTGTGTGTGCGCGCGCGTGCTGGGGGGGAGGAGGGTGTCAGGGTAGCATGTGTTGGAACCACTGAAGTCCTCAAGGTCTGGAGACCAAAGCAAGCAGAAGTAGAACGGTAGCTCAACTCAGAACATCAGGCCTGTAGAGAGAGAGTGTGTGTGAGTGTGTGTGTGGCAGCAGACAGACATGGGGTCTTGCAGGGGGGATGCACACAGGGAGAGGAGTGGCGTGTCCAGTCCAGTTATGAAACCACATGCTCCTCTGAGCCATTTGCAGTTTCTCATCTTGCCAGAATGACCTCATCAAACTCCACCTCCGAACCGGCAGCCAATAAGATGCTGAGTTGAGGTCCCCTCCTGTGACAGGTTCTGACGAGTCCCCTCAAACAGCCTTAAACAGGCCTGAGGCTGCTCAGCGACCTTTGAACTTTGGCTCCTGCTTTTCATGTAGTTAAATAGTTCCATAAGTGCAGCCTGACACATGTGCTGTGCTTTTGTTTGTTTGTTTGTTTACTCGGAAATGGGATAGCTTACCGCCTGTGCTGACAGCTGTGGTATGTTTAGGGGCACATGTATACCCATACATAAAGGTCTTGTGTATGTATCAAGTGGTGACAGAAAAAGAAACGTGGTTGAGACCAAATTAAATCACACACATGCACAGAGATGTGAAAGTGTGTGATTCCAGAGACTGAGGTAAATAACTTGTTTACCAAGTTCTGCTCTCGTATTATTGTTGAGTTAATCCTCTGTGTTGTGTCGTGCAAATATACTAAGTCTTGTATCCTTAGCTTTTTCCTGACAATGCATTGAACATGTATAGCTGATCACAAACACCAAAACATCACAGAAATCCTTCCTCACTAAAAAAGAGCTTAATACAAAACATCTGCTTTCTCCTGTTACGTTGTGAAAATGTTAAAAAAAAATTCTATTTTTTTTTAAAGTGGAGCAAGTATATAACTAAGAGTTACAGTCATTATATACAAGTACATAAAATAAATGCGCCTCAATTTCCAAAATGTCCAGGATCCATTCATTCTCAAGATCCAACTTCTTACATGGAAAATGTTATTTCACCCTCTTGTGGTTAACTTTGGGCAGTACAACATAATGATTTTTTTTTTAAATCCAACTACCTACTGGACCTTTTAAGTTTTGGCCTCTAAATTAAAAATGTAAATTACAATGAGTAAAAATAAAGTTAGAGAAAAAAAATAAATACTTTAGGTCAAAAAGTCATTGCAGTTTTATAAAGTGCAATGACTGTGGTTGACGCATCTGTCAACCACATCAAGAGAGATACTCGTCAAATAAATTAATATGCAGGAAAAGCATCACAATGGTAGAAAATGAACACATGAAATCAGGCCAAATGCAAAATGTAGGCGTTTTCCAATGGATGAATGAGAAAATTAATTCACCTGGGGTGATTTATAATTAATTTAATATCATTGGTAGCACAGGAAGGTACGTGGCTCTTTACAGCCCTCTGCAGGGGATGTTTTACGTATCTTTTAAATTTGAAAAAGTAAAAATATAATAACACTGACAAAGAATAGAAAAGAGTCAAGTGAGTCAATGTCGGTTAAGTCCTAGTAATGTGTTCATGAGCAACTGTGACACAGTCTTTGACTGTGCTGTCAGACAGTCCATGAAGCCAAGGGAAACATTAATCGTGTTCAGTCTGGCTTTGCACAGATGAAACTGGATCTGTTACCAATGCTAATGAAAGACATGCACATGTAAAGCTCAGTGTCAACAGACGGATACACCAACACAACAAATAATAGCAACAACAGTATCAGACTCTTGTCCAGACTTGCCAGGAGTTGTGAACAGTGTAACCACTGGAACCATTGCGTTCAACATTTATGGTTATACAGGTGAAATCATCAGAAGAGCGCACACCATTAGAAGCACACATTCAAAAACTGCTTTTGACATCTGTCAAATAAACTGGATAAATTCTCAGAAATAATAAAACTGCCCGATCAAAGAAAAAAAAATATCTAGAGGATTGATTGTCTAAGAAACGTCTGTTGTGCACGTTCGAGCATCCGTATTGAAACCATTTGTTTTGCGCGTCTCTCTCGACAAACGTGGCTCCTTAATGTCGCCTGCACCAAAGATCGTCTTGTCCAGTGGTGTGACACAGAGTAAAAACTGAAACTCTGCGTGCACTCCCTCTCCTCTGCACCCGTCTCTGACCTTCGTGGCCTTTTGACCTGCACGTTCCTCACCGATGTGTCGGCTTTACACTAAAGTTCATCCCGATAGGCAGCGGACAGCATCTCAGGTGGCGGTGCAGACCCCTTCAGGGTCTTGTGGGAACCCCTCCAGTCGGTGCGTACGGAGTCATCGTCCCACAGAGTGGACGTCTCAGTGTCGCTCACCCACTGGGCATCACCGGCGTAGTGGCACGGCTGGACCAGGAGGGGGTGTGTACTGAAGGCTTGTAAGTTCCTGTTGGGGTAGTGGGACATGTAGTCCTCACTGCAGAGAGAGAGAGAGAGAACATGGATGACATCACATGGATTTGATTGAGACTTTGAAAACAGCAAACAATAAACCTCCAAATAACCAAACAGAAAAAACGTATCTGAGATCAAACGTTATTGCACCTTGTCCCCAACAATTCAGTGTTTACCACAATCATCTGCGCTTCTCTAACCTTATTTGAACACCATGCATTCACGGTGACTGATTTTCAGTTACTCTTTGCATGGGGCGACAGCCGGACCGATGTGTGGTGTGCGGCCATTGTACATTCTTAGTGGACCAGTCAAGCATATCGAATTAGAATCACAGAGGTGAGCGAGGGAGAGAGAGAGGGAGAAAGAATAGAGAAAGTGGGTTGGCGCTAAGCCACTTTTCCACACATGATGAAGCATGCAGGCGCTGCCAAGCCGTCTGGTTTGCAGGCCCTTCAAGCCCGAGGCCCATTTCATCTCCCACAGTCAGCACCTCACATGTGTCTCATTGACTTCATCATCACTGAGGAATGATGAGAAACGATCGCTGCTCTGGTTAGTGCTAATGTCCGTTATAGTCGGGGTTAGAAATGAGGAGGCAGCGCCATTAACATGAAAAAAAAAACTAAAAAAATATTTATAAGAGTGCTAAAACTAATGCACGCCATAATGTCTTTATAATAAACCACAAACAAAGAATGAACACAAACATTACACACGCAGCAATCTGAGTTAAGGGGGTCATGAGATAGAGGAGATACTAGTGGACAAAAACAAGAGGAGTGTAACAGCTGGAAAGCTGGAAGGCGCTAACTGGAGGACAAAAAGAAAACAAGTAGCAGTGTGAGTCTGCAGCTCTGTGCTGCATTACTTTATAAAATGTTTCATCTCCTCAAGTTCAAAAAGGGATAATGAAAGATGGGGAATGTGTGTGTGTGTGTGGCACGTTTTGAGGCTGTCCGTCCAATATAGACATTTCATTCAATAACAAAAATGGAAACCTCATGGTGTTGCCACAGGAATGGCTAAAAATAAACAAACACATCAACACAAAAACGCATCTGAATCCCATTTGGATGTTTAAAGTCGATCTGGCAACCACATCGTGCCCAAAAATATGGCAGTCCATGTTGCCCCAAATCCATTTCCTTTAATTACAGACAGAGATGCAGCCAAGAAACGTGTAAAGAAGAATAACCTAAACAACAACAACAAAAAAAAATCCATTTAAAGGAAACACCAAAACAAGAGGCGTACATACTTGGGATGTTTGTCGTACATGATGGGGAGGAACTCGTCGACAGGCAGCATCTTGGAAAGCGGTTCAGCGTTGAGCAGCTTTTGGGCTCCCTGTTGGGAGATGGCATAGGACAGAGTCCAGTAGGAGTAGTCGGCGTACACTAAGTTACGGATGTTCTCCACTGGCTCCTCTTTCCCAGGATTCACCTGCTTCCTTCCAAAATATCTGCAGCACAACAAAACACATAATACACATCTGGATTATTTTTCCTCAGAGTTTTGACACAGATGTACGCAACATACTTCTAAGCATAATGTACCGACTTCACCCATCCCTGCCTAATCCTTATCCTTATCTCAATAGGAAGCGTGGGAACAAAGCAGATCTTACATGATGTCCCAGTCGAGCTCCTCCTGCTCCACCTCCTCCATCAGTCTGAGGACCCGACGTTTGAAGTTGGCCTGGAAACGAACGTCGTCTTCTAAGACGAGCGCTTTATCCATCTGCTCGTCCACGATCTGGGAAGAAGGGAAAAACACATGCGTGTCAGCGTCTGTTACATTTCCGCCCCCATTAAAAAAAAAACAAAAAACAAAAACAAATAATACATAAAATACATTGACATTAAATTGCAAACAAATATGATCTATTTGGCCAAATATGAGTATTTGTTCTTTGAATTTCAATCTTGGAAATTCGGTTAACAGACTTCATAAGACGCACACAAACAACAGCCTTGATATTTGTGTCCTCTCACCTCCTTCCAGATGAAGTAGTGGCTGAGGAAGCAGCCCACCTCTCCTTTAGTCAGTGTGCGTCCTGAGAACGGGTCGTAGTAGCCTGGTAGCAGGTCGACACCCAGGAGCTTGATGTCGCTGCTGTTCAGTGCACTGCGGAAACACATTATACACACACACATATATGATATCTCCACACTTCTATGATAAGAGAATAAATGAACCTATGGGGAAAATAATTATTCTTAGCTGACACATAAATGAAGGAAACCATCAAAACACACTTTCAATCTAAGCCAGTTCAGCATGACACTGCATCAGGTATCTGCACTCACTTTCCATCCACAGCATCCACCACCTTGACGTCAATCTCCAGCTCGTTCAGAGAGAACAACATCCGGTCTCGACGGTCAGGACGCCGCCGCAGGTTAATCAGATATATCTGAGAGGAGAAGGACAAATGGAGATTTAACACAGTTCCACCTCTATCATTATACACAAACTGGATGAGTCTAAAAATATATGTCGGTATAAAATTAAAAAAAAAAAACACGTGTTGATACTGTTATGCGTCTTTTACCTCGTCAAAGCCCATGAGGTCTCTCTGTTTGGGGAACATGTGGACAAAGCGGGAGGGGTGCATGGGAGGACCATCGACTTTTTTGACATAAGTTAGAAAACAAAGACATCAGATTATGAAAATGATACAAAAATAAACACATGGTGTGGCTGACAGGACAGTTAACAACAGCTGCTACTTGCTGGCTGTTTATCAGTATTAACAATATGAAGAAAGAGTGGATTCGTCCGTTCTTACTCATGGACTCGAGGTGGACATGAACAAAGTTGAGGCGATCGTCCTCCAAGGTGTGGTGGGGTTTGGACGGGACGTTTAGGTAGCCGTAGCGCTCCTTGTTGCACAGGTACATCTGTATCTCTGAATATCGATGATATGATAAACGACACAGTTGATGAATAAAAGGGCGAGAGATTGATTCTATTCCGTCTCTAAAGACCACATCACATGACCTTTGCATGAGTGATCATAACAGAAGACATGCAGTCACGAACCTGCAGCTCGACAGGAGAAGGCGAACACGATGATGTCATCGTAGGGCCACGAGTAGTCCTTGTGAGGAGGGAAGAAAGCCAGTTTCTTCATTCCTTCCTTCCTTAAATCCAGCAACATGGTGGAGTGGACCATGGGCACGGCAAAGCAGCCCAGTCTGTGACGGTGACGGGTGGGGAAATACTCTGCCGTTCGCCGATAGTATCCCTAAGTAACATTTGAAAAAAAAAACATGTTTGCACAAATATGTGTATACTACACGTGTGTGTAACCTTTTCACAGGGGATTGTGGTCACCATGAACCCTCACCTGAGGAGTGATACCACACCAGTAGTTTGAGTAGGCCCCCTGAGAGTCTAACATGGGAGCGATGACGGACTTGTTCTCGGCGATCATCAGGTTGAGTGTGTCCGGGTTGGTGAGGATGTTGTCGGTGTCGGCGTACTGAAACGGAGACAGAGGGAATACTGATGTGACTGTTATGGCGACGTCACGGGGAAGATTAGTCGATGGCGTACCAGGATGTAGTCGGCCCAGCGTTTCCTGGCGAAGTTGAGTGCTGCCTGCTTCAGCTTCATCACATACTCATATCTGCTGTTGGGCCAGTGCTTTGGACCCAGCTCTCCTGCATAGGTTCTGACAGACAGCAACAACACAAACCATAAATACTGCATCTATACCTGCATTAAAACACAGCAGTGTGAGCAGATTAGTAGTGATCATACTGTATTGTTGACATGCATGCACAAACAATTTCCACTGATGCCCCCCCCCCTCCAAAGACAGATGTCCATATAGAGAAATGCATATGGACATGTAGCAGCGTGCCACACCATTCCTCATTACGCAGAGATAAAATAGAGAGGCTCCACCAAGGCTGACAGGCGTAAACCAGATCGCTGTAGTAAACTTTGTCAGTGCACTGATGCTGTGTACTTGTGTACTTACACGGGCTTGTCCATTGGTCTCCACTCAATGTAGTGGTAGAACTTCTGCATGACTGTAAGCCACTCCTTCAGCACGGCGGTGGTGTTGTCTGAGTTGTGATCCGTGGCAGCCCTAAAGAGACAGAGAGCAGATGGTGGAAAAAAAAAACATGCACTTACATCCCAAACTATTTTATTTGAGACACACAAAAATATTTTCACCACATAAGACGACGTGGAGCTGATTAGGAAGAGAATGGAATATGAAAGAGGACTAAACTAACATACTGTTTATATATCACTCTATACTGCACATACATTTCTACTTCAAATGACCAGTCAAACGTAAATGTAAGGCAATAAAGGGAATATCACTTTACAGTAAAATACTACACTTTATTATTTAAGCCTCATCAACATTCTTTTTTTTTTTTTTTTTAGCTGGTGGTTAATTTGCTGGATTGTTAAAACTTATATTTCATGAATTCAAATTGTTTTCAGAGGATGGTTCATTCAGCATGGTTCTGATATTCAGTATAAAGGATCTGGATTATTATTTCTTCCATATGGTCGCCACAAGTGAAAATAGCAGGATGATATCCTACACACACACACACACACACACACACACACACACACACACACACAGATGTTAATTCTGGGCGCAGTTTCACATGTTGACCAGCAGGGGGAGGGTTTGATCCAAGAGAAGGCCCATGGTAGCGTCATGACTGAGGCCTTTGACCATAAGGGTTAATCACAATTATATGAGAGCTATGAAAAGACACACACACACACACACACACACACACACACACACACACACACACACACACACACACACACACACACACACACAATTTGTATAACTCACATGTATAAATAGCTAATACAGATATTTGTTACTTTCAGTGTCGCCAGTGTGGATGAAAAGTGTTAGCTTCAGCGTTTTGTTCCAGGTGATCACTGTGAAGCTTATCAGTGATCCCTGCAGATCCCTCTGGCCCAGTCGGAGAAACTCCTTCAACAGCTGTTGTCAAGTTATTTTATTCTCAGAAGAATAAAATAAACAGAATAGAATGAACACGACACAAGATCCCAGCCCATCATTGATTAGAAATTAGTTTATAACAAGCATCACCCCCTCTGTGTCGTAATATAAATGACACATGTTAACATAACCTGAACTAATCATCTAAAGTAGTTAGATTAGCCACAAAATCATTACACTGACAATCTCTATTATGAAAAACAAATGAATCACGAGTCACTTCCAGCAGTCTCCTCTCATACTGTGCATACACATTCACATAACCACAACAAAACTCTAAGAACATACTAGAAAAAACAGAATTAAACACCGGAGAAGCTGGAAATAAAACATTCAAATTCAAATTTTACGTGGGAAAAAAAATAGAAATAGATACATTTTAGTATAATAATGCTAAACTGATCAAGTAAAATGTCAAGATTAGAAGTTATGATGGACAGAAAAACAGGAATGAAAAGAGCACAGAGAGAACAGAGACACTGATGTAAAAAAATAAAATAAAAACATGTGGTACATATTGGGTTTGGAGTCTTTTGGCGGGCTCTGGGAATACACTGAGGCAGCATCTCTGACAATAGCGGCCTTGGGTTAAAAGCCTGGTTTGTGTGGACAGGTCAGGCGGCTGAGGGTCAAATCTCCCCTATTCATGACACCCCGAGTGTTTCCACAGACGCACACAAGCACACACTCGGACACACATATATGCATGAGAGGGGCACTTTCCCAGCGTTTGTGGCTGAGCCAGATCTGGGAGAGTTCAACCTCGGGTGCACTAACTTTTCACTGCGAGGTCAAGGGTGGCGGTGGCGTTTGTGTGTGGGGGTGTGTGAACGAGGGACAGAGGGAGATCGAAGGAAAGCGAGAGAAAGGACAGGGGGAGAGGGAAAGACAAAAAGAAAATGTGTTTTGTGTTGACCAGATTGACTGAAACTGACTGCAGTCAAATGACAATCATGTGTGTGCAGTGTGGCTTCACTTGACTCAGTTACATGATCAATTCAACCATATTTTTTTTAAATAAAGTTTTGGGATATGCATTTTTTTATGTTTCCTTCTTGGATTAAATTATGTTTTCTTTATACATATAACACATAATTTAAAAAGAAAACTGCATAAACACTGTGTTGTTAACGTAAATACATGTTTTCTGGAACGTGGGTGAACTGACCCTTTAAAGCATTGTATGGTGAAGTGGGGGGTTGTATTAGGAGCCCACTACTCATCCATGTTCACACACAGTCACACACACACAAATGCACATCCTTTGCCTGCCATTGCCTGGCATTCACTATATATATATAGATATATAGATATAGATATACATATACATATACATATACAGTACATATATATATATATATATATATATATAGATAATAGATATAGATATAGATATAGATATAGATATAGATATAGATATAGATATACATATAGATATAGATATAGATATACATATAGATATACATATAGATATATATATAGATATATATATATATATATGGTCACTTTCATCTTTCCTTTTGTCCAGCCATAATGCTTAAGTTAGCGTGAGAGAATGTGAGGCTGCAGGTTTGGAGGGTTCCTGTCTTTGTGTTTGCGTGTCGGGACCCGGGCTGGTCGGCAGCACAGAGTCGTGACATTCTCACAAGCTTCCGGGACCTTTATTGCTGTGGCAATAATCAATAGTGTTCCCACAGAGACGTCTTTTGGCTGGGAGGGTCAATACCTGTCAGTCAGGGTCTGAGCCGTGGCACATACCCTCTTACTCAGCAGCTACAGCAGTGATAGCTCCACGCTGTCTGCTGTGCCCCTCCCTCCCATGTCATCACACATGTCATTCAGGGGGGGTAACCGGGTTTAGGAGTTAGCAAGCAACAGCAACAGATCACGATTAAGAAGCCGGATTGGATGTTTTTAGCTTTTTTCCTGGAATGACAAACAATTAGCGGATTATCAGCACAATTATCAATTAGTTAATTGGTTAATTGTTTAGAATCAAAGCTCCATTTGAGGTCTAATGTAAGCTGTCATCCTCCGGTTCATAACGTGCTTTAATTTATCAACTTAAAATATCACAGCAGATTGAAGAAGCACTTCTTTTGCAGATGATCGTTGGGGAGACTCAGGAAGTTCTTACCTGACAGTGACAATCTGTGCTGTGCAGTTACCGAGCAGGAACAGTCACTGTACTCACTGTCACTCAGACCTCTGTGAAAATGTAACCTTGCAAAAGCTTGTGCTGAAAATATAACTGCATATAATCTTCCTGTGTATGGAACAGTGTATTTTTTGGGGGGGGGTGGGGTTAATTGCGGTTTACTTTCAGTTACAAGTGCACGATTATGCTGAAATATCTGTTTGCCACAAATATATTGGCCTAGTAAGATGTTGCACGAGTAGTGACGTTACATAAACATAAATCAAATCAATGTTTGTTTTATACATGAAATACCTTACATAACATAATGTCTCTAGGATGTTGTGGTGCTGAAAGGATTATGGGTAATCTGATAAAGGCCGGTATAGGCTAGATGTTCCTTTATGTTTTAGTTAAGCACCTTAACAGCCTCCGTAAGAAAAAAAAAAAGAGAGTTTCTACATGACAAGCCTTAGTCAGCACAAAGAAACCGATGCTCAGACAGAAGCTCTGGCGGTACTGGAAATAATGAGATTATGAGGTCAGTGATACAGGTAAGATTGCATTATCTGTTCTCATGAAGAGGAAACAGATCATCATGAAAACATCAAAAAAAAAATATGTCTGAGTTAATAAAATGAAATATGTTGACTTCTGAAACCTGGAAATGAAAAACGCCGATCGGGGAATTAATTTTACGGTAGATGTTTTTGATGATGCGACAACGCGTCTTCCGTTCTGCCAGAGGATTTGAACAGGGACAACCCCCACGTTAATGAAATTATTATCGAACATCTCAAAGTGTCATCATATTCACCTTTACGTCACTATGGCTCAGAGTCCGTTTAACAAATGTATGTGCGGATACATGATTTAAGAATGTCAGCAGTTGAAAACTCAAACAGTTCAATCCAGTCACATTTATCCCAAAGTGGTTTGAACGTTCATCTTGCCAACCTGGATACACAAAAAGTCTCCTGCCCCACAATCTCGACAAAGTAACGGTGAGATTAGTGTCGACTCCTCTGCCTCTCATCTCCTCTGTTACTCCCTGGATGACGCTGTCCGTCGCCCCGTTGCCAAGCAACAGTGCAGATACTGTCAAAGAATTCTGGGGGATGTTTAGGCAGCGGCATGCTTGGGGGAAGGAGTGTGTATCTGTGTGTGTGTGTGTGTGTGTGTGTGTGTGTGGTTGTGATGGTGGCAGAGGAGCAGACTCGTATCTGCACATGTAGGAGAAGTTTCTAATCTTTTAAGCTCGGCCATTACGCCACTTACGTTTCATCAATATGTATTTTCCAATCCGGCCTTTACAACCGATGAGTCACCTTTTCTCACACTGAGAAAAACTCCAACTCTCATGTTTTCAGTTTGCTTTCGTGGTTTAGGTCACAAGATCAATCCCCCCCCCCCCCCCACTCTTGAATTTCCTGTCACCTTCAATGGATAGCGGACTTCCCATTGAAAAATCTCACCCACAACCAACTTTGTAGCGCGTAAACAAAAAGAATTTGCAAATCAATCAATCAATCAAAGTGTTCCCATCACACTGAGGGACACGGCACTGATTTATAATAAAAACCCAAACCATCTCTCTTGTGTGTCACGGCCTTAAGACTCGCACGGCACTTCTCTGCCTCTCTGTAATTGGTTTTCTGCGTTTTCTCCTTTAATGCCCCTGGTTGTGCGTCATTATCTCCAACAGTTGCTCCACTAAATATTGCAAGCGGCCGTTATGATGAAGTTGGGCCGCTTTAATGCTCGCTGGATGAACTTGGTGGACTTATGGAGATCTCTGCAGAAAGCACAGTGCACTGGGAGGGACAGTAAATACATGGATGGAGGATCTGCGTTAGTCCACTGAGCCTGTCCAGAAGCACTTTTCCTAATTTACCTCTTTGTCCCTTTGACTCTACGCCCTGTCTTGCCTGGACATCCTTCCCACTATAAATTCCAATGGCACAGCGTTGCCTCTCTCTCTAACCTCTCTACCCTGCTCTCCATCCTCTCTGGCTGTGCCCTAGCAGCAGGGAGGAGATGCCTTCACCAGAGGAGGTTTATTTTAAGGATTCCCCTGTTCCCTTTGTCCTCACCCTCCTCTCCATCCCTCCACGGCATGGTTTCATAGCCCACCCCGCCGACTGGGCCTCCCACTCCCCTGCCAGGCCTTTTAGCCACCGGGTTAAACATTGATTTGTGAATGGGGAGAGGCACAGTGGCCCCTGGTCGAGTGCAGCGCTTCCCTACTGTTTCTGTGTGTACACACACATACCGTCACTATACACCACCAAGACTAACAGCCGCCATGAAAGCCACTGAGCCAAAAGGGCCTCGAATGCAACAAGCGGAGATCCTCGACAACACTTCAGTGTTTGTGCTGCAGTTTATCGCGTTATTTACATTTGCAAAGTGAGATAAATGTCAGGTTCCGCGTTGCCTGAAGCTAATATACATGCCACTCTTGTTCTTACACATCACAACAATTAAAGGGACATTTGGGAAAAAGAAACAAACACATTTCTTGTACTGCACTTAAAATGCTCTGTAATCTACAAAAACTATTTAATGGTATTTTAAGAATTTCTTGTCAAAAAAATTTTTTTTCCTCCCTCAGATCTGATTCTGACTCTCGTGCACAAGGGTGCAGCACTGCAATGGATCCAACGTGTCGTGTTGATCCGTCAGTCACTTTTTCCCTGATTCTTTTTGGCTCGAATCACAAAACCCTGTCGCAGATGACACTGCACAGATTTCCCCAGTCAACTGCAACATATCCAACCTCTCCTGCATCCAGCGGTGTCAAGGTGAGAGTGAGAGTGAGAGTGCACCCTCTTGACTTCTTACCAGCTGGTTTCCCGCCTTGTAAGAGTCAGGGCATGAAAAGGGAGAGAGAGAGAGGGAGAGGGGGGATGAGAAAGAGGAGTGGGGATGGAGGGGTTTGTTTTTCATCACTCAAAAAAAAAAGAAAAAAGAAAAAGAGCAATGAATGAGTGACTGGCTGTGTGAATGAGAGGCGGGCTGAGGCTGAGAGAGGCTCAGGCCCTGTGGATCAGGAGAGGTTAACTCTGCTTCTTCACAGGCATGAAAAGGGGAAAAACGGATTGAGCTTTAAAGAGGAGGACCCCCTGCGCCTGGGGCGGGATCAGTCAGGATGATTTATTAGTGTGTGTGTGTGTGTGTGTGTGTGTGTGTGTGTGTGTGTGTGTGTGTGTGTGTGTGTGTGTAAGCATCAAAACGCTGCAGCGCAAACGCAGCATTCACAAGTGCTGATATGCACGACACGAGGACGGGTTTGGTCCAGATTCCTGTTTCCAGTGAGAACGAGCCAAAGACCCGAATCACTCAGTTCATAATTATAATTATAATTAGCATAACATTGGGTCATTTATGGGGGAAAAAACCCCACACGTTTACGCATGAACATCAAAGCGAGCCAAAGCTGTGACTGGATTTTCTTTCCCCACTGTGCTGTTTTTTTTAAAAAAAAAAAAAAAAGAAAGAAAAATGCACCTACAGAGGCATTCACACAGAAAAGTCACAAACAATCTATTTAGTTTGGTTCTACTCTCCCATCACTGCTGTTTTAACGTTGATACACACACACACACACACACACATATGTATATATATATATACTGTATATGTATATATATATATATATATAAAGAAAAACTGGATTTGGTGTCATTAATCTCTGCGGCCATGATTTCACCACAGGGCTAAAAGACTTAACCTTGACATTTGAAAGTAAACAGAGGCACAGGTGCAATAGTGCAACACAACAGGAATTTGGCGTGCGATATGGAACGTGCGCATGTGCACCCTTTGACCCTTCATTGCACCTTTTTTTGGGGGGGGGGGGGCGCTATCTGAACGAGCGTGCGTCATTATTCGGCGCACATATAGGACAACACGGCGCCTGTCTCCCGTCACATGAGCATCATACAAGACCCCTCATTTTCTGACACCTCTGACAACACAACACAACACAACACAACACAACACAACACTGGGGGCCTGTGCGTACAGTGGGCAGCCCTTTCTGCGGCAGAACGGCTGCGCATGGCGCTGAAGGCGCCGCTTTATGTCCAAGTGCCTGGTTACGGCGTTGCACTAGTTTGCTCACACAAGAGAGGGGGGGGGGGCACAAGAGAGAGACACTAAACGTCATGCAGTGCGGTCAGAGAGTAAACAGTGTCGGGATTGTAATCTCTTTTTGGGTAGAAAATAGGGCTGTTGTGTCTTTAAGAGGGGCTGCTGGTCCCTCATCGCAGCTGCTCTGTGTGTGTGTGTGTGTGTGTGTGTGTGCGCGCGCGCGCGTGTAACGTGGAGGACAGCGGAGATTCATTACTTAAGCAGTACAATGGGCATTTATCACCCCGTGGTGTTATTCAAATTCAGTACCAAGCGAGGAGCCGCTCCGCTCCTCACTCCGCCTTGCGTCGCGCAGAAAAAGCCAGAGGGGGCAGAGGGACGCGCATCCAGTCGGTCGGTCAGTCAGTCCGCGAGGGTCGTGGAGGAAGGATGCAAGGAAGGCACGAGCGCCTTTTTGTCACCATCCGCCGCTGCTCGCTGAGCGAGGAGGGGGGGGGCGAGAGATCCGCCACGACGCTCGTCTTGGGAAACGAACCAAGGACGCACCAACGGGAACTAAGGGGTTTCCTTCTTTTTTTGTGTGTGTGTGTGTTTCTATTTTTTATTTTTTTTTCCCCCTCGGTCTCATCCGCAGCTACAACACCGGAGGAGGAGGGGGGAGAAAACGGCTGCAAGTAGTTTTCTTCAAATAGGAAGGGATTTTTTTTAATTCACCCTCACGTCCATGGAAAGGCATTGTGCATCTCAAGGCACCAGAAGTGAACAGTCTTCCCTCAGATCGATGCCTGGACGCAGGTGCAGAAATGGCGTTTTCCTGGCTCTCTCTCTCTCTCTCTCCCTCTCTTTCCCTCTCTCACCTCGGACTTAAAAAAAAAGATTCATAGTTTTGCATCCCCTCTGAGACACTTGGAGGAAAAAAAAGAGAAAGAAGCAACGGAGATGACATTTCAACCCAAAGATGCAGTGGCCATTCAGCCATCTTAAGGCCCCAGAGATCTGTGGTTAACTTTACAACTAGCAACCGGTGTATAGACACAGAGGTGGTTATAGGAGAGGGGGAGTGGGAATGGGATGCAATGTATTCCAGGAATTTTTTTTTTTAAAGTCACATAAAAAGTGATTGTGGCAGCTACTGAGCTAAAACCCAAATCATGGAGTTTGTTTGCATGTGGTGAGCAGTTTTCCCAGTTTTCCAGTTAATAAGTGTATTTAGGAAGGGAAACTTGCAGCAGAGGACTTTGAATTGAAAATGCTTTTCATCTCCGAGCACGAGGCTGTGATCAGGTTTTTGGTGCAACAGCTCGGTGTTGTGGAAGAAGAGGCACAGAGAGTGAGAAAGCTGATTTTCCCAACAAAAAAGAAGGGGGGTGGGAGGGGGGGGGGGCGAATCCAGGAAGCAATGCTGAGCAGTGAGAGTGTCAAAAATAATGCACAGTACTGCAACTCCCCATCGTGAAAGGGGGGTGGATTTTCCCAACAAAAAAGAAGGGGGGTGGGGGTGGGGGGGTCGAATCCAGGAAGCAATGCTGAGCAGCGAGAGTGTCAAAAATAATGCACAGTACTGCAACTCCCCATCGTGAAAGGGGGGTGGGGGGTGGGGGGTGAGGAAAGGGAAACAGTTTGAAGTGTCAGACAGAGTCAATACTGTCAAAGGGCATTGAGGCATGCGTATAGCAGGTGCACCCATGGGCTTGCACGTTAACTGCACGCGGGGCCCCCCCCTGGTGATTTAAATATCCAAATGTTGAATTTCTACCTTTATCTGTCTGAGCAGAGGTCGCACTGAGTCTCTAGCGGCTGATTGTCCAAACGCAATTCTTGAGTAAACTCAGATTTAACCCCAAGAATTGTGTATGGACATCTGTTGCTGCAGACTCACATTCATCACTGCTGCCTTTGGCCCAGCGCCACATAAAGGACGTGGGGCCTCCATAAGCACAAAGGCGACTGATGTGTGGAAAGGCCTTAAGTCTCCGTTTGTATTGTAACTGTCTCGTGCTCAGGTAAGATGCTCATCACAGTTTGCATGTTGTGGAGGAAAAATAAGATTATTCCTAATGATAATCATGATAATACGCGGGACTGGGCCAATAAAGTGGAGGAAACCATACTCTGCCTCGTGTAATGTGTTTTTCGTGCGTTTTTTTCCCCCTCTCCGCGTGCGTCGTTGCTACCCCCCCTCCTCACCCCCCGATTGATATTTACACTTTGTCGAAGATCTAATGAAGACTGTTTGTTTTAAATGGCAAATATCGACTGGGTGCGTCGATGTATCGACGGTGTTTGGCAAAGAGTAGAAAGCACTAAGCTGAATGCTCCCATGCAGCACAGACGCACGTTGTGGAGGAGATGGGCAACGCAAAAAAAAAAAAAACTGGCCCACATCATCATCATCATCATCATCAGACACATGGATGTGGAGAATAAATAGAAATAAACGAGGTCGAGCAAAGTGAGGAGGAGATAGTATTCGTTAAAAGCTGCGTTTAGCTGGGAAAGAGCTTCTTACATCATTTGGATTAATTTATACGAGCATATTGTTGGTGCTGCAGCCACAGGCCTCCATTAGGTAAACAGAGGCAGCAATCCTATTTCATGTGTCATGTTAGTTTTGACTTGATTCATTTCTCTTAAATGAATTTTACTGCTTTTATATATATATATATATATATATATATATACCCATTTACATTATTCACGTAAAGATGTCATAATAATAATATTTTTAACAATTACATTTTAGTACAAAAAGATTTTTTTAAAAAGCCTCTTAACGACATTCTCGTATTTCAAATATATTTTTAAAAATATATATCCTTAATTGTTCTCAGTTAGAGACAAAATAATTTATTCAGATTACGCGCGCACACACACACACACACACATACACACACACACACACATACACACACACACACACACACACACACACACACACACAGAGTGTGTGTTGCTGCATGCCATTAAAGCCTAACCTTTCTTAATTCCAGGGGATTAGTGTATCATGTTTGCTCTTGTGCAGAAATACTTGTGTGTCCAATGTTGACGCGACCTTCCTTGTGTGGTTCTTTTGCAAGGATCGTTGTTAATCATTTATTTTTATTATTATTATTATTTATTTTACAGAATATGTGGAGCCTCAAAATGACATTAATCACTTAACAGCCAATTAGAACCACAAACGTTTGCGCACGTGTTTTCTTTTTTTTTTTTTTTGCTTGTTTTTATAGCAAAAAAAAGCATTTTCCATTCGCTAAAAGTCCCTTTTTAATAATAATCGCTCGTGTCATGTTGCAAAGAAGAGTCGTGTCACATTTGGATGTAGTAAAAGCCTGTAAATAAGAGTTCTTTGGATTCACTACAGGGAAACATGGGAGCCTGTTGGTGCAACCTTAAAGCAGGACGAAGAGCTAATCTGGCAACATTTACTTTTAAGCATCATCGAAAGCAGCCAGGTGTAATTTTATTTAGCACACAATCTATGACTGTGTGAGACCATGCGGGGGATGAGGCAGTGCAACAACAACTGAAATTAGGTCATCGTAATGGAAATTAGAGCTGAATAAAAGAGATGCAGTTTTTCATTGTTTATAGATAAAGGAATCTTACAGGAGGACCATCCATAGTTAATCAACACACTCCATCAATGCTATTATGTGTAATCAGAGTGTGGCACTTTGTTTTTATGGCCTCGTGCGTATTTTTTATGGCTGTCTACATCACAGGCGCTTTTTAATTCCCACTGAGTTGAGACCTGAGTGGTGATGACACACGTGTGTGTGTGTGTGTGTGTGTGTGTGTGTGTGGTGTGATGTTGAGGACAGGTCCACTCTCTCATCACCACCACCATCACCACCAGCAGCAGCAGCAGCGGCGTCATCACCTCTCCTGCTGGGCAGCCAGTGTGCAGCCTGCGGGCAGGGTGAGCTGTGCCAATGCCCAGGTGATAGTCCAGACCCCCGCAGGAGTCAGGGCCTCAAGTAGCCTGTTTCATGATCGAGTCCAAACTGACCAGTGACAATGGGATCGAACTAAAACGTGGAGGACGAGCCTATGGGTTTGCACGCGCACCACGGTGCACTGGAGACGAATGTAAACAACCGAGAGTGTAACTGATGCGCACTTTAAAAATCCGCAGCCTTGTTCTAAATTAGATTCTAAACGTCTAAAGCCATATATTAAAGGGTAAATGCAACATTAAGTGATGCAAGAGACGCAAAACATCAACATGATGGCACATGTATGTTCCTGATCACCCCCTCCTTCGGTTTATGTGTGTGTAGATATATGTTGGGCCTGCACATTTTCTCCCCTCCAACCCCCCCTGCCCCCTCCCGCCTCATTAGCATTTCCTTTCTACCGGCCATTATCGCTCGGTTTCCCGTTGCAAATCGGACCCCACAACCGAGAAAAGGTTTTAGGTCGCCCCGGGCGTTCAGGGGAGGCCAGCCCGGAGGCTAGAGCCCGACCTCCCGCAGTGGTCCTGAAGTCCTGCCCCCTCCCGTCCCTTATGAATATTCCACACGAGACGGTGAAAGCTCCATAAAGTCCGCTGTAATCAGACTAAAACTGCAGAGTGATCACGGAGCGGGTCTTAAATCGATCAGGTCTGAGCCATCAACGAGAAGGATCGAGGCTGGATGTGGGATCCTGATTGAGGAAAGTGTTGTGTATTGTGGATTGTGTAGGGTCCTGTGTGTGTGTGTGTGTGTGTGTGTGTGTGTGGCACAGGGTGCAGCTGACACTGGACTTTATCATGACGCTGTTGAGTGAGAGTGAATCAGAAATATATCATGTGGGTTTGTGGACATTAATCTTTGCATTAGAGAACAAATTCATAACAGTGGCGGTATTGAAAAGACGGTAAATAAAAATGTACTACAAAAATCATCATTGTAAATGAAAAAACAATCACCATTGTAAATTAAACAGATGAGTACATAAAAATTGCATTATACTAATTTATTGTATTTTTAAAAATCTAGTAATGGAAATATGCTCTTTAGGCAGGGTTGTTGAAATAATAAAAAATACAAATGTGTAAAATAAAACATTGTTTTAAAAAAAAATATTTCTGTTTTAGCACCAGGGACTATAACTGTGTATCACATAATTTACAGTACATTTAGGGACTTTACTTTTGAAAAACTCACTTCTTTTAATACTAAAAACAGTTACAAATATTTGCGAAATAATACTGTATATATATCTTAAAAAATAACATGGGACCAAAAAATGTATGGCAACACTTTATTTTGTCATTAGAAATTGGAGGCAAAACATAAACAATTAAGGAGTAGTTAAAACAAACAAATGGATGTGTACATAGCTAAAAGTACAGACTCTATGTTGACATAATGATATTTCTAGGTAGTTATTAATGTAATTGTCAAAAGCTCCACCAGTGAATCCTTCATTGGTGCCTGTTAGGTGTATAAACACAATATGAATACCAGCAACATAATAATTCTATCGTATAAAATATATACTTTTATACACATTTGAAAAATCCACTAATAAACACCAAAGATGTCATCAGCAAAATCAGCCTGTACATTGTTATCAAAAAAAAATTTGAAAAATCTGAATTTACAAAAAAAAAACAAACAGATTTTTCTTTGGAAACCATACTGGAATTTACACCCATTTCTGACGACTGACATCAATAGCTTCAGTTGTCACGTCGCAGGCTGACGCAGTCTCATCGTGGGAATGGGTTTGGTGTTGATGGTATGTGGGGGAAAGACTGACGAGTGCATGTGATGAAGAGAAAAGGGCGCTAAAGAGATTTTAAGGATATGTTGCATTCTTTGCTCAAATTCTATCCTCCATGGAGAGTAGAAATAAACACAACATTGTCTTTGTCTTGTAGCTGGTAATCCAGCTCCCCCTGAGGATTAGAAAACACACAAAATCCTAAATACATGAACGTCTGTACAAGTCTAAAGAGAAATATGTGCGCTTACCAATACAAATGTGTGCATTACTCCTGTGTTCCCTTTGGGTTCAATCAATAACAAACTTTTCATTTCATTTACATCCTGTGTTGAGTCCTGGAATTGAATCAATGGATTCATACTGAACCATTCAGATTGTCTGTACATGTAAATATGTGTTCAGTTATGAGACCCCAAGGACAAACCAGTCTCGCAGCTGCTTCTACATTATATGAAACATTAACTGACTCAGAGAAAATGAACTATCTCAGCATCGGTGCACATACAGGCTAACCTATACACACACACACACACACACACACATACTCTGCTCTGCTCTGATGTGACTGATATCAGGGTTCACGCAAGCCTTCTATTTTGTGTATACGGATCTATGGAGTCAGCATAAAGACATAAAGCTGCCATGTGTAAAATCTCCACACAATAAACACTATACTAGTGCAACCTGAAAATTGACAGCGTGGTGTAAATACATTACAAAATAAAAATATGCCAGAAATACACACACACACACACACACACACACACACACGCACACACGCACACACACACACACACACACACAATCTGACAGTGAACATGGATCCCAGTGCTCACCATTAGTTCCCAGTCTGCATCATTGATAAGCACTAGAATCCCAGGTCTCCTGTGGGAAAACACACGTTTTGAGTCAGACACATTTCCCAAAGGTACCAGACTTAAATACACACACACACACACACACGCACACACACACACACACACGCACACAAACACACACACACACACACACACCAAAATAAACACAGAAAAACATTCTCATATTAATAAATACAACTTATATTTACAGTACAAAGCAGTGAGAGATTTGATTAGTGTTTTGAAAGACATGGCTAACATTTAGTTTTGCTCAATTCAAAACTGTTCAATTTAACAAAAAACAGAAAAAAATGTCTTTAATTTCTTTATAGCTCAGATTTTTATTGGTGCAAGAATCTCTATATTTTAACCTTGCCACATTTTGAAAAAATAAAATACACTCTAGTGTATATACATTTATACATATATAAAAATATTTAATTTATAAAAAAGTATGACAGAAAGAATAATAGACAACCAATATGACAGTATGGTATATTAATGAAAATAAATGTATTTATGGTGGTATGTGTCTTTTTTGTGTAATTTAAACTGGTCTGTCTTTTATTCATGAAGCACTAGTATAATTGTATTTTCCAAAATGTTGACAGTGACTGAACATAATGATTTTTCTTTTCACAAAAGTGAATGAGGTTAAAAGAAAAAGTAAAGAGAATATGGGGAAAACAAACTGTCACTGGAAATTAATGGCAGCCCAAAAATAACATAAACATGCAGCTATAAAAATATCACCACCCTTCAAAAGAGGATCATGGGGATAATGGGGGAGGGTGAAGACAGGCACCTTTGGGTGCAGTCTTCTCAACAGACATGAGGGTATTTTTAAAAAAATTGAAAGCCAGAGATTTAAGTTAGTGTGGCGGTTGTGATGATGCCTAAAACAGATACTGTTGCCTTAATGTTACAGTTCAAACAAGCTTTTAGCCATCTTTGTACATGCTCTATCTATGACGTCAGTGAGAGAGGGCAATATGATGGAACACATGAGAACATCCTTGACACAAACACACACACACACACAACACACGATTGTGCAGAGACAGAACAAATGATTAGGTAAAAAGGTAAATATTGTAAACTACTCGCACACTGTGCTCACACATCGTTTTTAGACGATAAGGCACAAACATTATGATGCCTTGCTTGAAAACAAGTGTGTGTTGTAAATATAAAACACACACATCTAATCTATAGGGTTTATGGGTAGCCCAGCTTTTTCTGGAGCTATAAATAGTCCTGCACAAAGGCAGCTGTAAAAGTCAGGCAGTCCTATAAGACCGCTGCGAGCCCAAACACACACATGCACATGTATGTGAGCGTGCAAACACACAGGCTCACATGCACACACTTGCACACAGGTAATCATCTTAGTGAAACGTCTAGCTTGAAGGCTAGTCTGTCTTAGCAGTTTTAAACTGCAGAGAAAAAAAATACTTCACAGTCTGCGTCAATTTTATTTTTCAAACATACTGAAAGTTCTTCTCAGAGAGCACTTGATAAAATGCTATTGTTACATTTATGTTCAGGCATCAGTAGTGTGATGTATAATATATTATTTAAGGTCGTGTTGTCGTACACAGATCAAGTGTATGTCAAGTACACACACACACTCACACTGAGTCGCCTTGGACAAAGAGTTCAGGTCGCTCCTTCAGCAGGTTCTGTTGGATCCAGACCAGCAGCTGCTTCATGTCCCCTAGAAAACACCCACACACACACACACACAACGCCCATACAGAGGCAGACAACAAAGGTCACAGGTTAGAGGTCAAGGGTCAAGGTGCATGGTTGCAGCCTCCTGGTCGATGTGACGCGACAGAAGCACCAGGCGGGACAAGACTGCATATATGTCTGTGTGTGTGTGTGTCTGTGCGCATGTATATTTATGAGTGTATGTGTACGTTTGCAAGGGGAGGGGGGCACTGGAAATGGGGGAAGGGGTGACTGATGTCAGCAGCCAATGGTGAAACTGTTCACCTTGGTTATAAAGAAAAAATAATAATTTCTCTCGCCCCATACTTTAGATAGACGGATGTAAGAGATTAACAAAATTTTATTTTAGAACGTAAATTTTCTCGTTAGATTCAAACATGTTTTTTGACGAAGCTTGAATATCAGCTGTGCTTGACCTCTGGAACAATCAGATTGACCTTGTCGCAACAATAGGCTGAGCCTCACAGACCGACAGACAGCCACAAAAGCAATGACAATGAGGGGTCTTAGGATAAATCCCAACTAAACAACTAACAATGAATATATTATAGTTATGCTATCCGTAACACAAAGACTCAAGCTGTTTTAAAAGCCTGTCAGAGTTGGGGGGTCTGTGTTAGTGCTTGGTGGACCCTCATATCAGGTGAATGCAGTAAAAAACACAGCATCAAATTCAATTTTCCTGTAAACACTGGTTCATGTTTGTGTGTGTGTGTGTGTGATCACAGCTGTGTACATAATGCACATGTGTATGATGACTCGCAATAACATCTGAGGGCAGAAATGAAATCACAAGTAGCTATCTTACACACACAAACAAACACACACCATCAAAATGAACTAACCAACCAACCTCCTTCACCAGTTTGCACAAGATGGAAAGAACGTAGTACAGAAATGTGCAGGGAGAGAGTAAATGAATACAGAGAAAGTGTAAATGCATTACAAGAGAGCGAGAGAACAGCAGCAGCAGCAGATGTGAGTGTAAGGGGACGACGATGAGTCATCCCGAACCAGGTGTAAGCAGGTAGGCGTTGAACATATCACAGATTCACCAGTTCAGCAGGGCCAAAGGCAAAGCTAATATCACAGGCAAACACAATGCATTTGACCTGAAAGGCAAGACCTGAAATGTAGGTCTGTCAGCTGAGCCAAATTTGGATTTTGTTGAATCCAAATTTGTATGTGTGTGTGTGTGTGTATATATATGTGTGTATGGATGTATAAAATATAGGATATAGGTTTATATTTTGTTAGTAACCTCAGATTACTGAGACTTTCTGAATCAAAATACGGGCTCAGGCCTGTCAAACAGCGTCCTGTGTTTTTAATTTTAAAACCGTCGGTCGACACATTGAGCAGAAGAAACACTAAAATAAGATTTCGAGATGCACCTGTCCATTTACTGTGTTTATGATAGCAACGGAGTGTGTGAGTGATGTGTGATGTTAAAGGTGTATGATGACGTGTGTGTGTATGTGCTTGTGTGAGTGCACCTGCAAGCCTGTGTGGATGGTGTTCAGGTTAATTGCAGTGCTGTCGGCCAGCTCAGTAGTATAATGATAGTGGTCTTTTTCTACGGTTCCAGGCCTCCACATAAAAAAAGACAAATACCCCCCACCCCCCACCCGATGCACACACACACACACACACACACACACACA
>JAFBJQ010000902.1:159565-178011 GCA_016785345.1 Trinectes maculatus
CACACACACACACACACACACACACACACACACACACACACACACAGAATGAGAGAGAGAGAGTACTATGCAGTGAATATTGACCTGCACCTCTGCGGGGCTAAAAACAGAACTAATCACGACAGTAGTCATAACTCCTTCTTTGTGGTGACTCCTTTCTTTGTTCTCTCTCTGTCTTTGACTATTGGTATTTTTCTCCACCATTACCCCTTATTCGCTCTTTCATCCTCTCGTCCATTTCCTTTCAGATTTGCTCCCTGCGTCTAACACACACACACACACACACACACAGACACACGCAGAGGCACTTACACATTCTCTCATAAAACCTGCTCTCCTTCCCCCTCTTTCTCTCCTTCAGCACTTTCCATCTTCTGCCTTTTGTGATCTCAACAAACACACACGCAAACATGTTAAAAGTCGCACAAAGAAAATGAACATGACCTTAGCTTAAATGCACAGGTTGATAATTTAACCTTTTTTTTAAAAAATAATCGAACCAGAAATGGTCATCAGACGCTGCCCTTTAATGGTCACCTACAGATTGAAAAAAAGAGACAGGCTTATTAACATTAAAACAGGTAACTGTGTTTAATGTTGTGTATAAATGAAGTGCAAGAGAGGTGAAAAATGATTCAAATGAATGTATAAAAACAATGAGTTGTAGAGAAAGGATGATGACGGCCACAGTAGAGAGGTGAAGGTTTCAACTGCGCTTTGCGGTCCAGGTAGAGAGGAAAAGAAAATGAGGGAACAAACAGACGAGAGAGGGAAAATGCGTCACAGGCTCCTGATGCATCTTGGGATAGCTGCGTTGCATAGATAAAAAAGGAGATATGGAGGGAGGGGAGGGAAATGGCGCCATTTTGACGCTGATTCAAAACCGTGCCCACATTTCCTTTGTGCACGCCGCTTTCCCCCCTTCCTCCTTTTGCTTTTCTATCTTCATGCAATTATGACTGTCATTTGGAGGGGTGGGGTGTGAGCTATCCATCTTTCTGCTGATACAAGAGGTAAAAACTGTGCGATCCTCAAACCACAGGGGTTTTGTTGAATGCAGGAGGGGGAGAGTTAGATAAAGCAGGAGAGAGAAAGAAAGAGTGGGGGTGGGGTCTTTCAGTCGAGGGTCATCAATCACTGGCTGGGGTCAAAGAGAAATAAGAAGGATTCAGAACCAATTATATCTGCCTTCACTGCAACCCCTCTTTGCTCACACACACACACACACACACACACACACACTCAGTCATACCGATATGGACAGAGAAACTAGTTCGGATCAGCATTCGCAGGATCACCCAACCGATCCTGATAAGCAAATATAAGCAGGAAATATTACATAAGAATGTCTGTGCTCCTCTGACACAAAGTGGAAAAATCACTGCGGCGCAGACGCGCACACACACACACACACACACAGGTCCACTTGTGCAGCAAGGTCATAAGGCTGACATTCCCTGCTCTGGTCAACTTTTGTCTTTTTGTTGTCGTGGTAACATCAACACCGTGGATGAAAATCCTTTGTTTAGGTCAAACACCAAAGACACATATCTCGTTTGCTTTTTCCGTAAAACACACACACACACACACATACACACACAGACACACACAGACACACACACACACACACACACACACATACACACACAGACACAGACACAGGACTGTTAGGTAGAAAACCTGCTTATGAATTTAGAAATGACTACATGACCGCATAGTCAGCCAAAATGATCTCATAAAATATGACTTGAGCCCTTTCGCCTTGAATAGGCACAGAGGCAAAAAACCACTTCCCAAAATAAACGACCCGCTTTGCCTCCTACCAAATACATCGACGTTACACGTGGGTGACATTTACAAGTAAGAAAGGCAGAAAGAAGGATTTCACAGCAGAACAGGCATCCATTACATGCAAAGAGGGGAATGAATGTGGAAGAGGAGAAGATGTTTTGGGAATAACAGCTATGAGATTCTATATTGCTGATTATTTGGATTCTCCACCGAATAAACTTTCATTATTGAAAGACAAGGCCGCAAACCATTAATGGAGTCCACTGCAATGAACATCAAATGTGGTTTTACATTTCACTATTATCATGTGGATATGAAACTAAAAACATGATTTCACTCTTAATATTTTGCTTTCATGTGCATTCTTGGACAGATATTTTGTTGGACACATTGCAAGAAGTAGTAGAAAACATTAAGCTTAAATAATAAACAACATGCTAACGAGGCCAAATGATTGGCTGCAATGTACAGTTGACAGGTGTCAGGTGATACTCACAAGGTTCTGATTGGCTTGGAAGGGTCACCTGATGTTTCTTCGTGCCATTAAAGAGCAGTTCTGCTCCCCCTCTAGTCAAAGAAAGAATCCAACAGATTAGTCATGTATATGTGTTTCTGTGGCCTTCAGAACTTCACGACACATCAATCATGACACAACAGTTGAAAGCATTTCATCCAATAATATACACACAACAACAAGCAAGCACTCTTCCAGTGTCATGTGATGGTACACATTTGTTTTAATGAGAACATTTAGACAACATTAAAAAGTCAGAAGAAAATCAATTTTTATAACCCCAACAACAAAACAGTCACAATTTACAGTGACATAAAATTTTTAACAGTCAGATTTTGCTACATCACTGCAGTAATTTTTTTTATCTCAACATTACACTATAATTCAACAGATTTTTGCATCAATGGGATGAGGGTCCTCGTTTATCATGTACATTAGTAAAAACTAAACAAACATTCCTATCTAATGTCTGGTTATAATCAGCCATGATTTGTTTGTAATGTCATTTGTAATTTTGTCTTGTTTACTGGTTACAAACTGAGGTAATCTAATTAGATTTACATAATCCTATATCATGATTGTCGTTTGGGGTAGAACCTAATTCAGCTGCCAGCTCAGCTTTATATGTCTCATTAACTAAGAATTACATATTGTGACAATACGTGTATAACTTTTAACTATTAAATTACATATAACATGAAATAATATACATTATTGCCTACTGATTTATAAAGATACCTAGACAGATGTGTTTTCGTAGTCCAAATTTAAAGTAAACTACAATTTAGATGAAGTCAAGTCACCTAAGTTAGCAGTGAAGCTCGCGTCAGCTTTTTAGGCTTCTTTTTCAAAGGTCTGCTCAGATCAGCGTGGGCAGAATACAATGTAACTTTACTGCATATTAAAAGTTAATTAATTCAGCTGCCAGCTCAGCTTCATGCGTGTCATGTGCTGTAATGCTCAGCCAGCAGCACACAGTCTCTCTCCTTCCTGCTCCGCTCACAGAGTAGATGGACATATAGAGTAAACAAACTCCATGCTCGCTGCTTCCTACACTGAGTTTATGCCATTTTTAAACAAATCATACAGAGATAAATTCCTACTGCAGCCGTGTACAGTTTGTTTCGGCACAGCTACTGACGAAAAGCTTAAACTGTCTCAATAAACTGCAGTTGAGAGGTTTAAATTTGCCTACCCGAACTCCAGGTGAATCGCTATAGGCGCTGCCATATTGTCGGCACATGCAGGAAGCGGTGGTGCGCAAAGTCGGAAGTGACGTAAACAGACGCGTTTTTTGTATGTAGTTTAAAGGAGAAATGACATGAACTGAAAATAAACTCGGAGACGTGTTTTATTTCTGCTAAAGTGTCTTTTTTTAGACAAACGTGGTTTCAGGAAAATAATGAAAACAAACCTTTTTTGTATAATTTAGAGATTTTTATTTAATTTGATTTAACTATTACATCTATATATTGCTAGATACTGATACTGATTAGTTTCTACCATCACGTCCCTGCAATCACTTCCCTTTCCTGTATGAACTGATATCGCCTTGAACTTGGCTTTATTATTAGAAATCAATATACTAGAAGATCATTAGAACAGCATACCGCAATCCTGTTTACATACACACACATTTGTGATGTGCAATTGCACATTTGTGCATTGTGTCTGTCGATATGAGAGTGTACAGAGGCATGACATATATGTGTGAATGCACATCTGTCTTTCTCTATGCCTCTCTACCTCCATACATACGTCCTCAATCATACCGGTGACAGTTCCAGTCCCAGTATACAGGACTGGGAGGATGAGGTGGGGGTGGGACGAGGTCAATCAGAGGTTTGAATTGCAAATCTGTCGCCTTCTGTTGGCGTCCAAGCCTTGCAGGCCCTTGCCTGTCTTCATTCATGTGTTAATGAGGAGTCAGTGCAGGGGGGGATAGACAGATCGACCAGGGGCCTGGTGGGGGCGAGGAAGCAGGCGGGAAAACAAGAGTGATGGTGGAGTTTGAGATGGAAGTTCTCAAAGATAATGAAGATATGATGTGTACGGTTACCGATCGTTGTCCTTGATCTGGGATGAGCCGTCCTCACAAGTGAGAACAGTCATGGTGTGAGCTCAGAGGGAGGCAGAGAGGAAGAAGATGGGGTGTAATTGGGAGTTATGTGGCTGGAAGTTTTATGGCTATGATGCAAGTTAGGAGTCAGGAGTGATCACACCATTGCTGGGTGTCACATCTCATTTGCTAAACTGCGGTGAGGTTTAGATAGACTGCAGCCGCAATGTTGTAAGTTTGTGTAATCTGAATGCCCGATCAATATGAATCTCCAATGCGAATATACTCTCTTTGGACTCAGCACTTGGGCTCAACTTTTTGAAAGCTTATTATTAAATGATTATAATGTTGTCTGGATATGAAATTTGGTGATGTTTTTAAAAATGTATTGTTGAAATAAAACCAAATACACAGCCCCATGTCCATGAGTCAAGGTTTCACACCACCAATATCTTCCTGTAGATGGACGACAGCGTCAAAAGTCAACGCCGCATTGCCAGGCACCAGCTATAGAGCAGCCTGGGTCACACATGATCAGATGACAATGACCAACACAATGGATTAGCTATAAAAGGGCTGGGGGGAGAGATTAGGGGTGAATTGATGACGGTTGGCTGCCAGGCAGGCCAGCAGGCCTGGAAGATCTTGGGTCCGTTTCAACAAGGAACATAAAGAGCTGAAATTAACATGTACCATGATACCAAGCAGAGAGAATCCTCTTAGAGATTACATCCATAACATGTTACGCCTATGGAACTGTATGGAAAAGGGAGACAAAGAGCAGAGCGAATGATGATTTTCTATTGTACTTTGAAAGGGATCCTATTCTGTTCAAATCTGTTTTATTCTGTTGTATTTGCTTCTGCATTGCTATTTTATGTTGTACTTTACATTCTTACACATGCACAAATTCTTACAATTATTTTTCCCCCCATAGTAATACACTGCTAACTCTTAACCGCTGTCCCCTCTCATTGGGGGCCATAAGCAGCAATTGCAACAGCAATATTCCAGCAACATCTGCATTGCTGCGTACATACACACACATGTTGACAAAAGCATACACGTATACACAAGCACACACAGACAGTCCGTCTGTCTTTGTCTCCCTCCCGCTGCCATCACTGTGGGTCTGTCTACAAAACAATGTGTGATCCTTCGCACAACACGCATGCTCCGTGCACCTCACTGTGTATTTCCTGTGGAACAGGGCACCGAACGATCACTGATTATAAAGCACAACAAATATTTTTTTTTAAAAAACTATCAGAGTTAATGATCCAGGAAATGTGGAATTGGCGAGGAAGTTGTCAGTAGTGGTAGAAGTCTGGAATCCACTGACAGTCAGGAAGTGCTGCTCTGCCAGCCACCTTGAATAGACCAGGAACCAGAATGCTCATAACTGCAGTTGGTTTCATATAGAAACATTTACTGTGTCAAGGAGGGCCAGTTTTGGTTTGGCAGTAAAATGGCGCCCTCTATTGGCAGTGATGTAAATTACAAGACAGTAGCTCCATAAAGCCTCAAAACTTTATTGAAAGCTTCACTCGGCATAATCACTGTTTAGTTTGAACAAAGAGTCAACCTTATTGAGACAAGCAACCATTTTATTTGAAAAAAAGGGATCAGCTATGTACAGTTTGTAAAAAAAAAACAAACAAACAGGGGATCTGACCTAAATCATTTCTTTCCCTCTTGTTTCCACGTTTATCTTAAACAGCCCTGTTACGCATAACGCGAGAGCCCGTGTGTTTGTAAGAGTATATTTGTACAGCATTCAGCAGAGGACAAATAAAAACATTACGTCATCATCATCATCAGAGTTAGCAGATATCAAACCTAAACCAGCAGGTGCCCTCTTCATCACATGACACACAAAAAATACTTTCACGTGTGTGTGTGCGCGCGCGTTTTATGTGTACAGTTATACTGTATTACAATTTCTGATTCCGGTTTTTTGTTTTGCTTTTGCTGACTAAAGACCACCCCCTGTTGGACAACAGTGAGACTGGCACCTGACTCCAATCTGATGAGCTCATGGTCCAGACAAGAAACATCAAACATATGTGATATGCAGTTCTGGGTTGCATTATGTATACTGTATATGTATGAATAGGTTTGAATATTCGATTGATATCTGATATGACTTATAAAGAGATGATCATTTGGATAAGAAAATGTTAGGCCAGTAAAGCCTAAAATTATTTTGTGTCTCCTCCTGCGGGGTCTAAGCCCCTGGTTGAAATGCTTGCAGAGGCCTGACAGTTATCCCCAGCCATCATAGTAATGATTTCACACTCACCAGTCAACCAAAATATAACCTGAAAGCAATTAAAGCTCTAATGAAGAAACAAAAATTCAAACCATACAGAAAAACACTGCCTGTATAAGGGCTGAGGTCAACACGTCCTGAACTGGTTTATTAAGGTTAGTCACAGACATGAAATGACCTCAGTGAAGCTTTTGCATATATTGCAATTATTAGTTTAAAGCAACATTTTACATGATGCAACATTTAGAGCTGCTGCAGCCCCAGGTTACGACCAAAGTCATACCAAAGCATGTTCATAAATGTTTCTGTTTGTGAAACACTGCTTTAACGTGATTTGAAGAATGTCCCGTTCTCCCTCTGCGACAAAATGCCTGTGTTTAGCTACGTTTTGTGCACAAGACACTATATTCAATGTATTCATCAAAAAGCTACAACAGAGGGGGAGGGGTTGCTCTGTCCTCCTAATGGTATCAACAACTTGCAAAGACCCTACAGAGTAGCTGCAGCATTACTTTCGCAAATGTTTCATTTCTGATACATTTATTAATGCATGCCTGATACATTTTTAATGGGATTTAATGGGAGTGCTTGATACATATTTAATGGGGGTTTTATGAACATGGATCCCTCTGAATGAGCCCTGATAGATGGTGAAGCAACATCCATAATATTAGGTTTTGATTTTGATCATGAGAAATAAATAAGATTAAAAAAAAATTTTTTTAAACGTTGTTACACAAAAATGGTGGAATGTAAACATACAAACATATGTTTATGGACTCGCACATTCACTGATTCACACGGTCAGATCATCTATTTATGCTATGTGATGTTATTGGTGTCAGTTGTTCTGCTACAGTGTGTGACAGCCGTTGTTTGAAACAGGAGCGTCTGTGTTTTATTGAAGCAAAGATAAACTCTGCAGCTCCGTTTGGCCCTCGGGGCCACGCCGTGCACGTTTGTTTGTACCAAACAGAGACGAGGATCCACAGTATTTTTTTTTTTTCGACTTTTTTGCCATTTAAATAGTTTTATCAGCAAGTGAGGGAGTCCACTGGGAGGAACAGAAGGAACTCTGTGCCTTATCTGAAGTCCACGGTCAGTGCAACACATCCAGGAACCCTTCATTCTGTGTTCCTAGTGCTCAATACACTTGCTCTTTTAGCTGCCTCTTGGTTCACTCTCACCCCTACCAGTGTTCATAATGGACTCTTCCACATCATCCTCCGCGATGCATAACAAGACCGTACGACTCCAAGTAGAGAGTGCAGATGGGGATGGGGGTTTGGGGGGGGGGTGTTTTACCGATGCGCTATAGCTCACTGTGGCGCACAGGAGGCTCTAGCTTGTGTGATAGTGCAGTGAGGACCTTGTCGAACTTCTCGTAGCGCTCTGATTGGCTGCCCTCAGAGCCGCGGCTGCCCCACAGGAGGCGCATCTGAAACTCAGTCTGGAAAATGTCATGGATTTCTGCTCGCTCCTGGAATCCTAGATGAGGGGAGAGGAGGTTGCTTTAGGTGATGAAACATCAACAGACGTTATAAAAGGAAACTCACGACCATATTAATTCAAGTCTGCACTATTTGGACACTATCATAGAAACTGATCAGATACGGTTAGGCACGTTGTATTTTGTATTTTAAAAAAAAGTACGACATTTAAGTGCTAGGGTGACAGATGTTTGGGTAAAGAGGGAAGGTCCATATTTATCGGAATATGTTCATTCTGCTCCTTGTAAAGGGTCAATGCAAAAAAAACGTATGTGCCTTCATGATGAGACACTGACGAGTGCTCAGTAAAAAAAAAAACAAAAAAAAACTCTTTAACCTTATTTTGTACACAACAGCAAGAGTTTGAATAACTGTATGATGCAAGTTCTGTTGATGAGAGGAGCAGGCTGAGGTCAGACTGATCGATAGCAGCATAGAACCGAAAAACAAAGATGTGAATTGATAGTTACTGAAAGACTGTTCAATAAAAGCAGTAATGACCTCAAACTGAGATCCAATTGCGGTGTGTTAGGGATCAATACTGTCAACACAGCGAGTACACACACACGCAACAATACATCAAATTGGCAATGTCACGACACTGACAGTACAAATGCTACCTTATTATCAGCACTGGCAATAGATTCCCTAGCGTTAGGTGTAACACACACTGGCTGTTATAAACCCTACTTGGCCTTTACCCTGCAGTTTGGCTTCAGCGTTGGTTCTGTAGATTCCACCGTGATGCGCGATGGTACGAGCGGCCTCTAGGTGGTACATAACCACGTCCACGCCAACCTCTGAGCTCTCCCACGGCTCCAGTGCCTCCCCGAGCGCGACGCCTCTTTCCAAAAGCGACAGGACGGGAAGGACGTGTGGGAAAGCAGTGTTGGACAGAACACTGGACTCTGTGCAAAGGAGAATGTGATGGCATCAATAAATACATGAAATGCATGAAACCAAAGCAAACACACGCACAAGACGTATTTCTACTACACACAACTGAAAATCTCACCTTTGCCCTCGTTCATGTTTTTCATGAAAGGTTTGAGTTTTTTCTCGTACAAAATGGCGCCCTCTGTGTGCCTCTGCCGTAATGTCACCCATGTCTGCTCCAGGCGGGAAATCTGAGGTAATGCGTGATACAATGGAAATTAAAAAGAGAGAGAGAGACTCGCATTTCTTGCGGTAACGATCATGATTTGTTTATCTGTAGCTCTCGTACCTGTGGTAATTCCAGGGCTCTCATCACAGCAGCAAAGCCAAACATGTTGCCCAGGCTGCTTTTCAGCTCGGCTGCTAACTGGATGGTCTTATGGAGCAGGGCCGCCCTCTCCTCCGTGCTTCCCGTGCAGCCAAGCAGGTCCACTGCCATCATGATAGACATGGTGTAGAACCTGAGGAAAGAGATGGTCGATATCTGAGTGAATGAAGAACTTACTGTGTGATGCATGAGTGAAGACAAATGTGTATTTGTACCTCTCCAGCAGGTCAAGTCTCAGCTGGTGTCCATGTGGAAGTGTCAGTAACTCCAGCCCTGAGGACACTCCCATCATCCTTTGCACCTCTGAGGTTACACCTGATATTCTAGCCACCTGTCCCAGGGTGTAAAAAAAAAAAAATTATTCACGTGCTATGTTATTTTGCACTTTGATTATGCACACTGACTCGTGCATACGCGCGCTTGTATGTGTGTATCTGTACGCACCGTGCAGTCCACCATGGTGATGTGTTTAGCGGCTGTCCTTGCGTCCACCTCAGCCAGCAGCTCTTTGACTCTCTTCAGCACCGACATCTCCAGAGGCTTATTTTCAGCTGGCATGAGGCAAGACTCGTACCTGCACAGGTGCAATGAAAACCAGGGCAGGTCATGAGCACTGGCAAGGAGGACAGTGCTCCCTTAACAGGTTTCATGTCGTTTCTGTCGCGGTACATTTAAACTATGCTTTGGGGATAGAGGTGCATGTCTCTGTGTCTCGTACCTGGACGGCCTGAACGAGGATGTTGTTTCCACCTGTGGGACACAAAACATCCCTTCTCCTTCCTCCGTTGCGCCCTCCTCCCTCCCGTCCTCAACTCGCAATCGCTCTACGTAACTCTTGGTAGGGGGCTTGGGGGGTCCTGCAGGGCACGGTCTGAGGTCACAGTAGCTCCCGGCCGTTTCGGAGGAATGTGATTGGTAGATGGGATGATGGGCAGGCGAGGAGTGTGCAGAGTGAGAGGTATGAGCGGGATGCTCTGGTGGGTTGTTGCTGGCCGAGGGGCTGAGCTGAGGGTCGCTGGAATGACGCATCACAGGGGAGGGTGGGACGACAGCCAGGACCCGGCCACCAGAGTGCGCTCTCTGTCTGGTGACTGAACAACAAGATAATCGTCTAAGAAATCTACAGTAGAAAATGTGTTTGTGACTCAAACGGTGCATTTAATCTTTATTCAGATTCCCGCTGGTACTCACCAGCACTGTACGCAGGAGACAGCTGGGTTTCCCCAACAGGTGACAACGGGGAGCGATACTCCTGAATCTGGTCCATGCTCATTGCACAGTTTCGCATTGCGTCTTTGTGGTGGTGGATTGTCGACGGGCTGCAAACAAAACATTTTGAAGGCGTTAGGGATCTTTGGGTTTGGATTTAAAAGCTGTCAAGGTGTTGAGGGGACGCAGACAGAGAGATGCTGTAGGAGTGATGTGGTAAAGAATGCAAATGCTAATACTTTCACAGTGACAGAAGAGGGAGACAAAGTGAAGTTGGTGTCAGCTTAAAGGCAACCGTTCTACTTCATGATACAAACAGATGTTTGAGCTGTTCATGAACTGTCACTGTTTGTGACCCAGTGCAGAAGTGGACAAGTGAAAAAGCCATTTTTCATGCCACTGGTGCTTGTCCCTAAGGGAGGTGCTGTGTGTGTGTGTTTGTGTGTGCGTGTGTGAAGTGAGGGGACCACAGGACTGTGGGAAAACAGTACACTAGTTAAGTGCTCAAACACAACACTAGTGTCACACAAACACACAACCTGCAGTTAGGCACAGGTTCCGGCTCTGGATCTGCTGGTGCCACTGGTGTCTCAGCTGGACTGGGACTGTCTGAGTCACTGATCATGAATATAACATCATGTAAGAATGAAACAATGATATATATATATACGAAGACTTCAAAAAAAAAAAAAGCTACATCCCCGCCAATAAAACCAAAAAAAAAAAACTCCACTCCACCTGTGAGGTATCATTTTCTCAGTCGTCAGCCCATCGGTCATGGTGACGCTCCGTCTCTTGATGTAAGCTCCCCTCTGACTGGACGGCGAGTAGGCCGAGCCATGTTTGCTGTTGGACAGCGCGAAGGTGGCCTCCAGGTAGCGGAGAGGGAGAGTCCTGCTTACTGGACAGTAGATGTGCACGCCGCTGGACTGGGAGACCGGTTTGCGTTGGCCTATGTAGAAACGCACAAGCTCCTGGACCGAGTCAAACCTGTCAGTCTCCAACATGTACTGCACCTGAGGATGAAGAGACGACAACATCCAATATTCACCTGCTCGCCCCATCAACATATGTAAGAGTGGAGATGAGTAAATATGTATGTTATTACTATACAATAATGTGTGTTTTCTCTGTATTCCTACAAATTATAAGTAAATACAAAACACAATATGGTTCATGTCAGATATACAGATATGAATATAAGGAAGCAAATGAGATATAAACAGCTGGAACAACTGGTACATACCTTGGTTTCCGTGGCTTTGACCAGGACTTTGCTAATCTTGAAATGCAGCACCTCGTTATTCCATCGACAGGTCAGAACATAGTCGCCCACACTGGTCAGAGAGTCACGCACCAGGAAGTCCCCGTTACGCAGGACCAGAGTCTCTGACACCTGACACAGACACAAAGTTTATGTTTAGATTTAATTGAAGGACTCAGTACGAAAGAGCTGGAAGCAAACCGGGCTCAGTGAGCTGCAGCATGTGTATGTGTGTGTGTGTGTGTGTGTGTCACACTGACTGTTTCATAATTGAATTTGGAAAATCGTGATTATTTATGACAGTGCCTTTGCACACTTTGTGTTGCTGAGCAAACAAAACTAAATCTCTCTCTCTCTCTCTCTCTCGCTACCAAACTGTTGTGGCAGACGATGGTGGGTAAATGAGAACTGTCCAGAATGACTGTCTGACGACACACGTCATTGAGTTTGGCACTTCTCTAAAAATAGTTATTTTGATTTGATTGACAAAAAAAAAAGTCTATCGAGGAAAACAATCTCACACTTGATGTAAATGGATCAGCTTCAGGCTGTTTATCTTGCTGACGGCAAACAGTGCAGATGTGTGTCTGGTGTCTCATTATATCCACAATTCACACAGTAAAAGAGAAACATATTTAAAACTGCATGCAACGTGACTGCTGACTAAAGATGTAACAATTTAAATTCACTCAGCACCAGTCATAAAGTATTCACAGCAGCACAACGTAGTATTAACCACCAGGGGGCAGTATATACACAAATCTGAAGCTCACACCAAGTGAAGAACTATGCAGGTGAGTTTTCTTTTTTAATCACATTCCTTGTTGCACCTAAAACTATATATATATATATATATATATATATATATTTTAGCCTGACGGTACACACACTCATGACTCGTATAAATGGGATGGGACGATGAGGACAACAAGCAGGTGGGAAGGCAGCCGTTTAGGGGACGCTAATGTACAGTAGTAAATGGATATCCAGCCATTAAGTAATGTTTATTCAGGGTCCCCCCAACTTTACACTGGGCCAAATCCATGAATCCATGAATATTTTATGTAAATTAAAAGAGGAAAGACTCACAGATGGCTGATTTGAATCCGTGAGACAGCGACAGTGAGCAGAGGCTGATCAAGAGACAGAAGCTGCGTCTATTTACAAGTGCCCTCCACATGTGCATGCGGTGTGTGTGGGCACAGGTCTCTTGTCGTGTGTCCCCACATCTCTGCGTCTAAGTCACCAGCTGTGAAATCCAATTGCGCAGATCAGCAACACGTGCAGCTGTCTGGCTGGCGCAGCTTCCCTCCGTCTCAACGCAAACAGCAATTTCTACTGAGCTGTGACAGATGATGGGATTCATTAATCAGTGTCACTCCGTGTGTAGAGCGTTTAGACTGCGCTTTCAACGCCAGACACTTTGGCCAAGTATCCGCTGAGCAAATATCATCGGCTGACAACCACACAGAAATGTGTCTTATGTTTGTATTTTTATCTCAATTAGTTCTGACTTTGACTCTGAAATAAATTAAAATAAATGAGGGCATGTGGGGTATCGAAACGCAAAGTGCAGCAGCAATAAATCAAGCCCAGGATTTATTTATTTACAGCACATTGATTCATAATTCATTTCACTGTGCCGAGGACAGAGAGAGAGAGAGAGAGAGAACGGCACAAGCTTAACTTGTAGCTCGTCCGATTTATCTTTATGGGGTAAAACTCTTTACTGACAAGGTGTAAACGTAATAGCTGCGCATCTAAAACACATCGGCGTTGATTGGATTCCACCAAAACAAGTTCGGGCTGCAGCTAATAATTAGTTTCATTTTTCATACCCGTCTGTGAAATCACATTGTTAATGTATCTATTGATTGTTGATGCCATATTACAGTAATTATTCTCATAATAGTTTTCAAGGTTCCATGATGACACCTTAAAACCATGTGTTTTGTACAAAACCATGGAATAGGAATGCATGCATTCATTATTATATATTATGAAGTACATGTATCAGTTAATCTTACCTGCAAAGGGATGCCTGTGTGTGTGTATGTGCTGCAAAGCACTGTGCACTGGCAGTGCATTACCTAACGCGTTTATTGCATTGGAGAGTATGTATGAATGCATCTGTTCCCAAACAACCTTTGTGTAACGACTAACACAATGTACTCTACTGTGCAGGTGCTGTCTCTGCGTGTGTGTGTGTGTGTGTGTGTTTACCTCTCTGGGTATGTGCCCATGGTACCAGCCATGGCTCCGGATGTCAGCAGGGCTCAGTTTCAGCTCCTCCTCCAGCTCCTTACGAAGTTTCTCCGGAGGTGACTCCAGCAGGTATTTCTCCTTGGAGAACTGCATGAAGCAAACAGGCAGGAGAAAACAGCGCATCAGTGGGCGGGAATGTGCACGGCACATACAATACACACCTTTAATGTGGATTCACATCAAAAAGAACCAACAATTAGCTTTTGAGGAAAATCCCTCAGATACTAGGATTTATATTACAAAGTTGATTTGAGTACTCATGTTTGTATATAAATACATGCTTTATCATTTAAAACACAAAAATACTACAATGGAAGCGGGATAATAATAACGCAATATGGGTGTGCTGTTGGTGTCATTTATACAAATACACACTGACATGCTCAGAAATATGCACCGGTGTTACAGAAGGCGACACTGCAGGGAAGCAACAGTGCGCTCCCGTTTACACACACACACACGCACACTCTCACACACAAGACCACTTGCACACAAGAACCAATCCAATCGACCCTGACCTGATTACTAAGACGCACAAATCACCACGAGTGGGCTCTTATTGTTCTCAGTTAGTGAGGAGACATTGCTTTTGAGTGCTGGTCACACAAGCTGGCTTGTGAAAATAAAAATGCGTAAACAAAGACACACACACACACACACACACACACACACACACACAGATTTCGTATTTCAAAGCTTCCTATTCCTAAGAACGTCCCTATGGGGAAATCTAGGTTGTAAAATCACTTTCACTGAACAATTTACCAACAAATAAGCCACAGTGTCATGTGTCATGTGTGTGTGTGTGTCTTGTCTTGAGGACAGTCACACATCGGCACTACACAAGTATTATTTGCTGAGGTGCCGAGGGAAACACAGGAAATCCCTCACTGGGACCGCGGTGTGTTGTGAGGACTCCATGACAACCAGTGATTTTGGAACGACTGAGTTCAGAGAGCTGATTGTGGATGAGGTAAACGGAGGACACACAAATACACACTTGCACAAATATGCACAACCCCGCACAGGAAGGGGAATCATCTCGACTCTGCCAATAAGAGGAGAAATGAGACTGGAAACCAAAATAAACAGTAAACAGCTCTGTCACTAAGGCAGGCCTGTCATCCCTACTAATGTTCCCTCCATCTCTCCCTCTCTTCCCCCCGTTGCCCACTCCACGCTGTCATCATTCCTCGCTGCCATGAAGTTTCAGTGACTGGTTCGACTGTTGTCGTCGGCGAGGACGTGATGCCGCGATGATTTTGGTGTGCGGAGCGCGTCTCCGTCTGCCGGCTCTCGCGTGTGCATGTGTGTGTGTGTGTGATATGAGGAGACTACAAAAGCCAAAAACAATCGATCTTATCGTCTGTGGGTCACTGTGAGATGAAATTATTAACTTCCACCTCTTCCCTGCTCCACCTCCCTCTGCCCTTCTCTTCTGCCTCTCCTCCCCAGTCCTCAGGGGAAGATGGAGGAATATCACCATGGAGGCTCACTCTCCCAGATTAGATTTGAGGTGTGTGAGTGTATATACGTGTGTGTGTGTGTGTGTGTGTGTGTGTGTGTAAAGGTGTGAGGAGGCCAATAAAAGAGCAGAGAGGTCAAGTGTGCAGTTATTGCTTTTCCTTGTCTCTGTGGAAACCCTGAAGAGGCCTGGCACTGGACTGATGCTCAACAACCAACTTGCTGTGTTGTGCGTTTGTGTGTGTGCGTGTGTGTGTGTGGGGGGGCTGGGGGGGGCCAAATTGAAATGTCAGTGGGGTTCTATTTATGATATGGTTCAAAGAATTGACTGACATCAGAGGGGACACATTGACAGAGGATGGACAGACAATCAAAAATGATTTGACAAGGACAAACAAACGTATGGGGGGTGGTGGTGGTGGTGGTGGGGGGCATACGTCAACAGACACAGCCATTTAGTCATCTTACTGAATCCTTCCAATTCACATTCTTTGATGTTATGAGCACACTGCCTGTTCTGAATACTGGTTTGGCTTGAGTTAATGCTGCAGAGGCAGACACACTGTCCTCTGGCGGACAGGGGACAATGACGAGTGAAGAATCGTGGTAATCCGGGAAAAAAAAATTTCTTAACTTGGGACAAATAACACGCAGGGAGTAAGGACAATCTACATCAACAAAGACAAACAGGATTACTATTCCAAGAGCCAGTGGACAGACAGACAAAGGAACAGGAGCACAAACAGCCTGAGACAGATGGACAAAATAAGCAGCGTCCATAAAGACAGGACATCAGACATTCAGGAAGGCACAGGGGCAGACGCACAGCCAACAGAAACTCATTAATGTAGACAGAGAGGCAGACGTGCAGGAAGACAGGTAGCCCATTAGCAGATGAGAGAGTTTAGGCAATGTAGCAGCTGATGCAAGACTTTACTTTCCCAGGGGGGTAAAGACAGTGTGAGTGTGTGAGTGTGTGTGTGATGGGCGTGAATTCATCCATATAGTGCATATGTGTGGGTTCTACATGGGTGGCACCATTAATGAATGGGGCTCTGATGTAGGCTTGGATATAAGATATAAGAATATGGCTATAACATATTATTGTGAATGGATGGAGGAAGCAGGAACACAGCCTATAGGTGCTGGAGTTGTGTATTAATGTGTGAATATGACTTATAGAAAATAACACAGTGTGATCCATCACTGAAGTTACACAAACACGCGCATGAGCCCTTTTTCCTTGCAGCGGGCCAATTAGGCTGTTTGGCCACCGCACCCTCGCCGCGTACTGTTATCAGTCAACAGAAAAAAAATGAACCACCTTAAAAGGAAAAGGAATGACAGGCATAATAATGAGGAGAAAATCTAAATATATGCACATATTTATACATATATAATGCACACACACACACACACACACACATATACACTGCTTATTCATCTCAACATGCTTTCGATTGCAGTTCTTGGTTTTGTTTTGCTGTTTGTTCCAAGCTGACCTGATTAGATTAGATTAGATTATACTTTATTTATCCCACAACGGGGATTATTATTTATTATTTAGGTTTATTATTTTTGTGTGGAGCACAACAAATAAAAAAAACTGCACAGGTACAATGCAAAGCGCACGCGGTGTAGAGTGTTAACTTAACTGTGGCCAAAATCAGCATGTTTGTTTTTAAAGTCGTCTGTCGGCTAATCCTTGCAAGATGGACCATAAATCCACGTACATGGAGCAATTTAAAGGGATGCAACTAAAAAAAAAAAAAAAAAAAAAAGACAAACAACTCCCAGCTAAGGCATGAATGAGAAATGCAATGGGAGATAACGGCTGACAGGCAGAAAATCCTGCAGGGGAAAAAAAGTAAAGTCTCTGGCTTTTATGAGCACGGAGGGGGAAAAGAATAAAGGATGCACTCAAAACCGACTGCAGCACTTGGATGTAAGCTCATGTCAGAATGCACCTACTTTCTTTTCAGCTGCGGGGCTAGCCTCTAACCCCGTTGTCATGGTAACACACTGTGTGGCAGCGGCGGCGGCAGTGGGGGTAGGAAAAGGGCTGGGTTTGGGGCACGCGCGCGCGCGCGCACACACACACACACACACACACACAAACACAATGAGGTGAGGGGCCCAAATTCTGAGCAACCTTGCTACCCTTTCATCTGCTCTCTCTTTCTTCTCCTTGCTCCGTCCGTCCCCTTTAAACTCTGTGTCCCCTCTCCTTTGGGGGGATAGAAACTAGGATCAGTGCACTGAGACCCTCCAATCCATTTGTTGCCTATCATACACCCACACGCATGTAGGCATATACACATTATTAGGGTTTATATAACATAATATATATAAATGTATATCTGTGTGTGTAGGTGTGTGGCCTATATCACCCCCCCCCCCAGCCTGATTTCCAGCGTTACATTCACACTGCTTCACACGGGTATAATAGTCATTAAATCCTATGTAAAAAAAAAAAAAAAAAAAGAGCAGCAGAGGGAGTTCTGGTAACACAAGACGTTTTTTTTTTTACATTTACCCTTCATTTTTTTCACGGAAAGGGTGAAAATGACTTTCGTGTCAAATTATAGTCTTGGGATAAATTATAGAGTGGGCAGGGGTTTGCATGCAGAGAACCAGCGACAGGCTTTTTCGACTGGTACACAGACTGACAGACAGAGTATGAGACCGGTGAACAGTGACCTTCTCCTGTCATTAGAAATAACTGTCTCCTACGAACAACACACACACACACACAAACACAAACAGGACAATCATCCCTCGAGGCAGCTGGATGCCGATATAAACAGTATCTTAGTACAGAAACACACACACACACACACACACACACACACAC
>JAFBJQ010000902.1:178081-203254 GCA_016785345.1 Trinectes maculatus
GTGTGTGTGTGTGTGTGTGTGTGTGTGTGTGTGTGTGCATTAGTTAGATATATGCTGACAATCAGAAATGAGACACCCTGGATGGGCTGAATGTCTTCTCTGTGTATAACTGCACTGCATGTGTGTGTGTGTGTGTGTGTGGTTTTTGTGCATTGATATAATTATTATTGTTTGCTTGTTTTAACTGTGAGTGTTGAGTGGTGATGATGAAAGTTGTAACCTAAACGTCAATGACACCAGAAAAAGAACATTTTGAAACAAATAGAGACGCTAACACATTCGCACGCAGATATAATCTCACATAGCATGCTGATACACACAAATACAACACAATCAGGCACATGTACACACACACACACACATATAGGAGCAGTGAAGATTTTAATGTTGTTTGACTGTTAAGTACGACTCCTGCCTGCAATCCTCTCCCTCACATCCTAACCCCACAGTGTCTCCTCTAAACAGACCTATAGGCAACTCTCTCTCTCCCTCTCTCTCTCGCTTGCTCTCTCTCTCCCTGACACACACACACACACACATAAAAGTGAGGGAAGTAAACATCCATTTCCCCAAAGCAACCATACAAACACAAACTATTTTCATATCAACACAAGACAAAGAGAGACTGAGACACACACACACACTGTCAGCTGAAAGATATACACTGTTAAAAATAAAGGGGGTGAGGGGGTGGGGGGGTGGGGGGGCAGCGTCCTGAGGTAGTGAGACTGTGTTGGGTCATTACAGAAAGCGATCAGAGTGTTGATGTCACACGGACTCTGATGAGAGATTACACAGATTCAATTAGAGATTTCTCTGGATGAAATGACATAGCCTGCCTGAACCTAATTCAATTCAAATTAGTTTAGAACCTCTGCTAATGACATGGGGATGCATGCACACACACACACACACACACACACACGTAACTGGATATACACACAAATTGTAACACAAACACTTTCACAGTTTTGCTGCAGGGTCTGTGCGTGTGTGCGTGTGTGTGTGTGTGTGTGTGTGTGTGTGTGTGAGTACAGACTGGGTGGAGTTTCATTTGGGGTGATTACATTAGGGGCCTTGAGATCTTGTTATCTTTGATGAGATATAAGATGATCACTTTTTTCTTCCAGTTAAAACGGATTTTTAAAGTGGACCCATATTTTCTTTATTGACCTGTTTTTTGCGTTACATTGTGTACTACACTACATTGTGTACTACACTACATTGTGTACTACACTACAGTGTACCACACTGTTAGGTGACAACTATCAGTTACTTGTCTGTAATCTGGAAAGACTGTTGAGCCAATGGACAGATGGATGTCCATAAAACAAAATCATTACACGGAATAAAACTGGGTGTCAACACTACCGTACATAAAATAACACACACACACACACAAACACACATTTTAACACCCTACTCCCTTCCTGTCGACTCAGCAAAGTCACGCCTAAAGATGCCGTTGCCGTGGCAACTCCATAGTTTGCATGCCCCAGCTGGTGCTTCCCTAAGGACAGTTATGTATGGGGTTGGGTACCAGAAGGAGGTTAATGTGCCCCATGTGTGCTTGGCTCCATCGTGTGCAGTGGTGTGCACCGAGAAGGAAACCAGAGCTGGTGGGGAGAAGTTATCATGGTATCACATTGTGTGAATGTTTATGAGAGTGTGTGGTTGTGTGATCAATATTTTTTCAAATTGTATTCAGTTTTTCAGGCATTGTTTTTTTTACGCTTTGGGAAAATAGGCTGGTCAAGAAGCTCACCCATAAAACATGGCTGCGAGAGTTTGTTTATGTAAGAGCAGTAAAGTAAAGGCCCATTAAACGGTGGATTAAAATGAAATTTCATAATATCCTTGCCATCCACTTTGCAGCCAAGGTCTTACTGCCAGAATCTGAGCTCAGGCCTGAATAGTAAAGATCCAATAGTGAGACCATGACAAAAGCTAGAACGTCAAGGAGAAATATAATGTGCATAAAAGTAAAATAAAAAAATCTGACACCTTACTGAAGTGATGTCGTGGCATCAGCGTATCAGTGCAATGACATCACTGCAAGGTCTTGTTACAGGTGCAATAATACACACCTGACCGCACCCCACCACACCTGAGTGAACCAGGCCTCTATAAAATTTAAACAGTGGGCGCGTGGTGGTAAATTTGCTGTTAACCTATTATTTTGAATGTAATAAACATTCATGTTAAAAACTTTGAAATATGCATGATAGTCATCGAAGGAGGGCCGGTTTTCCAGAGTGCAAGGTTTGACAGGTGTGTTGTATTTCATTCCTGGTGCACAACGAATTGTCGAATTGAGTGTCGCCACAGTCCGGCACACACACTGACCTGCTCGTCTTTACCGGCTCACAGCTCAGTGTAATCACACAGAATGAAGACTTTGCTGTGCAGTCGCCTGCTCCTCTGTTCCTCACATAATTCACCTCGACCCGTACTGCAGTGCAATTTATAGACGCACACACATGACTCATCATACGGCTTGCCTTCATTCCACTCTTTCATCCACTGCCTTTCATCAGGTTCACTCTCCTCCACCATGTGTCAGTCCAACACCGCAGCCGTTTCACAGCTTTCAACCTGACACTGTGTTCTTTATTCGGATGTTCATGCTAAACCCAGTAGGAGGGTTTTACCAGTATCATCCTGGAAGTGAGGAGCATATATCTCTCTCTGCGTCTGCTTTGTTCAATTAGTGGCAGAGAGGTGGCGCTGCAGCTTGTTACCCAGATGGAGGCTGTGCACTATGTGGCAAATAAAAGCTGCTTGCAGCCACGCAGTGTATGGAGCGTGTACTACCTGGAGAATGTGTACAAGCAGGTAATGCGATGACATCATATCGTTCTCCATTTTCATTCCTCCATCCCTAAATCATCTCAGTCTCTCCTCTGTCTGCTGCTCCCTCCTCCCTGCTCTAACCTGCCATCTCAACCGCACATCATATCACTCCATCATGCACCATCTCCATTGATGCAACACAACAGCGCAGGCATCACCTCGTTCCATCAGCGAAACGGACACGGAGAGAGGCAGAAAGCGAAAGAAGAAAGAGGAGAAGAGGAAAGGGACGGAAACAACAACAACAACAACAACACGCTGCCGAAGAAAAAAACAAGCACTGAATAAATCACTCATCATAAACACGCAGTTATGTTTTACCACCTAATCTTATCTTTGGTTGTTTGAATAAATGATCATTTGCCTTAAGCCTCTGTTCAAACATTAAGAGGGGGCTTCCTCTTCCTCTCTGGTAACACATATCCAAACATCCACCGTGGCAGGTAGAGGGTTAAAAATACTGTCGATGTCAGCAAACTGGAAAACTCCGTTCTCGGAATATGACCTCATTGTGACAAATAGGTTAAGGGCGAGTGTTAAGTGGACACTGTCACAATAACAAACACCTTTTCCCAGCTTGGTGTCAATATTTCCTGCAACACAACACAATCTGTTACGCACACACACACACACACACACACACAGAATTCCCCCTGAGGGCTATGTCATTCGCTGTCACCCTCACTTTCAGGGATGGACCATTAAAGGGTAATTTGCAGGCTTTTTGAGGTAAAAGGTCGTCACCCTGATGGATCCAGGGTCTAAGCACTGATCAATATTCTGTTATTCGTCTAAACATAAAAAACACAAAATATTTTTCAACACGCGTCATAAACGGATGTATATGCTGATGTGCGGGCACACCCACACATACACACACATCCATTCCTTCCTTGCCATTTAACCACGAGCCGTCACTATTACAATCCATATTACTACCATTCATCTTGACAGTGACAGGTGTGAGCGGAAACCCACAAACCCACAATGCATTTCTCCCATGCAGTTAAACAGGAAAGGGACGGGGCAGTGGCAAAACGAGGTGGGGGTTGAGGACAAGGACTCGGGGTGGTTCGAAATAAAACTGAAATCTATCAATGACATTTAATTTTAAGATGGTTTCTACTGCAAAAAAAAAAAAAAAAAGAATATGCCCACCAGTATCCACATATAAGTGATAGACTGTGCACAGGCTGCTCATACATAAAGACATGTGTATTAAAAATCCACATTATATTTACATATCAGACAAAAAGATAAAATTACGCACATCTACTCTCGCTTCTTTCTTATAGTGAAATAAATTATACCATTACTACAATTGTACTATATTATAGATTGACAAATGCTGAGGCTGAAGACGCAGCTATGTTACCATGGATACAAGCCCATATGGTGACACAGCATCTAATTAATTAATCAATGAGTGACAGCAGAGAATTCATCAGCTTTGCTGCTTGAGACCCAGCCAAGAAACAGGACGCAAACAGAAACGTGAACAATCTCAGACAAACACATGCACAGCTTTTGATGTCTTCTTTTTTTTATTTTTGGACACATATAGTTAATTAAATTGCACGTGTTTGTTTGTCATCATTTCTGTGTTTGTTTACCTGCGGTGTTAAGGGACGGGCTTTTCATTTAAGCTTTAAACGAAAGCCAAACGAGATCGAATCAGGATTAACTGCCCTGAGAACAGTTCTGCGTGTCTGTGGGAGAACGGCTCACTTCCTCATAGCCTGAGGAGGCAAACGTGTCCAACCCCTGCTGAGACAAATACATTGGGACCGCATTACTTTATCAGACTGTGGAGCATCTCAGCAGAATGTTTTTTTTTTAATGTTGTGCTTCCCAAAGGTCATTTCTGAAAACCCTAAAAATCCCATCATCACGCACGTTGTCTCTGATTAATTAAGCAGGAGTTAGATGAAAGGAATCAGGGCATGCTTTCATCCGTCTGATAAATACGAATCTATGTCGCCTTTCATTTGACAAGACGCAGTTTTACAGGGATTTGTTTGCTACATCTGTGTGTTCAGTAAGGCAACACGGAGCCAGGAGATGATTAGCTTTGCTCTGCGCAGCAAGTGGAAGATCACTGAAAAAAAAACTGTTGAAATATAGGAAAACATTGTTTCAGTATCGGCTGAACCCCAACAAGGACGTCTTTATTCTTCCCACAAGGAGACGGTTACAAAATAGTGCCGTGTCTGTGTTGCAACCATTCACTTTGGATGGAAGGTCATGTTGCAGAAGTATATCATCGCCAACTTTGTCTGTAGCAGGGTCACAGTAACATCCTACTCTCTGCAGTGTCTGCACACACACACACACACACAAGGGCACAGACACACACATAAATTTCGCCCTGTCACAGTCCATACATTGACCTTTGAACAGGGCTGGGAACCTGAGACACAAGCACAGCACAGGTCCAGGAAGGAGATGATGATCCAGCTGTGGAGATAATAAAGTGAGAGGCGAGAGACTCACGTGTGATGAAAAGAAGAAGAAGAAGAATTGAAACAGGGTGGAAAAAAAAGAAGGTGTGGGAGAAAAGGAGGCCAGAATTAAAGAAAGAGAATGATGAGAGAAAAGAGAGCGGAGGGAGAAAAGGAAATGATGAGATGGGAATGAGGGGAAGAGTTTGATCCCATTCGTAGACCACAGATGCATTTCAATCAGTTATCTCCCTGCTAATACACACACACACACACACACACACACACACACAGTTCCTTGGTATCCCCGATCGCGCAGACCGGCAGAAAGAAGCACGCCCTACAGCTATGATGCTATTGGCCAGCAATGATGTCATCTCTCTTCCTGGAGGATGAGCAGGGAGCTGTACAACTGGCTAGCTGGGGCAGACAGGAGGAGAGTGGTGCCTAGGTATCAGTTCTATTATACGCGTGTGCGTGTGTGTACCGTATGTGTGTGTATGTGACCACTCCCCATCGGGACATACAGGGAGAGCTATTAGGACCACGTCCATCACTCAGAGACACAGACGGTACCTGCTCCCTGTTGGACGCTAAGTGTCCCTCTCACATGCACACATATTGAAATTTCGCTCGAACGCACACCATCAAATATGCAGGTGATCACGCATGCACACACGCGCACACCACACACACACACACAGCTGCAAACCCCCTTTTGGTGGCACTTAAGAGAGCTGACATGGGTGTTGTCTCCCTGTTGTTACCGGGCTGTTGTCATGGTGATGCAGATGGAGCATTTACTGCTTGCTGGGACTCTCACTTTGCAATAAAGTGCGTGCACACACACACACACACCTACAAACACAAACACACACCGCCTCTTTTCATACCTGCGCGTGCACACCTTCTGAATGCAGACTTGCTCTTGGAACAGCTTTCAAGTCACAGAAAAATAAAAATAAAAACAGATGGGGACTTGTGTATGTGTGTGTGTGTGTGTGTGTGTATATAAAGGTGTGAGAGTAAACACTCCCCCGAGAGGCACGTTTCTCTTGGAGATGCTCACGGGAAATTAGTCTGAGCCTGTGCTACACGTTCTCTCTCTCTCTCTCTCTCTCCCCTCTTTACACGTTTAACACTCCCCTCCCCCTCTTACTTCCCACATCTCCCACTCATCACTTTTTTAGAGTATGATGTCACTCGCAGCCTTGTAATTGCCATCGGAGCTGTAGGGATTTCTTCCAACACTTCACGTGTGAACAAACCAGCCCTGAATATCAATTATGTTGCAGCCTATAGCTGCATCTCCATATGAGAAAAAACCCAGCACACATACAATAGGTGTATACAAAACCTGATGTATGTACATGGGTTCAAAATCTGGGAATCCACGGTGCATGAAATCCGTTCTATTAGCGGAGATGTTAATCTAAGTTGGAACGAATTACAATCCGACAAAGCTTTCAAAATTTCAGGCAATAAAACCTGTTTCATGTTTAATAATTATCTGTATCTGCTTCACATTAACATCCAAAAACGGCTTCATTAACAATGTTATCAGCTCCTTTGGCAAAATGACACTGTATCTGCCAAGTCTTCTCCGTCGCTCTGTTTAACATATGCATGTGGAGTACTGCGGAAACAAATAGTGGACTTGTTATGGTTCATGATGCATGAGGTCATGTTTTACAACTTCAGAAATGAGAATAATACACAATAGCCTAAGACGTTGTCAAACTTTGGCAACCATCGGATGAAACGACAACTGAAGATGCAAGAGTGTTTGTTGACTAATCTGCGGACCTCATTCGTCTTCGTGGACATGTGAATATCTGTGTGTGTGTGTGTGTGTGTGTGTGAGAGAGAGAGAGAGAGTGTGCGAGCAAGTGCCTTCATTGCCGTTCTCAGCTGCTCTCTGCAAATCACCCTGAGACGCTTTAACAACCCCGGGTCTTTTCATAAAAGAAAATGATGCATTTAAACTCCACCGAGGTCCAGAGGCTTCCGTAATTCAAACACACTTTCCCAAGTGGGATTTATTAGAAAATAAACAACAATCTTATGAAGTGTTGAATAATCATAAATTTAAAAAACTATTCCACCTAAATAAATTAATCAATAATTTTTTTCCCCAAAAAACAACAACAAAGATTTTTTCACATACATTTTTTTTTAAAACATCAACTAATCTTAAGGTTCTTGCATCGCAGCGTGTGAGAAAGAATAACACTCGTCCCACAGCAGAAGGTCCGATGTTTTGTGTCAAACAATAGAGCTCCCCGTGCCGGAAGAGCTATCTGTTTCATTTGGGAGAACTGAACCTTTAAAGCTGCAGCAGCCTGCCAGTAAATAGCCTCCGCATTCTCCGAGGTCAGGAGAGGTCAGAGATGAAGAGAGCGAACAATTGCAAAGCGCCTGCTCTGAATCCCATCGCTGCCACGCTCCCGCTCAGCTGCGTCTTTCCCAGCATACATCTGTGTTTATACGTGTGGATCCACCATTTCTTCAGCGATAGACGGGTGGAGAGACTTCAGACGACTGATACACACACACACACACACACACACACACACACATATGCACTTTCAGCCTTCACTTTCAGCACACAGGCACTTGACTTCAACTTCACTCATCGAAACAACTTCGCATTAGAATCTGTGAGTGAATGTTCTCGCAATAAAAAGGAGGTTCAGAGTGAGGAGCGGGACGGGATGAGACTATTATTCTCACCATGGATCAATGGTCGACACAGAGGCTGTAATAAATACGCAGTGCTGGAGACGACTTGGATTGGTGTGAAAGTACACTCTCACGTTCACTTATCCAAGCGACTTTCATGATTTAAAACTGACTACAGATCATTTCTCTCCATTTAAAGATGTGACTATACTTCCTGTCAGCATCTACTACATCCAGTGTCCAGCAGTAACACGTTAGTATCTTTTGCACGCCGGTGAGGCAATGGTGGTTATGATTCCCAGCTCAAAATGCACAGATTCGTAGCAAATGAACTATTGACAATTTAGGTCCAGTAAACAAAACAAAGTACAATTAAGTAGCAGAGACTATTAAGTAGAGATGTCCGATATTATCGGCCGATACTGGCATTAAAATGTATCGATATCAGTTTTTACTTTTTTAATGACCCAACTTTTACACAACATGCACATATTATACATCAAACTCTTCAGCTACTTCTCATCTAACTCAAAATGTCAAAATATGAGAGATGTGATGTATAGTTTTTGAGATACTTATATTTTGTTTTCGTTACTTTTGTTTGTTTACCTGAAATTATTTCGATTTTTTTTCGGGGGGGGGGTGCATATAGCGGTATCGGTTGATATCGGTATCGGAAATTAACAGATGGACAATATCGGTACAGCGGATATTGGTAAAAAAAACAATATGGAACATCCCTGCTATTAAGGTATGATGGTACCACAAGAATAAAAAGCCAAATGTAAACATTCACCACAGTATTTGCTGTAACACGCACACTTTAAACGCTGCGGGGGAGGATGATAATTACAACAGTAAGCTGAAGAGTATTTTCATCTCTGACCCCGCAGGCAGGTATTCCTCGGAATAATCTCTCTCCTCCGCCAGCCTTTGTTTAAAGAGTCTGGGCCGTAATTATTAAATGCACAGCTGGCTCCGCCATACGTCTACGCTACGGTCCTCTCATGTCGGGGGTGAAGGCAGCTGATTATATGAAGCAGTGAGCTGGAAAGCTGTGTGATCCTGGCCTGCAGCTAAAGCTTCATGATATGAAGAGGCCAATCCTGGTTTTGCATTTTCACTTGTTTGAGCAGTGGCCACGTCGCGCACTTGAGTTTGCGGAACGCCTGAAGACACGTTCCTGCTGCACGGCCAATATCCTCTCATCCTCTCACCAACAGCTGACTGCATTTATTCATCTTGCTGCCACAGTTGCTGTCAACCTAATTCCTCTCCTGTCTTACAATTAACATCGCAAAAAAAAGTTCACATTTGAACAGTGGCTCAAAAGAAGCACTCGTCAACACATCTGTTAATCCGCATTCTGTCTCTCTCTCTCTCTCTCTCTCTCTCTCCCTTATGAGTCAACGCACAATTTCCACTCCTTAGTGTAAACTGCCAAACAGTGATCTGCAGCTGACGGACCACTTGACTCTCGCTGACTTCTCCCGGGCTCCTGAGCCAAGATGAAGATTGAAAGAGAGCCAGAGCACAGTGTATCAGAAGGACAATACAGTGCTGAAGAATGAAAGAGCGAAGTCTTTACAATGCCGTTGAGGCAAACGTAATCATTCCTGCAGCTTCTTCACAGTGTGTGTGTGTACATGGGGGGAAAAAAAACCCTTCTGTTATATGTTCTGTTATTGTTATATTTCTGAGTCTAAACCCATAATCATATTCTTCTAACGTGTTCACATGCATCTTATCCAGGAAAGTCCCATAAGGAAACTCCATTACTGCTCAGGTATTTATTTTGTTGATTTTTGTGTATTTGGCCAGACACACTACATTTCCATTTCCCCGACACGCAACCTCTTGTGACGTATTCGTTCTCTCTCAGAAGCAGGGTGGTGCTTTTTTTAATGTTGTGGCGCAAGAAAATACTTTTGCACTAATTACGCCTACTTTGATGTACGCAAATCCATATCTTGACACTTGAACGCTATACACGGTTTATCTGACATCAAAGATGACTGGAAGGTGCGTGACGTAAAGGATAATCTGCATATTACAAAGCAAAGGGAATCGGAGAACATAACACATTCACAACACACTCAGATACACAGTCATACTCACATGCAGCACACACAGACAAGCTTGATCCTCATTACTGCCAAAAAAACACCACAGTGCTCTAATGAGAATGTGGACTCTGGAACAAAGCAATTTAAGCGCACCCACACACACACACACACGCACAGACACACACAGACACACACACTCTTATGCACAGCTGCCCTTCACACTATGAGCCTGCAGGGTGTGACAGGCAGGCATGCCAAAAGAGGATTTGTGGTGAAAAGCTATGGGGAGGAGGGGGAGGGAGGGGTGAGATAGGAGGAGTGGAGAAGAGGGGATTACATGGTGAATATTTCAATACGAAAACATACCAAAATGGCTCGGTGTCCATTTCTGGTTTGGACAGATAGACACACATGCACACACACAATGGCATTACCGGGGCCACATCTTCTATGACTAGCTTAGCACTGACTATACACAGAGTGGGGTGATGGGTAAAGCTAATACAAAAACCACCGGGACCCCTGGGGATCTGAGTGACAAGCTGATTGCTGGTTAACCTGCTGTGACTGACTGAGTGGACCATAACCTGCCAAGCACATCTTCCTCTTGTAACGTGATCATCTTCCTGCATAATGATGGGAAATGGATCATAGACCTTCGATCTGCAGGAGAGAACTTTTGAAAACATGTTTTCTTAAAAACAAGAACAACAAATGTGCACTAAGATATAAAAAAAAACGATATACAGTGTATAGGACCAAGAAAGAACACAGCGCCGCTGCTACCTAATTCATTTTCTGTTATTACATTCTCACTTGCTCTTGAGAATGAAAATAAAGCATGGATGAGACATGCAGAAGGGACATCAATGCAATAAAGCTGGGCAGTTTAATATGTATGATCTATTTGTTGAAGGAGTTCTATATATTACAGCATCAACACACTTTCACTTGCTGAGGTAGACGCATGGCACCATGTTCTTGCAGCAAGAGACAAAACAACTTTAGCTGTATAGAAAATGAACGGCTGTGTACATATTCTTTAAGTTCTGGGTATTTGCAGTACCGTATTTTCCAGATTATAAGTCGCTCCGGAGTACAAGTCGCAGCAGCCATAAAATGCATAATAAAGAAGGAAAAGACATATATAAGTCGCACTGGAGTATAAGTCGCATTTTTGGGGGAAGTTTATTTGATAAAATCCAACACCAAGAACAGACATGTCATCTTGAAAGGCAATTTAAAATAAAAATAGAATAGAGGCAACAACAGGCTGAATAATTGTACGGTATGCTAACGTACGGTATGCTAACGCTAATGTTATATGACACATAAACAACGAACTAAGAACGGTATGTTAACATAACATATTAAGAGTTATTCAGATAACTATAGCATAAATAACATGCTAACAATAAAATCCAACACCAAGAACAGACATGTCATCTTGAAAGGCAATTTAAAATAAAAATAGAATAGAGGCAACAACAGGCTGAACAATTGTACGGTATGCTAACGTTATATGATACATAAACAACGAACTAAGAACGGTATGTTAACATAACATATTAAGAGTTATTCAGATAACTATAGAATAAATAACATGCTAACAAGTTTACCAAACCATCCGTGTCACTCCAAATCACTAAATCCAATGAAATTGTCATCATCTGTGTCACTTTCAAACAACTCCGCTAACTCAGGAGGTAGAAGATGCGGCGCTTCCTCTTCTACGTCGCCAATGTTTTATCAATTCAATTATCAACACGGGCCTAGAGCGCCTTCTTGCGGTTTAGTGTGAAAATAACATGTGACAGGATATAATAAAGTGTTAATAATTTCACACATAAGTCGCACTGGAGTATAAGTCGCACCCCCGGCCAAACTATGAAAAAAACTGCGACTTATAGTCCGGAAAATACGGTAATAACAAGTAAAAAAAAAAAGAAGGTTAAATTACAAAGTCAAATTCAAACGGTACACTATACCGTCTGAAATCAAGATCTGTTTTCACAAACAGAAACCTGACAGCGACCGGGGCTGGAGGGTAGAGAGGTGCCATGTTGTGAGGTCATAGGGCAGCAGCAATGTCCTAGATACAGTGAGGCTGCAGGAACGCTGAAGGACAGAGGAACCAGAGGAACCAGCTGCTGGATGGCATGACGGCAGCCACATGCTGCTCAGGTCAGCAAGAAATGAAGCAGCGGTTTAGCAGCAGGAGACACACACCCTCCCCTGAGACAGCAAGAAATGGATTTACTTCTAAAACAATCCAGAGCAGAGAGGGAGGAGACTTTCTATAGGTTTTTGTGTCTATACATGTGTTTAAGTATTTGTTATTGTATGTGTGTGTTTGTGTCTGTGCTTCTCCGAGGGTTGATGGGGGGGTGGGGGTGTTTACCACTGCGGGCAGTTACACTGTCCCAGTTTTTTTATACACATGCATACAGGAAGCCATGGGTATAATGCAGACACAAAACATACACAATGCGTGTGTGTGTGTATGTGTGTGTTTGTGTAATAGTTAGCATACTCCAGTCTAGACAAGGGGATTAGGTGTAATCTCTGTCCACTGATGGAGCTAAAGAGCACAGGTCTGACACACACGCTATCGCCATATCGACATCATCGCTGCAGGTCATCAATACTTACGAGATGTTAGAATATAAAAAAAAAACTGAAACCCCTATTTCCCCAAATCGGAGGTATTTCCGTTCAGTTATTCTGCGGAAAAATTGAAAATCTGCCACGAATATTATTATTTCCCTCGAAAACCCCTGATTTTTCAGATGAAAGAAGAGGCAGTCACAAATTGTGGGTGTCAAGGGGAAAAAAAGGAAAAAAAACAGTCATTGTGACTAAAACTAGAAATTTAGATATTCGAACTAATGATTAACTGCTGGGGACAAAGAAAAGGCATCGATGTGACACTGAATGTGTCGCGCGACTAATGATTTTGTCTCGGCAGAGGACAATGTTTGGGTTACATGACGCAGTATTGCGTTTGTCAGGTTGTGGTTAATTAGAATAGATCAGGGGGAATCAATATTGGGTTTGTAGACAAAATCGCGTTGTTGGTCGACAGACCGAAGTTGCAGCTACTTTCATTCTTTTTAACAATAGAAAGTCTCGACTTAACTCTAACCATTGAATGAGTGGTAATTAATTTACACCCCTGCACACACACACACATAAACACACACACATTCCCACCATAAGCACCATCATGAAGGAACCCCTTGGCAGATTTAATTAAAATAACGTCATTACTCCGAGCTTCACTCTAAACAAACACATGTCCCCGAGGGGGGGAAAGTATCTCCACATCCTTCTGTTGGATGTTTCGATCAACAACTAAAACCAAAGTAATCCAATATGAAGACACTGACTGTGGCAGCCGGTTGCCAAGGTGACGAGATGTCCTGCTCCCGGAGACAAGGTGGGACACGTCAACATCTCGCATCGGGATTACTGCCCTGAAACCCATCCAAGACACATCCAACACACATACACAGACAAACACAACCGCCAGGCTTTTCCTGTTTAAAGTGCAGACATAATTATAACAACACGGCCGAGAGAAGAGAAGAGAAGAGAAGAGAAGAGAAGAGAAGAGAAGAGAAGAGAAGAGAAGAGAAGAGAAGAGAAGAGAAGACCATGGTCCACAACCACCTCTTCAGAGCAGTAGTATCATAACCCCAGGGAATAACGTCTGTTGGATCCTCATGGTCTTCCATTTCTCATTATGTCATCGACTAACCAATGTCCCTTTTATCACAGTTGTAATGTGAAATCACTGACACACCCAATCTGATGACACTGTGTGAGGGAAAATACCATGTTTGGGAAAAACCCTAAAAAGCACTTGGGGCAGAAAAAAAAAACAATTTTGTTATTCTATAAAAAGTTGCCACTTTGGAAAACATCAGTTATGAAGCAACAACAAAACACAAAAACATGTGTGATATGTGCAAAACATAGCGCGGGGGTCATTCTGTCCCAGCATAAAGGTCAGATATAGGGTTTCAAGCAGCGAGCCAGAATTAGACTCAAGTCAAACTGATACTGTACACGCCTCACTCCACTGTACCATCACACACACACACACACCACATCACAAACACATCACAAACACATATCCACTTTATATCTGTCTCATGCGCACGCACACACACACACACACACACACACACACACACACACACACACAGAGTGATTCCACACAGTCCCAGACAAACAAGTTCAGCTCCATGAGATCATCAGTCTGTCAGCCTGCAGGAGAGGGGACACCTCACATGCGCAAATTATGCACACACACACATGCATGCGCCAAACATGTGGAGACCTGGCTCGGAGCGCACGCGCACCTGTGTGCAACACAACACATGCAGACACACGAGTAGACGCGCACTCACCTGCACCTGCATGAAGGATCCCCGGTAGAAGCAGCATGCTGCAGCCGACAGGGCGCTCCACAGACTGCACCTCTCCGTCATGGTGGCCCCACACACACACACACACACACACACAAACACAAACACACACACACACACAGACACACACAGCCTCCCCTGCTGCCTTATCCTCACCCCTCACTCCTCTCCCACTGATCCCAGCCTGCGGACTGAGCCTGTCCTAACAGCCCGTCACCATGGCTCACCAGCCGGAGCAGATAACCGCCGCTAACAGCTGATCCCGATCACAGCGCGTGATACTGCGGCTCCTGACATCTCCGCTGCTTCCTGCTTCCTGCGCCGGCTCCTCGCGCCTCTGTCTCCCTGCGCCGGCTGCACTTCACGCGCCTGCTAGGGATTACCTCATTGCTCGCTGATGAAAGGAGTGTGGGTGGGGGGAGGGCGGACCAGAGGGAGGGAGGGATGGAGGGAATGGGAGGTGGGTGTGTGTGTGTGTGTGTGTGTGTGGGGGGGGGTTAATGCAAAGGCTCAAGCAGAGCGGCACAAACCCCACCCACTCACAGGACGACCCCCCCGCCCACCCCCTCCATCAGCAGTGAGACAATGCTGAAAGGGGAGGTGGTGTTGTGGTGTGTGTGTGTGTGTGTGTGTTGTGGTGGTGTGTGTGTGTGTGTGTGGCGGGGGGGGGTCATGATGGGGGGAGTGTGAAACAGGAACAAAGTGAGGAAAAAGATTGCAAGAGGAAAAGAGACGATAATTAAAAGACGAGAGGATGAAGGAAGATGCTTTTGTTTGTTTGTGTTTTTGTTAGGAGAAGAAAACAACAGGGATCCGGCACCCCACCATCAGCCCCCCCCCCACACACACACACACACACACACTAATACACACACGCTTAACTGCATATTCTCACCTTTTATTCCACCCACACTTATACACAACACACACACTATAATACATTAGACAACAGTGACTATACACATGTGTGTGTGTCTGTGTGTGTGTGTGTGTGTCTGTGTGTGTGTGTGTGTGTGTGTGTGGCTGCATATAATGATGTGTCTCTGAGAAGCCATGCAGACTGCAGCGAGACAGCTCATTACAGGCTGCAACACACAGGCAGGTGTTTCAAGGATAACACAGTGTGATTTTCACCGGCCCATTTCTCCCTCACACACACACACACACACAACACACACACACACACGCACACATACACACACACACACACGCCGGCAGGGAGGCGTCAGGAGGGGTGGGGCTCTGTCTCCAGAGGCCTGAGTGAGTGACATCACTGAGGACGCTTCGCCATGGCAACACAGTGCGAGCTTTGACAGCATCCAAGATTCTGACACTGCATTTCACTGCAGGGTCTGCACCACTGCAGGGAGACACCACGCCAGAGAGAGAGACAGCCACAGAGGGAGAGCAACAAAACAAAAAAAAAGCAACACATAGGTCACACGAAGACAATTTGCAACCCCCCCCCTGTTTTCTTACTTTGTCTTGGAGGTCATTGCTACACAACAAATACACACACACACACACACACAGAGGATCAGATGTTGCCCGTAATCACTTTTTCTAATCTGCCTCTTGAATGCAGGCAAGCGGGTCAGGCAAAGAAAAAAACCAACAACAACAAAAAAAAAACCAAACAAAAAGGCCGATAGATAAGAAGCTAAAGGAGACACGGGATGGATTCATTATCTACAGCTTCTCCTCTTCATGTAATCTCAAACCGTACAGTGCTGGATTAGACAGATTACACAGCGGGGACACACATAATCTCATAAGAGGAGTCCTGTGCGCTTTCCCTCCCTCCATCCCGTGACTCGGTGTATATCCTCCCGCCTCACTAACTCATGAGTGAAAACAAACAAAACCAAATTAAAGATTTGTGTTGCTAAAAAAAAAAAAATCCATCACACAACGCAGTGTAGGACACCGCGTTTGAGATGTTTGACAATAACAGACTGAAGTCTCCACAGACACAGGTTGAAAGAAAAATGGATGTAACTCCATCCTCATGCTGTGCCTTTGGGAAGACTAAAGAGTCTCCCTCCCGCTTTAGTGTCTCGCACACTTCATTACCCACAATCGTCTTCCCTCTTTGTCTCCCTTTGCCTTGTCTTCACTCTCTCGCCACCGCTGCTCCTTCCTTATAAAACCCTCTGTATCTATGGCGACTTAAATCGCGGCGTTTGCAACCGGTAAAAAAAAGGTACTCTACTCGTTCTTCCATTTTCCAGAAGATTCCTTTTTTAAATTGTCAGCTTCTGATAGGTGTTCGTTCAAACTATCCTTTCTCATTTTGGTATTCCCGTCTCCCTGAACTCCATCTTTCTACGCCCCAACCCTTCACCAGCCCTTGTTATCCTCGCACTCCTTCCCTCCTCTCTCCTTCCTCCTTATCCTGACCTCTCATCACATCCCTAACCTCCTCTCCCAGCCTCCTCCTTTCCCTGATCCCTGTCTTCACCTCTCCTCTCCACACTGTCCTTCCCTTCTCTGCCATGACCATCCCTCCACCTCCCACACTCCTCTATCTCCTCATCTCCCCCCCACCCAGCTTGGAGGCGGTCTTCAGTTATATATTAATTAGTAAGGCCCCATCCCGCAGGCTGATAGGGAGCACAATGGAGAATCCCAGCATGTGCCTGCGAGCATCCCACTAATGAAGGGAGTGTGTGTGTTTGTGGTCTGTGTGTGTATGTGTGTGTTTGATGGAGAGAGAGAGAAAATAGACAGCGAGTGTGTGTGAGAGGGACGGGTGTGTATGTGCATGTGTGTAAAAGATAAAAAGAGGCTCGCTGAGGGCAGATCAAGATTATATGCGCACGCATCTTTATGAGTGTGTATATGTGTGCACACGTGCGTGTCTAAAACAAAGACCAGGCTCCTCTGGGGGTACGGCTAATGATCTGTGTGTGTGTGTGTGTGTGTGTGTGTGTGTGTCTGATTGTCGTCAGTGTGTTTTCCCCGGGTGGAGCCTCACTCGCAAACTGGTTAATCCGTATTGGACCATCAGATGTGTGTTTTCAAAGTGCGTTTGAAACGTCGGTCTGCAAGAGGGATGCAGAAAGAGAAACGAGGCCTGCATCCACACACACACACACACACACACACACACACACACACACACACACACACACACACACACACAAAATCATCAGAAGCGTGTGATTAAAAATCAGCAGTCCTGCTTTAATCACATTCAAATGACTGTAAATTCACTCAAGTGTGTTACTGTAGCAACAAACCACATGAACAAGAAAGTGCGCGATGGCGTCTTAGAAGGATCAATCCGTCATTATTTGCTGACCTTGAAGAAAGTGGCCAGAATTAGCACATGTGGTGCGAGTGGATGCAGCATCCCTGCAGTAAACATCCCCATTCCCGTTCATTCCACTCACTCGTTATGATCGAGGCTGCAGTTTGTGGAGTTTGCCACTGGGGGCTCTTTGATAATTGAGTTTTTCTGCATTCTGCATGTGGTATTAGGGCCTGGAAGAGTTTTAGCAACTGAAGCATCAGCGGCGACGGGCGCGAGCCTCGTAATGCAAATCATAATTACAGAGACAATGACACACGCTGGTTAAAAAGCAGACAGTAGAGGGTGCTTGTGGGCTTTTTTTAGCCTGAAGTCTTTGCCGGGCTGTGTGACAGAGGCCCAGCCCTGACACTTTACACCCCCTCTCATTTCATTCACTCTACTGTAGTGTTAACACACACACAGCTACATGCAACCACATTTAATCAGGTGGCACACAGGCGTGCAGCATTGTAGAAATTCAAACCCTTTGCATAATCAAACATGCAGTAAGGCGTGATACACAGCTGAGTCCTCTCTCACAGACACACACACACGCACACTTGTGCGTGAGTCACGTGCCAGACATATGTTAATAAACCTCATATGAACCCCCCCCCCCCCCCCCCCCCCCCCCCCCCCCCCCCCGCCCCCCCCCCCCCCCCCTCCACCCCCACTTCGCCCCTCCCACCAATCCAGCACTAAATAGGACGGAAGACAAAGCAGGGCCGGGCAGCAGGCAAAAACAGACACACACAATCATAGAGCAAGTAACCACACGTACACAAATATACATCATACAAATAGTTTTAGAAAACAAGTTCGAAAATTGTTTTTTTTTTCCCATTCATAAACGCTTTTTGAATCTGAGTCTTTTTCACGTCACTAAAACAAAAACAGCAGACATTGCTTGGCCAACCATGCCCCCCCCCCGCCCCCCCCTCCCACCAATCCAGCACTAAATAGGACGGAAGACAAAGCAGGGCCGGGCAGCAGGCAAAAACAGACACACACAATCATAGAGCAAGTAACCACACGTACACAAATATACATCATACAAATAGTTTTAGAAAACAAGTTCGAAAATTGTTTTTTTTTTCCCATTCATAAACGCTTTTTGAATCTGAGTCTTTTTCACGTCACTAAAACAAAAACAGCAGACATTGCTTGGCCAACCATTCCCCCCCCCTATGAAAAATGAATGCTACTGGATATTTTATGATGAGGCCAAACAAGATGAAAACCGTGTCCTGCAAACTCTGACTGCTCATGTTCTTTGTGCATGTTTAGGACGGATGAGTTCGTTCGCCTTTGTCTCTGTTTTCATTTGGCGTGATGCGGCGTGTTGGGTGTATGCGTGTAAACATGTGTGTAAATATGTGTGTGTGGGTGTGAGCGTGGCGAAAACTGAGGGAGGGTCACTTGCATGGTCTTTCCCATTATAACAGTGAACACCGAGGCCAACTCCTGATTTAAACATCAGCTGTCATAAATGTTTCAGAGAAGCGGATGGGGACTGGTGGCTTGTTGGCAGCTTTTCAGCAGTGGGTGTGTGTGTGTGTGTGTGGGGGGGGGGGTCAGTGGGTTGTCCGTGTGAGAGAAAAGAATTAAATTTAGGTCACAAAACATGAGAGAATGTGGGTGAGTTGGGAATTTTAGCGGAAAACATCGGCCCAGCGTCTGTTGTTTGCACTTACAGTCATCATCTGGTATATTTTGTGTCCGTGTGAGACAAAATAAGAGGATCTCAAAAAAAAGTGCGCCGCAGTTAGTCACAGAAACGACCTAGAATAGATCCACTCGTAGAAATAACAACCACATGGAATGCCTTGTTTTATGAGACCGTATCATAAAGTGCTACTTTTTATAAACAGTAACCATAGTGCTGCGTGTAAGGAGGTCTTGGTTCTTTCTGAGGCCCAGTTTCGTAATTGGAAATTAACAATGGCATGGTACACAACAGTTGATTACAGTGATATGAGATTCGCTGTCACTAAACAGTAATCTACAAGGAACATCATTATTTACCACCAAATCACACTGCATTACATTACAACATCCTTCTACAAGTATCCTCAAGGATTATCATATCAGCGACTGAAGTAAGTGTGTGGTGTTTTACAGAATTATACTAGTTAGGTGCTGTTGAAGGCCAGGAGAAGGTTGGATGCATTTGTGCTACAAATGAAAATACAGCTCAGGGTCAGAGGAGATGGCTTTTACCACCGCTCCTATGATGTGTAATCAATAATAAAAAAAAAAAACAGATTCCCCTGTGCTCAACAGTTCACTTTCGTCTTTTCTCTCCTCTTAGTTCTTTCATTTATTTAACCTTCACATCCCTGTCCTCGTTGCCCAGTTTGGCTCAAACTTGAAAATCACATATTTGAACATAGGTGTGTTTGTAGTACACAAGACGCATGACTCCATCTCATCCATCTCCAAGGTCATGACACAACTTCACTCGCTCACTGATCTTCAAAGAGTTCACACCTCAAGTGTATAGCCCCACCTACTGGCTGCAGCACAGACTGCCTGCTGCCATTCGCACCCCTGCCCCCCCCAAAATTCAATTAGCTAAATGGCAGAATGAATTAGACTAAATAAGCGTGGAAAGCTGAGAGCTAATAATCAGACGCATTACATCGGAGCAATCGCGTTAGAAAAATCCAATTCGATCACATGGGAGGGTGGAGGCCATGCAAACTGTACGGCTCACATGGGCTTTAAGCTTCGACCCGTACTCACAGTCATGTATGGAGTTACATGTTTAGGGATAACAATGCCAGATGTGGTCGGTAACATCGAACATCTCACAGCGCCGGATGTGTATCAGTGCTTGATTCCACAGTTCAGGACAGACACAGAGTTTGAATGCAGTTAGCCTGAGCAGAAGATAACACGTGCAGCAGCATGCACATCTGGACACGGTAAACTGACCTGGACATATTCTGCCTGGATCCCTGTTTGCTCCATGTGGCTGAGGAGAAAGAAGAAAAAAAAAAGGTAAGTAGAGAAAAACAAGCAAAAAGTAAAAACAGATTGGTGTTGGTCCAGTCTGGTAACAGGTGTAGTATTTATTACCACAGTAAAAAAAAAAAAAAAACACGCCTGTATTCTCATGACCTATTTCTGCAGAGGCCTCTCCGGTGGGCAAAACGCTGCTGCGGTCCAGCGTCATGGAAAACGGACAGATAACAAATCCCACTGAGAGTATAAGGTTGCTGAATATGGAGTTGGCCCCTCGAATCTCCCGGGCGCCATAATTCACACTTTTACACCCAGGATGGATCCAGATCATGTCACAAAAACCCTGTTGTGCTGCAGTGTTGGGAGGGGGTGGGGTGGGGGTGGGGGGGCACTGTGGGCACTGCTGTGCGAGCTTTGTGATACGAAGCAAGTGAGAGCAAAACGGGGTAATTACACTCCGAGACAAGCTTTAAGATCAATCGGCGCAGATCCCAGTGGCATGAGGGGTCTCAGAGGGCCCAGAGCAACGCCGTGTTACACATGACCAGAGAGGCCAGATCAAAGGGTCCCATCATGGCACTAGGTTTGGGAATGTTAATGAGTCCCGTGGCAGAGCAGCTCTGCTTTCCTCTGCCAAACTGCTCCTGTGCTGGATCGCACCAAAAAAAAATAAAAATAAAAATAAAAACCAAGACACTGCACAAATGTTAAATATAATTCACACTGATGAATGACAGTGCAGCAGCTGTGGCTTGTTTTTATGCTCTGAAACTATGAAAAACTATTATTGCTCACAAGTCAGATTAAATAAATGTTTGACTTATGGTCTGGAGCTTTGCCTCATCAGTGTTAGAAGCTAGAGACACAATATTAATTATTAAGAAAAGAAAAAACTCATCTAATCACACACGTTGTTGTGGTATTATTGAAACGATCAATCAGTTATCAGAACAGCTGATTTTTTTTGGATGAAAGTGCCAGATCATGTTGATGCTTTGCTCCTCAAGGGACAATGAGCGTGAAGATCACACCCAGAATTAGAGAAAGACCAGGACAGCAGACCAGCCACCACCTGAGAAGTACACTCCTATAGAGCTGCATGGAGCTTTCCCACGGCCTCTGGCATGACCTAATGATACACTGTAATATGATCCACACCCTTTACCATGGGCGGAACACAGGAGCCACACAGACCTTGGCATGTCATGGGAAAGCAACAACGTACTCTGCAAAGAGAGAGAGGGTGCACGGTTCAACAAGGAACCACTTCCTCTCACACCCCTCAAGAAACGTCACATGTCGATGATACAGATGTGTCTGCTGGTGCAGAACGAGAAACAGCAAAGCAACAAACGAAGAGGCTGCAGCTTTCTGGCAGGACCCGATCAATACAAAGAATCAGAGTTATCTGCTGCCTATACAAATGAATGTTCCCAACCACTGACATGAGCTCAGTACATAACAAACTCCCCCAGCAGATACACACACACACACACACACACACACACACATAATGTAGTGCTGGGCCCCCGTTGATCATTTTCACGGGCTCTATATGATTGGGAACTAGCTGTTCACGTCAAACTTAATCATATGTTTGAAAGAAGGGAAAACAAATCACCTGTCCACGTTGTTGACGTTTTGTCCTCCTCCTCCTCCTCCTCCTCCTGCTCCGTCTGTCAGCTGTCTGCTCCCTGTGACCTCTGTGGTTTTCGATACGAGCCCAGACTCCAGCTCTGCCTCGTCACGAGTCTCAGTCTGCTCCCTCCCTCTGCTGAGAAGAGGTGAAGACGTCTCCACAGGGTTCAGGGCTGCACCTGGCTGGTTGGTCACTTCCATGTTGCATGCCTCTGTTTGGACTGTAGCACTTGAGCCACTAGAGGGCGGCATATCTTCACTAATTGCTGTGGGGCCTTGGCCCGTGTCTTGGCTGTGAGTGACAGTGAGTTCACTTGTAGGTTCAGGCTGGGTCTCGAGGTTGAGTCCACCATCTCCAGCAGGTTTGGGTGAAGCGGGGTTGGCTCTCAGGAGGTCACGGTCTTTATCCCCTGCAGGTCGCTGGCTTTGACTCCTCCTGATGATCTTCTCTTTACTCTTCTTGCTGGTGGTGCTGGGGCCTGGAGAAGTGGAGAACATCAGTAAACGAGAAACAGGACTCACTGCTACGTTGCAGGACTCGTCACTGAACCTGTTGATCACAACTCAACTAACTGCTGCTTTACCTTTATCGTTCTTGTCCTTCCTCCTCCTCAGGAGCCGTGGCAGCGTGCCCACATGTGTGTAGTTCTCACTGGAGCGGACGTAGCTGGCTGTGCGGGGACGGATGGTGCCCAGGTCATCCACGGTTGTTTCTGCAACTGGGGCCAAAATCTTTGTGGTGCAATCGATGCCATCTCCGAGGACGCCCCCGGACCCTGACTCCGATTTCTCACTGGAGCGACGGAAAGAGAAGTTGGCAAGGCTGCCGAACCACTTGAAACCTTGAGGAAAATTAAAAATCAGATAAAAAAGGGAGATCGCTACATTTTGGTGTTAATTAATTTCAAAGTTGAAGGATTGGTATTTTTTCGACAATATAACTGTACAGGGAATTCAGAATAAAATAAAATAAGAGAATATTAGCAACCTGAATGAATAATAGCTGCAAATCTCACATGCTGGTGATGGTACAATGTCAGATGTGTTATTGGGTACGATTTGTTTTGTTTAAAGTTGGTTTAAATACCTATTTGGAATAAAATCACAAATAGTACATAAACACATGAACAAAGTACAACTGGCTGCTCAGAAAAACCACGGTACTCACTTAATTTCTTTATATTCATTGTTGTCGTGGCAGAATCGATGGATGGATGATCGGAGCGATGTTGCTGGGAAACAGCAGACACCGTCATGAACTGCAGTTCCTTTCTGTCAGTGAGACGCTGTTTGCAAGTTTGCATAAGCGAGCCGAACCTGGGAGAGGAGACGTTGTGAAAGTGACACTGACAGTTCACACCGTGACACTTCCTGTGTAAAGCTGACAGGACCAATGGTAAGAGGAAATGAAAAGATTGACAGGGTGCGATAAAAATATGAACATACTGTACAAAAGGGTGAGGCTGCCGTCTGTGCCGATAGAGTTGACCTAGTGATGATGGACACTGCAAGGCCTGTAAATAGTTTTCTAAGAGAAGTGCTGATTGGTAACATTGTTCAAAAAGATAATTGACTCAGCTGTAATAACGATATCTGGTTATCCACCATCACACATACACAAAAATAAATTCAAATCTTTGTTTGAATTGAAACAGGGAACGTTATTCTGCACAGCCATTGCATAAAAATGATAATACATGGTACACTCAAATGTGTAGGAATAAGTACATTGTGTAGTAAACAAGCGTAAAGTTACGTCTGATATCTTTCACATACTAAGAACGGACAAATTACCTATTTTTTTTTTGTTTATACATGAAAACCCCTGCTATGTTTTATTTCTTATCTCACTCTTAACGCAGAATAACATGAAAATGTTTCAAATGTCAGAGCGGTGTCGACACAAATGAGTAATGATTGTTGTGCTAGATGCATGTGGTTATTCCTACATGCTTTTTCACTTCCTGTTGACTTCCGCAGAGCTGCCCTCCCTCTTCCTGTCAGCGCCTACCACGTCAGTATATGCAGATATGCAGTTGTGAAAAAGTGTGAAGGCGTTGAAGAGAGTAGAAAACCTCTCAGCCGACACCCAGACGTGTTCACCATCCTGTACCCTCAAAGCGGAACAAGGATCCGTTGTTTATTTTTCCACACTAACATCACCCAAACATAATATTTCAGACCTCCGCACATGCATTCTCACATGCAAAGACTGTTCTCTTCACAGGCCCCTGCTGTTTCACTACACATTTCACCTACACACTATTGGAGTAAAGTCTGTTAGGAGTCGTTAAGACTATTTTCATGACAACTTCATTAATTTGGAATTACACACTTAATACAATGCATTGGCCTAATGGTTTGTTTGAGCCCATAAATACTGCATGTAATCATTCCTGTAGTTTCTTGTGTTAGTTATTTATGTGCGTTAATGTGACACACTGGCACATTGGACAATTAGTCCAAAAGAGTAATATGTGCCTGGTCCCCGTATACCTAGTCCTTTGGTGCAGCTGTACACTAAACATGTGTGTGTGTGTGTGTGTGTGTGTGTGTGTGTGAGACTCCTGCCTTTATTTCACCATGATGAAAAACAAGTCTTCAATAATTCAGCTCACCGCCGCCCCCTATGATGACAAATATCAGTCTAACTGACCCAAGGCCATCCTGATACACTCCACTCCGACACAGAACAGAAACCTTACGTTGGCACGTATTGATATGTATATGTATACATATGCATATGTGTGCATGTGTGTGTGTGTGTGTGTACCCCTGTGCATATATAGCCCAAAGAC
>JAFBJQ010000902.1:208168-221721 GCA_016785345.1 Trinectes maculatus
GAGCTGGGTTATCAGATGAACCAGTGTTTATCTTTCATACATTTACATTACTTGCTTTATGTTTTATTATTTGGTACACACACACACACACGCACTCACACTCACAACCACACACACACATTTGTCATTGATTCATCTGAACTTCAATAAAACTGTTCCTGCCATCATCCTGCTTTTTTTTTTTCGCTACCTGCATACTGGAGAAGAGAGGAGCAGAAGCAGCAGGGCCTCAGGTGTTTGGTTTCATAGAAGAGCCTGGTGATCTGTCACTCTTCCTCCACTCCCCCACCCCACGCACCCCCACCCCCACCCCCTCGCCCCCACACACCCATCCCCACTTTGCTCCCATTGGTAACCTGAGGCCATGTTGCTCCCACAACACACAAACTCATTTCCACATGTATGCTATTTTTCATCCCACCCCTTTCCCACCTGCACCCATAATTTTTCACTTCAAACCCAGTTACACTTCCTGCTCCCACGTCTCTATTGAAAAAATATAAAAGACGATGAGTGGGTTAGGACACTGAGAGGTAAAATAGGAAAAAATCCTCGGTGCGTGGAAACAACACCACAATATAATCAACTAAAGCCCCTGCATAAATCACGTCCCTTCACACACGACGAATCAATCAGGAGACAGATAAATAAAACAAAGCAAAAACGAATTCTCGGGAGGAGAGGGGCTGTTTAGCATGTTGTCACGTCCCGTTCGATTTGGGCCGAGGCTCCGGTGTTCAGTGTTATTTCTGTTTCTGCCAGCATGCTTTGTATATTGCACCGTTTTGACACGGTGCAATGAACGGGGGTTATTCTGAGTCATTTTTAACACTCACGCTAACACCTTACGTCCCTCAGCAGCTTGCCTTCGATCAGACACACAATCTTTTCTGCATGGGAACTCTTTGTCTCTCTCTTGAGGAATGATAGCATGCACATAAACAAAACAGCCCGTAGTCTCTAATACTGAGGAATTTAGCTCTGTCGTCCTTTATATCAATTACTTTTTATTGCACTGCGACATAACAGCCTTACAAGACAAATCCCTGCCAGGATCCAAACACTGAGTGGGCGGCTGCACATAAGAGGCTGAAAGGGAACGGACCGTGTTCGTGATTCAGCGTTTGGAGAGATTCCGATTCGGAACGCTGCGTTTTGTCGCGACTCAAATTTGTTTCCGAGTTCCAGATTCACCCATCTTTGTCCCTTCTCTCAAAAAGGGTTATGAAGGGCTTCAATGACAATGTACTAAATATTAGATTGTCAGGACACACACACACAGACAAGTGTATACACACACACATGCACCCAACCCACACACAGCCTCCATTCTAGGATAATGAGCAGGTAGAGAAAAGTTAGCTGTCTTGTTAGCCACTTCATGTTTGCACTCCGTCATAACGTACCCATAATGTCAAAAATAACTTAACATGATCGCAGCCCACAGAAAAAATATCCATGATACTGCTACCGCGGCAACGTATTATTATTATTATTTCTTCACCTGTGCTAAAATGCACTGGCCATCATATTCGCAACCAAAACCTGATGGTACCTGCCAAGCCTTATGATGACCGAACAAATTCCCATAGAGTTAAATCCAAGATTCACAAACATATCTCGGTTGATGGCGGCCATGTTTTTCAAACATTTCAAACATAAACAACGTATAGCTCAGGTTTGGTCGAAAAATCCAAAAGGGTCTGTTCATTTTACTGTTTGCATTAGGCTTCAGACGAACTTTGATCCCATGCTGTGATCATAAAAAAAAAATCTCTGCTCCCTGATCCTACCCCCAACCAACTTTCTAAATTAAATCAAAATTGGATTAAGGCTGCGTGATTATTACAAACCCACCCATTGATCGCTTGAATGTATCAGAGTCTCAGCTTCCTGTCAAATTCTGTGCACCTTGTTTCCAAAGGTTCTCTTGCAGACAGACGACGTACGAAGAACTGAAATTATTCTTGCAAAAACCGGTGTGCGTTACAGTGCACCTGAGTCAGACTTGGGATTAACAGCATGTTCTCAGTCTCCCAAAGTTAATTTTAGTGATGGTGCCATCTGCCTGCTGGCACTGGTTGTGTTTAATATGCTCCTTGGATCTCAGAGAACGAAATAACCTACATGATGATACTGCTGCTGTGCATCCGTGAGACACTCACTGTGTTCATTATATAATATGAAATAGTACATTCTTCACATTTGATACCGTTTTTAAGTCACCTGACGTCTAAATGTGTCTCAATGTTGCGACGCTTTGTAGTGGAGTGTTAAACTAAAGGGGCTGCAGTGTCTATATAGATCAGGGGTGGGCAATTAATTTTTATAAGGGGCCACATGAGAAACCTGAATTGTGTCAGAGGGCCACACCAAGTAGCTGGGTGGTGTCACCTACATCGCAGCTCTCATCCATACAGTGGCGATTCAAATTCGAATCCTTAAACAAAACGACCTGTGTACCACAGATTAAGCTTTACCTTTAATTTCTGAGAAAGAAATACTTGGCAGTGTTGTTGAAAACATGGCATTCGTTACCAATCTTGAGGCTAACCTGGCTAGCGTCACTTATCACTGTTCACCTTCACTCACAACACACGCACGCACATACGTCGATACGGAGGTAATACAAACGTAAATGTAAACGCTTTTGAAAATAAAATTTCAAATTTCAAAATAAAAGCAGCACAGTTGTATTGTAAGCATGACACAGATATTTGTTTAATTTATGTTGTAATTTATGATTGGCCTCACGCGGGCCGGACAGAGACGTAGGAAGGGCCGGATGTGGCCCGCGGGCCGTAATTTGCCCAGGTCTGATATAGATGAATGGATTAGTGCGTTAATCAGTCTTAACATGTGGCACATTCAGAATGGATATAAGCAGCGTTATGAGTGTGTGGGAGCCTCAGGCCTTTGCCCAGCACTCACTATCGAGTGGCTGATTCTATACCGGCTCTTGTTTTGATACATTTACTTTATTGGGCTTTTCTTTACGTGATATATGTAAACGTGTAAATGTCCTTCAATCAATCGTACTTCCTCAGAGGTCGTCTGAGGAAGTTCAGCTGAAGGTTACAGGTAACCGGAGTCTCCCCTCATCAGTTTTTCAATTTCCCGACAGACGAGCGACCTCACCCCTGACCACGCTTACTGAGGAAAGCTGAACCTGCCATTGGTTCCCAACCCAATTAGTGGGAGTGCATTGATTTTAGTCAATTATGTGGGCTGTCTCTAGTGACCTCCTATTCCTTGGGGCTGAAGATCAATAAACATGATCATTGATTACCAACATATAATGAGTGAGGATTTAGTTGCAGCTCTCAGCAGGGGTTGCAGAAAACAATTACAGCACGGTTACATCCATTACCCTGGGGTTACCAGCAGAGGTCAGCATCAAAAGGGATTGCCCCCCCCCCTCTCATGGTGCAGATTTTTTTTTTGGTAAAGTGCCTTGAGATAACAACAAAGAAGAGTGGGAGAGCTGAGTGGTCGTCATAAAATAATGCATGAAACAAAAAACTAAAAGAATCGATGAAACACAAACCTATAAACCGGAATTGTTGAGTTTTTCTGGTTATTGTCTTAAGACCCAATAACTCAATCACTCTCTAACACACACACAAACATTTGTCTCACACACACACACACAGAGTACTCTGACACATGCTCACAGACATGGTGGTCCAGTTTAGGAAATAGTTCGGGGAACAGGTGTTTGGGTTCTTATTGCTTTACTGAAAACTCCATAAATACTTCCACACTGTTACCGTCAGTATGTGGCTCTCTAATCAACATGAGTGTGTTCCACAAGAGGAAATGCCAAGACCTATTTTTATGCAGCCTATTTACCAAAACAGTCTCATAAATATATTAGAGAGAACCAGCATAGCTGTTTGCTCTGGGCCGCATGAATGATTGCAGATATCTGAGGATTGACATATGCAGGTTACAAACGTCAATGCACAGCAAGACAGAAATACCAAGACATTTTGAACTCGTTGTGCATTTGTTTCCATTAACTTTACATTAATACATTAGAAGAAGAAAAAAAAGGGAAACAGTGCGTTTTGTCATCTTATTATAACTATTCATGTAAATGCACTTCATTGTGTTACTTCAAGTTCGTCACTCATTATTCTGAAGCTGCGCTGAGAGGAATTAAGGCAGGAGAGGTGGGGAGTCATGAGAGAGAGGTGCGTGTGAGGAAGGAATAATGAGACGAGGCCTGTGTGAGAAGAGAGGCCGATCAAAAAGTGCAAAGGGTTAGAGAAAAAAAAAGAGAGGGAGCACATCTCTGTGGGAAAAGAGTGAGTGGTCTTAAACCCGGTGCAGACAGGAGGAATAGATTAAGCTGAAGGATGGAGAAGGAACGCGCAGAGGGAGGGAAGAGGGGAAGAATAAGATCTTTGAAAGAGCGACAGTGAGAAAGATGCAGGGAAATGAGGTGACAGATTTCTGAGTGTCGGAGAAAGATTCCTCAGCAGGTGTGAATGTAGTCACAGACTGCGGATGACCAACCCCCTCGCACCCGTCCCACACATGACACACACACACACACACACACACTGCTGACTTCATTTTCCCGTCCCCCCTCTCTCTCTCTGTCACTCAGGCAAACAAACACACACTCACGTGCTAAACCATCAAAAGACTGCACGTGCACACATTCCATTTTTATCCCTTTCTTCTCACATTGTTTCCTCATGTCCCTTGACACCTTCCCTCAGACGCTATGCTAATGCAAAAGTGATCGATGATTAAAGCTAAAATAAAATTTTATACACACACACACACACACACACATATCTATATATACACCTATAGAATAGATCATTTTAACTAAGATGGAATAGTAAGTAAATTTTAATTTGACCAGATTACAAGATTAATGGTTGATTCCACATACACATACAAGGTTCAAATATCAACACACTTCATAGTGCTGTGTGTTGTCTACGGAGGAGCAGACAGCTGCCTCTCTAAAACCCAGCTGTAATTATCACCTTCAAACCCAGCAAAACTGGATTAACCACAGAGATGTAAATATCCTGCGCTCATTTTCATCATAGTATCCACGAGGCCAGAGCCTCAAACCAACGTTCGTGCAAACGTTCATGAGTGAGGTGGCTTGACACTGGCCGAGGGCTAAAATGAAACGGAGAGAAGAAGGGTATGAGAGGACGTGTCAATCACACATAGTGGAACTCTTTTGGATCTCAATGTAGGGATTAATTCATTTCCTTAATACCCTTCTCTGAAATAAACACCTATACACAGGCCAGTTATCAGACAGCAATGTACCCACATATAATGCTTGGCTTACATAGTGTTATTTCCAACATTATATTAGTGGACAATAATTATTGACACATTAATGTTACTTTAATGCAGTATATGGTAATAGATGAGCTAACTCCATACACTGCTGGGACGTAAAATCTGTACTTGTGTACCACACATATTAGAAGCACTTTCTACTTTTTCCATTCATTCGGCAACATAATGTTGAATGAATGTGGTAACAGTATTTTATATGTTCTAAATAATACAGAGTGCAGTGCAACATAAGACAATGATTTATTATATATTTTATAATAGGTTTGTTTGATTTGTCAGCAGTAGAACCACTGTGTGAGATATTGGAGTGATGCACAGACTTCCCCCTCTACAGTTAGGAAACCGGTGAGATGGAAGATTGTTGTTTTATTTTCTCCATTCAGCCTGATCTAATGTGAAGTCTGTTATTACTCATCAACAGATGGAGGATTTAGGGAGATCCAGACTGTCGAGCTCCCTCTCTCTCTCTCTCTCTCTCTCTCTCTCTCCCACACACACACATATGCAATATGCACTCACACTTTCAAAAACAGACAAAACAAATGCAAGATCTTTGTTTCTTAAATCTTCCGCCATTATAAAGACGACATATCCATACATATAATTCTGATGGCGAAATATATGGCATCACATAATAATGCCTTTCCCACCACCTACAGCCTATAATTGCAGCATCAAATATAGCCAATATGATGATGTATGATTCATTAATTATCGCGAGTCCATTAAAAAAGTTTACAAAAATGATTGTCTAATTTCATGTAATTTATGTGCAGTATACTGAGCAGTGTGTCCTTCTCTGGCTTTGTGTTTCTGCTGCGTTTGAAGTGCCAGGGCTGGAACATGATAGATGGGGGTTTGGAGTGAATCTCGAGAGATGGGGGTGAAGGGTTTGGATGGAAGGAGGTATTGATGGGGGAAGATGAAAGTACCAGGATGTTCAGGTGGAGGAGGAGGGAGTAAACAGGAAGGTGGTTGGGGAAGGATAATTGAACGTGTGGAGTAGCGTCACTGAACAGAAACCGATGAGATCAGCGCTGCAGTCGGAGCTTGTCCCTGCTGTACTCTCTGTGTGTCCCACGTCAAACTCATTTAGTATCAAAGTGTGAGGTGGTCAAACATCTGATGGGACACCACATGAGCAGCACTCTGCACAGCCACCTTCAGGGTGCGCCACACCAGCCTGACTGATACAGTACAAGAGCGAGTGCAGCGTGAATGTCTGGTTTCACTGGTTTGCATCATCTAGGCAACAGTCTCTTTTAGACAAAGTCTCTCCACTCGGCTTCTGTGAGTTCACACTCGAGTCTGCTCAGCCCGTGTGCATAAGCAGGTGTGAATATACAGCTGCATATTCTTGCACCCTTGAGTATGTGTGAGTTTGTGTGCGTTAGCCTGGAGGTTTGGTTTGAGACCTGTGTATCAACGCAAAACAAATTCTGACAAAAAAACAACAACAAATCAGTCTTAATCAGATTATCAGGCTGATGCAGATGCTGGAATCCCTGATATAATATCTCATTAGTCCCTGAAGAATACATTTGTATTTCACTGACCAATCTGCACATGGAGGTCAAAGGTCAGGGTCAGCTGTGGATCAATAGCTACAATTGTGTTTTGCACAGCATGTTGTGTCAGTGAAGAGGACTGAAGATCCCGGAGTATTATGGCCAACAGAAGAGTGTGTCAACAATTTGATGAGCGTATATATCATGCTGTCAACACGAGTACATACAAGAGATCATGTCTGACAGCCAAAGGCTTGAGAATTATAGCGTGTGTGTGTGTGTGTAGTGTGTGTAGTGTGTATTTCTGTAGTTGTTATTTGTGTTTTGGGTGGGGGTAAAAGTGTGGTCTCACCTTACCATCACCTGTCACTGACAACAGATGTTCACACAACAGGACTATTTACCCACCTTCTACATTGTGTTTCACAATTCTGTGTGTGTGTGTGTGTGTACGTGCGTGTGTGAAAGTTACCGATTTAAAGCCCAGATCTTCCAAAGTGCATTAATACTTCTTCTCACAGCAACGTCATCGCCTTTGTACAATACCAGTGTAGTGTGGAGGTGTCATGTCATCATCTGCTCATTCCATGTGATCTTAATTAGGCTACTACTGTTGTCTTCACCTTTCCTGACATGGAGAGGGACTTCCACCAAACCATCTTTTTCCATCAGCTGCAATAATGAAGGGACCCATTGTGGGCAAATACACACACAATCCATCGTCCACCACAGTGTTGCATTTCAAACTGCCTCTCATCCATCAAACTCCAACAATAGACATGTCGTCCACTCCCTGGACAGCTGCTCAACCACAGCCTCCTGCAAGTGTGTGCACCCTGTACCTTATATTATTGTGTTTACGTATGTGCAAATATACACAAATGCCACAAATGTTTCCGTGCACAATGGACCTCAATCATGACAACAAGATTTTATTCAAAAAGTGATATTCACTTTACGATGAAACAAGGTAGTGTGATAAAGACTGCCCATCACCTCTCTGACACATGTATTGTGCTTTGTTGAGTGGCGTCCCTTTATACATGCTCAAACAGACAGATTGTTCCTTTGTTGACAGCGACATGTCATCTCCTCCTTAATATATTGAGGAAACTTTCTAATTAGAAACGAAATTAGAATCATGGGCTGCATAATCATCAACGCTATTAAAGAAGGGGACTAAAAAAAAACTAAATCGATTTTTTTTGTTGACAAGAAAATTAAAAAAAAAACACACACCCTGGCTAAGTATGATAGATTAGTATTTATTGAGCTACGTCTTGGCAACCGTGGCTCCCTGAGCACAGGCTGTGAGCATCCATGTGTGTGAGTCCACCTTGCTCATATGCTCATGTCACGCTGGCACCACCATCTGCTGCCTATCGTTCTGTCCGGCCCAACACACAAATCCACACAAAGACACACACTCCCTGGGTCCTGGTTATGGTCAGACAGCCAGGTGGCATCACACCAAATGGGATGATGCGACCCATATTACACTATGGTCCAATAACAACAAAAAAAAAATCCTCTCCGACCCCTGTGACTGGTCCAGTTTGTAGATGTGCACATAGGCCTGACTGATGCGCAGAGAGGGTGTCTGTCTGTCTGTCTGTCTGTCCGTCTGTCTGTCTCTTTCGTTCTTTGACAGTATGGCCACCTCTCTGCCATGGACTGAGAACGTGAGAGCTTTTCCTCACAACCACCAAACAATGTTTGGGTTTGTGTGTGTGTGCTCCTCAGAGGGGTGTCAGATGGCAGGCGTCTGTGTTGGTGTGTGATGGGGGTGAGATGATAGGGCGGATGAAGGAAGGGAAAGAGGGGGGAAGGGAGGAGGGGGAAGACGGCACTGTTCTCTGTTCTCAGGCTATTGTTCTCCTGGATAATAACTCTCCACCCCCTGACTCCAAAAACCAAGGGAACCCCCTCCAGCCTGGAAACATGACTAACACTCAGGCTTATACTGTGCTGCCAAAGACCTGCAGGAAAATACCTGCATGAAGGTATCGGAATTCTGTGCCCGAGATTGGACTGATTTTTTTTTTAGATTCAACTGCAACTGTGTCAGTTTTCTTATACGTTAATTATAAATATAAAAGTTGCCCTAAAAAACCAACATGCTGTTGGTTGGTTCCAAAACTGATAGGGGGAGGACACAGTACCACGTCACTGCCAACAGCCTGGAGGCCGGTTGAGCGTCTTGTCATGAAGAGAAGAGAAGAGAAGAGAAGAGAAGAGAAGAGAAGAGAAGAGAAGAGAAGAGAAGAGAAGAGAAGAGAAGAGAAGAGAAGAGAAGAGAAGAGAAGGCTACATTGCAGGCAGCATCATAACGATCGCAGTTCCTATTTCCCAAAACCGACAATAAATATGGGAATGCAAATGCGGATGGGGAAACCGGGAGAGAGTCAGAGAAGTCACTGAACGTTACAGTAAAAACACTGTTCTGTTTGCTGTGACCTGGTTGTGTAAAGCAGCATCTGCAACCCACATGAAATCTAAAAATACACCCGCACCATTGACTGCTACTATGTCATGGCCACATGAGGTAGATGAATAACTGCGTGCATGTATGTTTGTGCTGCAAATATACTGTTTTTTCTTTTTCCAGATGTGTTGCAAAGTGTAGTTTGCATGTGTGTGTGTGTGCGTTTCAAAGGGAGACTAGTGGGCTGCACTACAAGCAGAGAGGAACAAATTAATAAACTGCACATGTCTGCTGTGAATAGATTATACGGCAATTCTGTGACTGTGGGCCTGCTGCTGTGTGAAGATTAAAACGCCTGCCTTCAATTGAAACATTGTCAGATGAGGTCTTCGAAGGTGACACAACGGCTCATCAGTAAACACAGCAACAATGTGCGCCTTTTGGCACTTTGTACGCGCCACAATAATAACTAATCATAACAGTTTTACTCTGACAACACGACTACAGAAATATTTCTTTTTGTTCATATTGATTTTTTTTGTTGAATGTAAATACGTCTGTGGGCAGGAGGAATCAGTGTCAGTCAGGCGTGATGATTGTTGCTGTGTTAGTTATACGTTTGCGTTTGCTCCTGCAGTCATCTGCTAACATGTTATTCTCCCCCTGCCATGCTACTGGCAGGTGTGTGACAGTTGCTGCTAATTGTTGTTCGACTGACATAAAGTTGCAGTTGACTTTTCCCCCTTTTTTTCCTCCTGGTTTTCAAAAATGTGTGACACTTCCCAATAGTCTAAACCTGGATGGCATTCCTCCCTGACACACACACACACACACACACACACACACACACACACACACAGATAATGGGATGGGAGGCAGTATCCCGCATCCCTCTGTTTGCTTCTGTCACATCTCTCCATCCCTCTCTCCCCCCCCTGCACCTGCCTCCTGCCTCCTGCCTCCTGCCTCCCACCCCCTCAGCCCCGCACTGTTCACCGTACAGGTGCGAGCCTGCGGCGGCTGGAGTCGCTCCGCCAATTAGGAGCACCGATCGCGACCACGTGAACAAATCCCGTCGCCTAATATGCGTGGAGCAGCTCGGTGAGAGCGGCAGCGCCGGGATCCACAGTGGGACGCGGTCATCTCGGCTGGAGCGCAGGTAAATGCTGCTTTTCTTTTCTTTCCCCTCGCCTGAGTGTCGCCGGGCCGCTGCGCCTCCTCTGGCCGCCCTCCCCGCCGCTCTGTCCGGACACCCTGCGGTTCAGATGCGCGGCTCCGGGACGGGACGCCTCGGGTTGAACGCGTCGCCGTCGTTCTTCGCTCCGGTCCGCGGACAGGACAAACAGCAGCATCCGGTCGCTCCGCATTGAAACTCAGCCACTACGCCCCCCCCCCCCCCCCACCCCACCCCCACCCCTCTCTCCCCCACAGCCCTCCCTCCCCCCGCGTCCCTCGCAGGCACGCGAGGCTATTGATAGTTGACAGAAGCCTGTAATCCCCTGCTGGTGGCACTGACCGGCCGCAGCCGTTTGCGCCAACAAGAATGTTAATTGAACTTTATTCCGCTGCTCGGAGATTTTGTTCTAATTGGTGACGCACGCGCAGATTGACGCATGTGAGCGGGGCTGCTCGCGGATGCAGCACGCAGCCAGGCTTTTATTGCTGAATTATTTATTAGGCTGTCTGCTTCCCCCCCCCAGGACGCAGAAGTCATGGTCGACATGCAGGCTCGTTTACGATCGCAGGATCTTTCCCTCCTCAGCTGAATGACACGATCGCTGGCTGCAACCCCCCCTTTTTTAAAATCCAATTTACACTTTACACAGTGCTGTACGATGAGATAATAGCGATAGTTCGCAGCAGATGAATGAAAAGTACTGTAGTTCAACATTTTTGTATTATACGTGGGTTTTTTTCAATATATAGCACTTTTTTCACCCCCTCCGGTGAAAATATTCTTTTCACTCCACTATATTTATAGGTCACATAGATCTATATAGATAGATATACTGCTATAATGCTCAGCGGAAATGAGTACACCCCCCCACTGCTGTGTCAGAAAACCTTCCAGAATCAACATTTTCCACTATACAACAAAATATACATACCTACATTAGTTTTGAGTGAATTTGCACACAGTGTAAGTAATTAAGCCATTTTCCTGACAAATCCATTCAAGACCATGTTGCACAAACCCTAACGAAACCCTAACCCCAATGAAAGTCTTACAAGCTAAGCTACAGTTTACAGTAAATATTTCAAATTCAACCACAGGTGAGTCTGTGTCCAGCAGACAGTTGCAAATTGAACTTGCCTTCACTGCATATACACAAAGGGTGTATATTTCATATGTTGACCACTGGAGATATCCTGTATGTATTAGCTATATTATTTTTTATATCCTAATTTACACTTATTTATGCGCATTTCTTCTATAAGTTAAATAAATATATTTTTCATTAAAAAATCTTAAATAAACACATGCTGTGTGTTTTTTTTTTTGTTTGTTTTGTTTTTATTGCCTGCCCCACTCCTCCGGAATGAATTGACCCAGTTTGCGCCTGCGCGCGCTCTCTCTCTCAATCTCTCTCTCTCTCTCTCTCACTGTGTGTGTGTGTGTGTGTGTGTGTCGTCGCGTGCAGGAGAGTGGAAACCAGCAGGCGGCTCGCTCCCTCCCTCCCCCGCTGGCTCGCGCTCGCTGCCCCGGTTGTCAAGGCACCTCTCCAGTCTGTGGCTTCTCCTCTTCGCGGCCGGACGGTGACGCTCAGACCGTCTCCCTGTCGGATATTAGTCCGCGCGGATCTTATGTTTCCGTCCCTGGCGGACTCTTCCTGTCGCCACTGTAAGTCCCGTGATATGTTTTATATATGTGTGTGTGTGTGTGTATATATATAAATGTGATTTTCTTCCTCTGTGTTTTTATTGGGAGTTTCCACGCGTGTGCGTAATAGAGAAAACCCCCTGAGGAGTGAGAGGATTCAAGTTAAATTCTCCTCTCTTTCCTTTTATTCTATTTGTTATTTCACTCTGTCTTCACATCCTTCCTCTCTCTCTCTCTCTCTCTGTATTGTTCTCTTCGCGTCCTCTCTCTCTCTCTCTCTCTCTCTCTCTCTCTCTCTCTCTTTGTGTTGAAAGTCAAAGAGGAACTTGACGCGTCCACGTTGTGTCCGCGGCGCGTTGAGGTCCGCGCGTGCAGACGCCGTTGTGTAGTTGTGTGGTTGTGTAGTTGTTCGCTGAGCGAACATGATGACGGCTCATCTCTCAGCTCATCTCTCATACAGCAGGTGTCTAACAGCCCACTTCCGCACTGTGCCGCCACATAGCAATAATGGCCAAATACATCCCCGAGCTCGCGCCCACACCGACAGCTGATTTTGTCTGTTTCCCATAAACGGTCTAACTTTTTGTTGTTGTTCGTGGGAAACCAACGTGTCAAAGCGCGTCCCTCTGCTTCCTGATACAGTACAGTCTGTGTCATCGGGGCGCGTGTGGCGTTGGTTTCTGAAGCGCGTGCGCGCGCGCGCGCAGCGGGTGAATGACAGAGGGAGGAAGAAACACTGAACTGCCGCGTATTCCAGCTGAACCAGCCCGATCACATACCTCAACATGTAAGAGTCAGTGAACAATGTGTGTGCCTGTGCATCAGACTATACCTGTGAGACAGGTGTCCGCTCCTGCGCGTGCTGAAACAGCAGTGTTGTAGATTGCCCCGCCTTCATTCCTCATTTATTATTGTTTTTATTTTTATCCTATGGTGACACTTCGTTTCTGTTGATGATTGACTGGCTAATTGAACTGTACTGTATTTGCCCTCTGCTGTGGTCTGGTGGTGCTCATGTATCACTCCTCTGTGGGGGTGGGGGGGGGGTTTGGGGGGGTGGGGGTCTCCAGACTTGGCTAATGGCCTGTTGCCTTTGGGTTATTTTTGTTTGCTCCACCCTGTTTCATGTGTGCAAAGCGGCTCGGCTAAAGCTTTAGCCACACCTGCCCTGGTTAGTTAAAAATGTGAGGTGTCTGTGAGAGTGCTCAGCCCTTACTGTACTTCCCTATAATTAATCTATAGTGTTAACATTGATTGTTTTTCTTTCAGTTGTCGCCTGTTAAAGCCATATAATGCTCCTCTCATGGAGACGCACTTAGGGATTTTAAATTATTGATGAGTGTATTTGTTGCTTTTGTTTCAGTGGAGTTTGATGCAGCGGAATATCGGAAATCAAGCATGTCAATGTGTGTGTGTGTGTGTGTGTGTGTGTGTGTGTGTGTGTGTGTGTGTGTGTGTG
>JAFBJQ010000902.1:234246-244904 GCA_016785345.1 Trinectes maculatus
TATATATGTATATATATGTATATATATGTATATATATGTGTATATATATATATATATATATATATAAGATACGCATATAACCTCCAAACATTTTTATTATAGAGCATTTTCAAATATCCTTATGCATGTTCTTTCTTGTGTTGCAGTTTCATACAGTTTATCTTCGTCACACCTCCACGCTCCTACACAAGTGTCAAAGTGCTCCATCTATAGGGTCCTATAATACAGGATGTAGGTTTGTGTGTGTGTGTACACTTGTGCGTGTGCTCTGCTGCAGAAAGTTTTCGTATTGAACATTTAAGTCTCTGTTCGACACAGAGTTGGCTCATTTGTACGTGCTGATTCGCGCCAACGACATACAAGCAGGGGCCTCATCAAACCAGCTGTGTGCATAACACAGACTGGGCCCTAAGTTACGTTGGAAACAGAAGTGTCTTTGTGGACCTCCGTTTCACAACCAGCCACTGGGGTGTATGGGACAGTGTGTGTGTGTGTATGTGTGTGTGTGTTGTGCAGTGACTAGAGCCCTCGCTGGTGTCACACCCAAATGCTTCGCTTCAATAAACCGAATAGCTACAACATAACTAGGCTGTCTGTTCACCTGCCTTCATGAAAGGTTTAGCAAGGCAAAAGATAACTGCACCACTACTTAGTTTATAGATATGACATCGCGTTGACTTTTTTCTTTTTTGCAGAATCGATTGTGGAAAGATACAAAGCTGGAAAAGCAGTGCATTGCCTTCCTCTGTAGATAAATATCTATTCATTCATTTTTAATTGCGCTTTCGGCCTAAAGATATTTTGTGGACTTTCTCTGTCTTTCTCTGTGTGATGGGGAGGGGTTAGGTGTGTGTGTGTGTGTTTTTTTAAGCTTTTTAAATCTTCTGTCATGTTGCGACATCAAACCTGCAGTATACTCCTGTCACTTTGAATTTTTTTTATGTGCAGCAGAATGGATTGGAGATTCATTTTTGGACTTTTCAGAAAATGTATGATTCACCTCAGCTCGTCACAGCATAATTCCTTTTGCAAGGATAAGGCTATTTGATTTCACCAAGGACTTGCTGCTGGGAATAAAGAGATGAAATAAGTGGATAAATTACTCTGATATAGCTGTAGCTTTATAAGCTTAAATCGTTTTTCCTTTTTTTTGTTTTTTTTTTTAGTTTAGTTTAGTGGAAGGAGGAAGAGCACCGGACCCACAGGAATCACAAACAACAGTCTGAACCTGGGAATCTTCTGCCACCTCTCACTCTGCCTCCACTTCCTTCCCTTGTTCCTTCTCCCACACTCACGCTCTCTTCCTCCCTCACTACACATTACCAGCATCTCCCACCCGCTATCATCTATCTCATTCCACTACTGCAAAAGGTTGTGGATCTGGAAGGAAGGAACGTAAATATGGATTCTATCACACAAACCATGCCTCTCTGTATTCATACCTACCCTTACTCCCTTGATCTCCTTTTCATTCCTGGCAGCCACCACCCACGCTCCGTCCGGCTGCAGCCTGTGTACCACTCCTAAACGCTTGTATCGCTCTAGTTGTTGTCCTGATTGTAATTCCGAGGCCGAGGCTAAGTGGAGATGTATCAGCCAACCTGTCCCATATAACAGAGGAAATATAGAGGCAGAAAACCAATTTTTACTCCAAGGCTTAGTCCTGTGTGTGTGTGTGTTTGTCTGTGTGTGTGTGTGTGTGTGTGTGTGCGTGCGCGCGACTACAAAGGCGATTCTGAACGCACTGCAATGTTTGTAGCATTTCTGGACATAGAGTTTCTTTGGTTTTGTGCAAAGACGCAGACACGCACGCACACACGCCCACACACACGCACACACACGCACAGGACACAGTCAAAATAGTCATACAAATGCCTGCATTCATAGGCATAACTGTAATTAAAATGATTTATAGCGGAGATTATCTGGATTAGGATTCCATGTAATATTTTTATATAGAGAACGAGGTTAGGGATACTCTGTCACATAGTAATTACTCTTAAAGAGACATCGCCATTTTAATTGTATCTAAGAAAAGAATTTATATTACAAATTTTGTAAGGGAAAAAAAATCTGTCATTGAAAGTGACTGTGTTCACGCTTGATTAAGTGAATTATTATTGGCTCGAGCCCTCCACTGCTTCTCTGGCTGCTGTGTGCATCACCACACATCTGACTTTGAGGTCTCAACCTGGTGGACGGATGCTGATCAGGAGCTCACTGACTCACACACACACACAAACACTGGGAAGGCACCTGCACTCAGAGGAACAGAAAACCCTAAAAATAGAGCCGCTGTAAAATATATATCCCACAAATTCACGGGCTCCGCTCTCCTCAAAGGCAGCAGGTGTAAATATTCCTATTAATGAGTGGGGGAAGTAAACAGCTTAATGGAGGGGGTGAGTCACAGAGCTGCAGAGTGCTTTCCTGTGTTCAAGGAGATAAAGAGTGCTGCTCTGTGTTCCCATCATGGAGCGAAGCGGGGTCTGGAGCAGCATATGGACCAGAAAGCACAACCCTGACCTTGGTATATGTGCAGATGGAGACACGAGAAGGTTTAGACCAACTGAACACACTGGTCAGTTTCTGTCCTATATGGGGACACGCACTGTAAATGTCTGCGTGCCCACAATTCCTTTTGCAGATTTCCCTTTTAATATGTTAATACTGTATGTTCACATCTCCGCTTCGCTGTCAGTCTGTGGCTAACAAGCTGTTTCTCTAACAGGGTGTTTGGTGTGTGTTTACGCTTCACTGCACCAATCTCATTTGTTACTGGCGGCACAATGCACAAATGAAATGTGAAGGATTGGCCAATAGCATCATGCTGTCGCTTTACAAATACACGGACTGGACCTTTTTTTCCGTCGTTTTCTCCATCTATAAACCCATTCAACATACCAGAGAGTTACAAATCCTACTCCACAGGCTATACTACACCTGTCAGAATGAGTTTACCTTGTATCATAATAATTGTGTGTTTACTGTACATCTTTAATGATGGGATTTTTTTTTTGCTTGATAAGCGTATTTTCCACTTCATGTCTGTCGTTCTGTTCCTGCGATTACTCACTCACAACGAGAATGTAACTGGGAACCAGTTTTTCTTGCAGGACCTTGACAATTTGTCAACCAACACCCAAGTCAGTTATGCTGTATTATCTAAGGTGTGGCCTTTTCTTCTTCTTCTGGACAAAAAAAACAACAACAAAAAAAAGAAAAAAACACACCGAACGTTGTACCTTTGCTCTGTTTTGATTTTCTTGGCTCTGTGGCTGAGTCTCGTGTTTGCGGGCGAGTGTCACCACTGGTTTGTCACTGTCACTGACGTCTTTACACAGTGAAGGGTGTGTAATTACATATATCTCTGAGAGCTGTGTTTTTCTACTGCCTTTTAACTCCACTCATAAACACTGAGCCGAGCAGATATTATATTTCCTGGTGGTCCATCCATGACAGTCATTCTCACCGGTTTGCAAAACAAGACTTGCTGTTTCTGTTTAACGTGAACGCGTGTGGCAACACGCATGCAAAACGGGAATGTGTCTGCGTACATGTGCGCAAGCAGTGACCGCCACATCAATACTTAACGAAACAAACGTATCTTAAATTGCACCTCATCTTTCTCCTCCTCCTCCTCCTCCTCCTCCTCCTCCTCCTCCTCCTCCACCGCTCGTGTCAGCTGGTCAGTGCGTGACACAAGTCAAGCTGAACACGATCCTTAAGTGCTGTCACGGTGATGTTCGCTGACCTTTGAACTTTTGTCTCTTCAGGTACGAAAGCCTGCCCGCTCTGACACTGTGACTGCAGACAGACAGACTCTGAAAAAGAAGTGGGCTGATAAAGAGATAGGAAGACCGAGGGAGGTAAGTGAAATGAATAAGGGTTTCCTTTCTTATCTCCCTGTCTATATATCTCTGCTCACTATATCTCTGTCTCGCTCTGTGTGTGTGTGCGTGTGTGTGTGAGCGGCTGCTACTGGGCTTGTTGGCTCGTTGTTTACAGTGCTGCCCAGTCAGCTGGAAAACGAGAGGAGCGCTGTAGTGGAGATGTTGGTGCGCACTCCTGCTGAGCTCACAACCCAGACTATGTGAGCGTTAATGCACGTCTGCCATCAAATCAGAGGGTTTTTTGTTTTTGTTTTTGTGCAGCGTGAAAGATGGGACGGGAGTCAAAATGTGGGACGCCACAAGCACATATTTACTGAGCGACAGGAACGCCAGCACAGATCTTTCCCAAACGGGAACGACGCACCATCAAATTCCACATGTTGACACAAGCCTGGTCAGGGTGCCACATTTAAACAAACAGATGACACTCAATCAATCAAACTCCCTGTTTACCTACATTATCTCAAGCTACTTCTGTACCTGTACCTGACTCTTTTTGTATCCTCGTCGTTTTGTGTTCCGGCTGCACACTGAGGAGGCTTTTAGGTTAAACACCTCTCTTGGTTCACAGTTGGTCAGGGCCTGTGGTCGTGGTGGTTCACACACACTGCTCAGATAAGCAGCCTGCTCATGCATGTATGTGAAGTAGCTTTCTAACTATCACCTCAGCGGGACTGTTCTGGGGTCTGCGTGTGTGTTTATGTGTAAAATATTGATTGGTGTAGAGGTTGTGGTGGATCTGGTGGAGGCTGAACTGAGACAGGAAGCAGCTGCACCGCCCGGCTGTGTTGTATCCATACAAACTTTAATCGACACCACTGAACATTAATGGTCAACAACTTTGATGACCAAGTCAACTTCTACTTATTGTTACTTATTGTTACACTGTAAACTCGATATTTCTTTCCAATGTTTCAGTACAGTAACCAGTGGTAACTATCATCAGGTCCAGCGTACACTACTTTCTCTTTCGCATTGACTCGGCTGAAACGAGTGCACACTTAAGGTCATACACACAAGCTGTGAAGATGATCCAGTGTGCGCCAACCCCCCGCTTCCCTGGGTCCATCCTACCACTCACACTTCTCTCATCAGCTACCTTGTCCATGATCGTTCTTCCCTGCTTCTATCGTCTATCTTTTTTTTTCTTCCTTTGTGTTACACCTTCTCTATGTCTTGCCCCTCAGCCGCAGTGTCCTTGAAAAGGCAGTGACTTTGCCAGTGAGCGCAGCAAAGCGCATCGCTCACTCTCTCACTCACTCGCTCACTCACTCACTCACTCACTTCCTTTCATCTCCATAAATAATTCACAGATAGCAACATTGGCTGTACGTCATGCAAATATCGACAAACCCATTGGTGAAAAAAAAAACAGTTTCCGGTCGTTTCCTGTGTTGAGCAAAACTTTTGTCTACTTCCTGTTTTCATGAAGTGCACACACTACATACTTCAGCAAACTATATTCACAACTGATACAAGCAAACTAGACCCAAGACCGGAGACGCAGTAGAGTATTCCCCAAATCTGACTTCATGTTGTGTAACTGAAGCAGCACGACATGTCCATTAACTTAATTAAGTTTGATGTTAAGTAGATGTTCAGGAAAACAGGATCTTATGTGTTAGTTCAGTGACTCTACCTCGAGGTTTGGTAACAAATTTGGAGGAATCGCCCTCAGGTGACACTGTAGTTGGCTGCTGGCATGGAAACACGATCCCCGCGTGCCCTCCCCCTCATTAAAGGTGCCCTCAACTAATCTTGGACCATCACAGCCCATTGTCACAGTTTTCCATAGCTTCTGAAATATAAATGGCGTCTGATTGTCTGCTTGTAAGGTGAGATGTTATAGTCCGTTGATGCTGTTTGTTCTTGTCGGTCTCTGTTTTCCATCAGGGTGCATATTGGGTCACTGCTTTTCCCTGCCACCTCGTGTGTTTTCTGTCGGAAATCAGATATCTTGTGCCCAAGCGCCGTGCATGGCAGCTGTGTTGTTGTAATTGCATCCTAAATGAATCACTTATGTCCTGTTAATCTTTGCATCTTCAACTTATATCAACAAGTAGTTCTCCTGTCGTGAACGTCAGTATGTCTATGTTAACACATTTCTTGGTCACCGTGTTATTTCCCCGCTCTGTGTGTTTATTTCTCTCACTCTTCCGCCTGTTTGTTCCGCGATCAGCAGCTTCTGTAGTCATGGCGACCGATCCCAAGGGGAAAAGTTAGGGCGAACACAACATAGAGAATGACGCGATGATGCGACGTTGAGGCGATGCTGTGGTTCTTTTGTCTCGAGATCTGATTAAAAGAGGTGACCTAATTAAAGAGAAACTCTAAACCTTAGCCACAGAGCTGAGGGTGAATTTCTCTCTCTCTCTCTCTCTCTCTCGCTCGTCCTGGTTCTGTCCTTTCCCCGTTGTCGTCAGGTTGTTTGTTTTCTTCCATGTAGATATATATATCCTGACTGTTTCTCCATCCTCACACCATGTTCTGCCTTATGCTCCATAAGTCTCTCCTAAATTTGTCATAATCCATCTTTAACCAACTATCTTTTTTTTCTTCATTCTAATTTATGTCATCCCCCCACACAAACATATCACATGGCACTTATGTCCCTCTGTTACCCCCCATAGTATAAAACGTTATCCCAATACCAACCTTCTCACCTTGATAAGATTCCTCCATAAATATTTCAGTTCCCATACTTTGCGCCAACACAACGAAAACCGAGAGCATCAGGAAAAGTAATGGAATAATAGATGACTGATCCTGGACGACTGTGTTCCGCATATGACTCTGATTTTCATTATTAAATCCAATTTAACCAAATGGGTTATTGGGTTTGTTGTGTTCAGTCCACTTTAGTGGACTCTGTCAGTTTAATAAGAGAAACTATAGAAGATACCACTTCTCGCATCTGTGTCTGTCATTGAGTATTAGCAGCCAAACCTCTCAGCGTGTTGACACCTTTAAAGCTAAAAAGGGGGTTGGCAGGAAGTGGAGCTCTGAGCTCTACCCTCACACTGATTTATTGAAATATGGCTCTTTGCGGTGTTTCTAAATTGGGGCGTTGTACCCTTTTTTAAAAAGCAGCGTCTTACAACACCCTTCTGTCATCTGGTTTCAAACCTGCCCAATGCATTTCCTCTGTTTTCTCCCAAGCATCAGCTCCACCCTTCCTCTGCTCCCTCTCTCTCTCGCTCCCTCTCTCCGGGCCCCTCCATCATCTCCCCTGAGTCAGAGGGACAGACAGGAAGGAAGTGTGCAATGAAGCGGCCGTGTCGAGCACACAGCCCAAATTGACCTGGAATGAATGGAGTCACTGATGAGCCCGCGTTAAAGCACCGTCGATCAGGGTGTAAGGAGGGTGAGCAGGCTAAAGTACCACACAGCATACGAACAGACAGGTTTTATACAAATCACGCTGATCTGTGGGTAAAAGTGCGCCGAACTCAGCACGACATTGCACACAAAGCGGTTGCTCTCTGCTCTGCGAGCTTTTTTTATAAAACAAAAGACGAATAAAGCAAATTTGCCTCGCTTTGGATTTTAGTGTGTAATTCTATTAGTTTAGTCATTTCACCTGCGGTGGTGCATTCAAGAGAGTTCCTCTACTGTTTGAATAGAGATCAGTGCGGCAGACAGGTAAGAGAGCAGTAGACAGGACGACAGGACCTGCACTCCCAAATCACTGAAGTTGTCTTATGTCTATTGATGCCCAAAATGTAGCTCACTGTTTAAAAATCGTTGATCCTGCAATGTAATTACGTTTTTGTGATGCATCTGGGTGATGCGTTAATGGAACCACCCAGTGTACTGCTGCCTTTATTAATGAAATTTGACTGGGAGAGGGAACACATCACCGGGTTGTCAAGCAGTCCGTCGTCTGTGTGCTTACCAGCGTGCCTTTTTGTGTTGTAGAATCCAAGCATATTAGGGAATTCGTGCATATCTGGACAACTCTCGTCCTCATGCTCGGCAACAACTACAACAACAACAACAATAACTTCTAGCCTCTATGCTGTAGTCCTTCGGTTTTGACCTGCAGGAATCCAAAATGTTGGACTTTCAGATTATCTGAGGGCATAATTGTAATTGAACAAAGTATGGATTGTTAGTTTTATTTATTCCCATTTCTCAATGAGTGGCTTCTGATATACTGGACTCTACATTATATAATTCTATCTATTCGATCTACTATCCATTACCTTTCAATCAAGATGTATCGGCATATTTAGTTTCACATTTTGTGCTTTGTGCTTTACTGATTTGATTGTTTGTGTATTTATTTATTACTTTTCAGTAGAAGGCAGCACACACACACACACACACACACACACACATACACGTACCCCTGTAATGGAGCTTTGTATGTTGGCAAACCTGATCTTAGACAGTGAAGAGCCTTTTTAAACAGGATTAAAACTCTAAGTGTCGATGGAAACGACAAGTAGGCCAAAGACCTGTAGGATATCACTTACACTGCCACAATCAATGCGTGTGTGTGTTTGTGTGTATGTCTTTGGGCGTGTGCATGCGCGGTAGTATGTTAAAAAAAAAAAAAAAGCCAGTAGGACACACACACGCTTTCACCAGTCTTCTCACAGACTGTGGACTATGGAGCCTAGACTGAGCCCTGGCAGGACCATCTGTTCCTGCTGGAATCAGCACAGCAGGATCTTACCAGTAGAGGCAAACACAAACACACACACACAAATAGAGTTGCAGCATGCCGGTATAGTGACGCAGAACACAACTTAACTGTGTGTATACCGGTTAGGTTTTAAGTCAAAGGTAAGGTAACCCATGTGGATGACTGGTGGACCTGAGACGATAGATTCATCTATCCTCGTTAGCCCGCGACCCAAGACTCTCCGGTGTGACGCACCGTCAGCAGAAACCGCGCGCACATACAGCGTTCTCCATTTTAATAATCGACTGAAGGGAGTTACGCTCCCTTGTCAATGTTATCTATTTCCCTCCGAGAGGCAACATCAGCGTTTTCTCTGCTTTCCGCCATCTCATCAATAATCTGTGCTCTGACCTCCGCTGGCCTGCACCTGCACCTGCACCCAGACCCGGTCAGGACAGAACTAAGTGTGGTGTTTTAAAACATATGCAGGGTTATCAAGTGAATACAACCATTCTATATCTTACAGTGAGGTAAGATTACATTTGATGACAAGGTCGTCGGAAGTCTTTTGCCTAAATATAGAGGGACACGAGTGAAAATGGTAACTAAAGGAAGCTCATCAGTCACAGAAATCAATAACGGGGCTCGATAAAACTTGATCTAACCTTGTCCTGCTGCTCGTATGGATTAAATTACCAAATTCAATCAATAAACCAAAGCATGACAATTTATCTTTATTTGTCTTAGCCAGACACCTGCAAGTTTGTCTGCTACATAGTGTTGTGTACACTGTATATGGGACGCTTGGTTCTTGGTGCAACTTTACTGTAACTGTATGCGTATAAATGCGTGCAACAGACAGTGTATAGTTAATGACAGCAGGAAAACATTCGAGAGGTGAGAGAGCTGAAGTCGAATTGGAAGAGATCAGGTGCACATGTTAAGGTCAGAGGGGAAATCAGTGTGATCGTCAGAAGGAAACGTAATTGCTTCCCTGCTCGTGTGTTCAGGTTCGAGTCAGAGTGTGTTCACTATAGTACGGAGAAGAACCATCTTCACTTATTCATGACTCTCAATCTATTTTTCTATTTTTTTTCCTTCAGAATATACAGTGGTTTCCTCTTCACTTGAATATATGTGGATGCTGAGAATACCGACAAATGAGAGACATCAATAAAACTGGCTTTAAAGTATTTATGCAGAACATTCAAATATACATAGAAAATAATATCTGATTGTGATATAGACCTCAAGCGAACGCAGAGTTGAATATTTACATTCATTCAATAGGTTGTATAAACATGAAAGTCAAGTTTTTGAAAGTCAAGGAGATTGAAGCGTCTCCGATGTTACGGTAGAAAAAAAAAAGACAATCGACAGTGCTGTGAGATTCCTCAAGCTGCATACAAACATTTCATTAGATCCCAATCCGAAGTGCACGCACTTCTTCTCATTCTTCTTGCCTTCTCTTCTATTGGAGTCTAAATTGCGTGCACCTTGAGTCCCGGGTGTAAAGTCCCTGATTAAACGTCTGGAATGAAAACCAGCAGCAGGGAGAGGAGATCAGGACTGAGACCTGGAGAGAGAGAGAGAGAGAGAGAGAGAGAGAGAGAGAGAGAGAACAAATGCTGCTTTAATGAATGTCATTTATTTACATGGTATGCATACACTTCGGGAACAATGACACCGTTACAGACATGTTGGCATTCACAAACACTGTATCCGCCGGTGTCCGTTGTTCTAAAATTCATTTAGCATGTGTCTCGCCTGCTGCATACACCTGCATTAATGAGGCATAATGCAGGGATACCTCCAGCAGGCTGTGGCCTCCCGATCGGATCTCGACTACATAGGCTGGTTGTTAAAAAGAGTGAACACGGCATCAACAGTGACACCTTGGAGTTTGAGGTTTTGTCATGCTGTGAGACACACGTCTCTGTTAAACTGGTCTACGAACGTGTCGTTTCCGCAATCTGTTCTATTGTTTGCTAGATGAAAAGAAGGGAAAGTGACTTTTTTTTTTTTTTTTTTGGGTCAAATTCGGCAAATATCTTTTTGTTCTTGTGTTCTTTTGTGTCTGAGCTGGGGGGGGGGGGGGGAAAAAAATCTTTCCTCCTCTTTTTTTTGGAAAGGAA
>JAFBJQ010000902.1:246156-265130 GCA_016785345.1 Trinectes maculatus
ATAGGCTGGTTGTTAAAAAGAGTGAACACGGCATCAACAGTGACACCTTGGAGTTTGAGGTGTTGTCATGCTGTGAGACACACGTCTCTGTTAAACTGGTCTACTAACGTGTCGTTTCCGCAATCTGTTCTATTGTTTGCTCGATGAAAAGAAGGGAAAGTGACTTCTTTTTTTTTTTTTTGGGTCAAATTCGGCAAACATCTTTTTGTTCTTGTGTTCTTTTGTGTCTGAGCTGGGGGGGAAAAAAATAAATCTGTCCTGCTGCTATTTTTGGAAATGAAAGAAAATGTGGACTCCTCTAACAGAACAACACAGGGGGGTGGTGCTCATGCCGGCTGGTGCACAGGACAGCGGGAGGAGTGGAGAGGGATGGTTGGGGTGGTGGTGGTGGTGGTGGTGGTGGTGGGGGGGGTGAGACGGACATCTCTGAACCGTAAACAGTGATTTAATGTTCATTTAGGTGCTTATGATATGCTAATCAACAGTGGTTCCCCAACATCGCTTACTCCACCTCTAATTGCTACTGCTGGTAGGTCCATAACCTGGAGCTGGATTAATCACATCTCATCAGCTGGAGGTTGTAGCAGTATGTTTTCCAGGCATCTGGAAAAGGCATCTCTCCGACGCTGCTCCAAGTATTGGTGCACTCAGTTATTTGTGCACTAAACAGTTTTTCAATGAGCTACGAGTGACTACTACTCAGAACGTGTAATACAGTTAATGGTGTGGTATTGCCTTGTCTGTAATGCAATCTCTTGTTTTTGTTGACATGTTGGTAGTTGCGTGTAATAGTGGATGATAGTTTTACTTTGATTTGGTTAAATCGTCACAAAAACAGCTGGTGTTTTGTCTTTGCTGCTCTTATTGTTGCAAATTGATTTTTTTTTTTTTGATTGGTTGTAAATCACCTCGATCGATTTTCACATTTACGCTTCTGACAATGAAGAAAAATAGGGCCCTCAAAAAAAAAAAACGCTTTACCCAGCCTGTTTTCAATTATTCCAACTGTAGACGTTTAAAGTCTGTGTCTCCCAGCACCCAAGACGGTAATGAGGTTCACTTGGCTGCAAAAAAAAAGGAAAAGAAATCCAAGAAATGAGGAAATAGAGTAAGACAGATGAGGAAATGAGATGTCGTCGGATTGGAGGAGAGATGGGACCTGAATAGCAAACAGGGAAGTGTGAGAGAAACACGGCCGCGCAAAAATAAAACTTCAAAATCTCCATCTAGCATCGAAATTCAGTTCATGCATTTTAATATTTCCAAGAAGAACACAGACCTAACTCGCCTTGATTCCTCTCTGCCGGCTCACATGCACAAACTATGCCTCCTCGCAGGAGAGTTGTGTGGGAGCGTGATTCTGCATCCATTCTGTTTGTCGCGCGCCACCTGCTCCTGAGAGTTTCATTATTTGCGTGTGCCGGTGTCGCTGCATGTCGCCGTGTCAAATCCATTACCGCACACACTTTTGCAGATATTTCCCAGATGCAAACAATATAGCACCAGTAACCAGCGATTCCCACAGGATTGTTACCTGTGGCAGAAGCTGACCGGTGCAGGTGGGGGTGTGGGGGCCATGCTGAGCAATGACACAACTTTGGCAAAACAAATGAAAGTATATACATAAAAATTTATACATAAATTTGCCAAACATGTTGTGAGCACTGCAGACACACACCGAGTCAGCCACACACAAGTCAGTACTAATGCAACACACTGGCTACTCGCAGAGTTAAACAGAATGAATATTTAAACATGATGGAACAGAAATAGTATCATTGCGTTCCCTAGAAATAGTCCAGCGAGGGAAAAATCAACATTTAAAGTTGCAATAACACACAGTATTCAGTGGTGGAAATATCGCCTCCATTTATACCGTGCCTTTTTTTTTTTTTGTCAAGATGAACTTCAGTGTTGGCTTCACTGGAGTGCGAAGAGCCGTCTGTGAGGTTGCTGGTTAGGAGAATGGGTGAGGAAGACATGTGACAGCAGGGCAAGAAGCTGGAACTAATACACAGAGCTAAAGGCGCGCGATAGCTATGATCTCATGATGGGTGCCTCAGCATCATTTATCAATATGAGATGAGACCCATCCACCCCTCATTTCAAAACTTTTGGTCAAAGTAGGTCAAAGGTCAAAGTAGGTGCAGTTAACACAGGATTAACAATGCAGCAAGTGGCCAGTAAATATGTGATTATCTGAGGTAAATGAATAATTTATAGATTTTTTTTTTTTAATATCTTTTTCCAGGGATGGTGTCAAGGCTTTCCTCTCCGGAAATCTTGTCATAACCACATTTCGACAGCGGCACCATCCGAAGGTCTGATCCTCTAATTACAATTTTGAGCTGAAAATCACAAGTCAGGGAGGGAGTGGGTCGTGAAAATAATCTCCCACCGCACTAATTAGCACTCGCGCTGGTTTTTGTCAATCTTCTGTCTCCCTTCACTTTATCTCCTCCGCCGTTAATCTCATTTGATGGTTATCGTATGAGAAAGGTGTAAATTGCTGCTCAGAAGCCATCTCAGCAGATTCCCCATCACTATCGCCCCTTCATCTTTCAATCAGCTCCCATCCCTTGTTGCTTATCCTCGGCCCGACTCCTTTCATCTCCGTGGGGAAAACAGGATGTAATCACCAGCTCTTGGCGCAGGGAGGAGGACACGGCACACACAGCAGGTGTGTGTGTGTGTGTGCGGGTGTGTGTGTGTTTTCCCTTATGCATAAGCTTAGTGATATGAATTCAGTAACTATAAGGCCAAACTGAGGCGACGGTGATGGTGCATGTGCATCTGAGCTTTTGTGTATGTGTGTGCGCATGCTAATGTTCACGTCCGGCCAGAGCAAGCGTTAATGAGGCAAGGGCTTCTGCCAGTTTTTTTTTTTACCTCTTCCTCTTTTTCCTCCCTCACTCTGGAGGAAAAAAAACACACAATCACACATTAATGGTCCACCAGGAGGGTGCGAGAAAGCGAGAAGCAGCAAAATGGGGAAAGGATAGCGATGGGAGGCGAGAGAGAGAGAGAGAGAGAGGGAGGGAGGGTGGCTGCAGAGAGAAATGTAATAATTGGCCAGCGTGGGCCTGAGAAAGACAAAGCCACAGGAGGATTGATGAACCAATGGTCAGATACAGCAGACGACACGAAGCAAAGCGTGTGAAAAAAGCAGTCCCCTCACTCGCCTGCAGGGAGACGGAGGAGGGTGGGTTCACTATAGGCCACATATTCCTCCTCTCTAGACGCCTTCACTCTCTGGCTCCATAACGCCAGCCTTATTTATCTTTCTTTTTTTTCACACTCGTGGTTTTAATTAAAGAGAAATGAGAGGGACAGTGTCCTGAGAGGGGAAACACAGGGAGGGGATTGGTGTTGTTGTTGTTGTTTATCATTAAATTGCTCTCATAATGAGAATCGAATGGGGGCCGGCGCTCTGTTATTATGCTTCTTGGCAGGCTGTCGCGTGCCCGTGTCTGTGTGTGCGAGCAGCCACTATAATCATGTGCATGTTCATCCCGAGTGGCCAGTACACGCTGGAAGAGAGCTCGCCGCCCTCCAGTGAGGAGAGGCGGCCGCAAGGTAACTGGCGAAAACCACAAGTGCACAGACGCAGACACCGTCGCTGCCAGGTGCGTTCAGGTAATTGTCAGTGTGGCAGGCGGGCGGTTGGCGGCGTAGTGAGGGAGCGCTGGGGAGAAAATGAGGAGCGGCCTCCAGGTGGAGTCAGTTTGCCTGAGGGTTTGGCTCAATATGTGGCGTCGTTGTTTATCCGATTTATTCCGTCCCCGCGGACGACTTTGCGTTCTCCCAACAGTTCCACTGTTTGCTTCTTCTGCTCGCTCGCCTCGTCCCACTGCCTCCCTTCATCCTCATTTCCAAATCTCTCTCTCTCTCTCCCCTCTATCTTTTCTATCAAATTACTCACTGCATCGCCATCTGTCCCCCCCACCCCCCAGAGGCTGCAGCATCACCACGATTTAATCCTCCAACAGGTCTACTCCAAGAGAGACCAACAATCGCGTGTGTGTGTTTATCTTGCGTGTCTCCTGACAGAATCCTGATAGAAACCTGGACAGTATCGTCACAGTGATGAGATACTTTATATAATGGAGACACAGAGTGAGAGTGCAAAACAAAGTCCTGCACGGCGCTGCGCTTTCATATGCTGCATCAGTATTTGTATTGTTTCCCACCTGCCTAATCCAGTTACTCACAGATAATTCAATTAAGGCTCTTGGTCTAATGTGTATTGCTGAACTTACTGTAGTTTCAGTCCCGAGAGCAAATATCAGTATATATATACTGTATTGTATTTGTGCTTTGTAGTGAAATCTAGTACACAAATATATATATGGCATTTCTGTCTTGATTAAATCTTAATTGAAATGTAAGTACTTTAAGTGAAGATGCTCGAGTGAGCATTTTAAAGTAATCACTGTTTCGACGCCTGTTTTGATTCCATTATCACTGTTATGCATTACGTTTTTTTTTAGTCATGATACCACCTCACTAATAACATCCAGTCATTTTGTCTTGGTCTGTTTACATCTCATCATCAATTAGCCTTCATCAAGGGAAAATTCTTGCGGATGAAAATTTCATTAATTTAGTGAACTCAGCATGATTTGGTTACACTTGCTTGAATTTGGCCTTAAGTGATTAACTTGCACGCATTCATTTGAATCCAACACACACACCCGCACACACACACCCGCACACACACACACGCACAGCTCTATAAATGTCATTTCTCTGGTTGGAGTGTGACTAAGTGCATATCTGTGTTCTGTTTGCGTTGATATTGTTGACATTTAATGTTGTGAATAGGAACGTTGTGTATCTGTTCAGTTCGGTTTTGCACCACAGTGATAAAACTGGCCTGTGTTTTCATTTGCGACACCAGATGTTTGTTTTTACTGTACATAGCCCAGAGATGAGCTAAAGTTAGAAGCCACAAGTAGCTTCAGTTTATTTTTTTACACAACGACTAATCTCATAGTAATGATTTCCCACAGTTGTCACTGTTTTTCTCTTTATTCTCCACAGTATATTTCATTCTGTGTATGTTATATACAATAAATGATCAACTATTCTCTATTGAATATATTGACACTTGTTTATATTTCTGTATGTCTTAACCGATAATGAAAAGTGTGTGTCTGTGTGTGTGTTGGGTTTACGTGTGTATGAAAACAAGTAGATGTTTGTATTACATCCCCCTCCCCTCAGACCCCTGCCAGCTCATGAAAAATGAATGAGGGCCTGTGTGCATTCTGGACCGTGTGTGTGTGTGTGTGTGTGTGTGCGTGTGGACCAAAATGGGTTGATCAGCCATTCTGTCAGATCTTCTGCACAAGGACACAGACTGCATCCCAGCTGGAAAATAATATGTACGTGTGTACGTATGTGTGATGGAGAGAAAGAGAGATGAGTGATACAGAGAGAGGGTGATGGGTTGATGACGATATTTGTTAAAAAAAACGGTCTTATGTATTACTCATTGAAATATTTCCAACATTCACACATCTGTCTGTTTTCCGGCTGTGACAGAGAAGCAGTGAAATTTCCCCTGACGCCTCCTGTCGCTGCTGTGGCACTGATTAACCTTTCGTCCACTCCTCCTCCGCCCTCTCTCTTCGCAGAAGTGCAGCCTCTCGCAGAGCGGTGGCCAGAGTGGCAGAAGAGCACATGAAGAGGGTAAACGGCATCACAGCAACATCCTGACCACTAGCCTTGCTCCTGCGCCCCACCACACGCCCAGCGACCCAGCAAGCGGGCGCCAGAAGGAAGGAAACGTGCGGCCGCTCCTCCTGCAGGCATGGTAATACACTCGCCGTCTGCAGCTGCTGCTGTGTGTCTTGTGTGGCTGAAGTTGTGCACATGCATACTAGTGGATCCGCACTTGAGTAATGAGACAGCCCCCAGACTGTGGGTGTTTAAGAGTTCAATCTGATAATCTCGCTCTTGGCGCGATAACGCGGCAGCGCGCGTGGGAAAAGTCAGAGGTAGATGCTGGATAAGAGCAGGTGCAGGGGGGGGGGGAATGTATAGCTGTGTGTGTATGTGTCAGATGAGAAGTGTGCATTATCACCGAGGGGGGGGGGGAAGATGGAGAAATGAAAGCGAAAAGGAAGAGGAGGGAAATGAAGAGAAGGGGACTGTCATGGAGCGTGGTGATGAAAAGAAATAGAGTGGTGATTAACCAGAAAGAGAGAGAGAGAGAGAGAGAGAGAGAGAGTGATGATTTTAATTACTGTTGTTCATTCATGAGGCTTCATAGATGACTTCCTATTTATTTATTCTCTGCAATATTCCGATGTTCCTATAGAGGTATGGAATAAATGTATGACATCCTACCTGCATTTATAGGTTTAATGTTGAATAAACAAAATAATAGATGACCAGTTTTCATTAGCGCTATCATAATGCTGAGTTGCAAGAACGAGGACGAGCGAGAAAGAGAGAGAGAGAGAGAGGTGGAGGGAGAGAGTGACAAGTGGGGGCAGATGAGAGCATTTAGACATAAATGATGCAGAGGAACATAAGAGATGAAAGTGAGGGGCAGAAAACTGAAGGAGGTGAAGAGCTAAGCGAGAGAGAGAGAGAGAGAGAGAGAGAAACAAGGGATTGATTAATGGTGTTGGCCTGTGACGGCGGGAGCCTCTTCCCATGAGGTGGGAGCAGAGCAGAAGATGTGCCGCTATAAAGTCGAACAAGAGGAGGACGGGGGAAGAGTGTGGAGGAGGAGGAACGACTGAAGGGAGGAGGAGGGGAGGAAGGAAGGGAGGAGAGGGGGAGGAGAAAAATGAGTGACAGAGAGATTGAAGGAAAACAGGATGTTGCTGAAGGTGCTGAGGTTGGACATTGCAGAAGGGGGTGAATGGTGGAGCTCATAAATAACCCAGGGTAATGAGACAAGTGCCTGTGTGTGTGTGTGTGTGTGTGTGTGTGTGTGTGTGTGTGTGTGTGTACTGTGAGCAGTCCCCTGTTGTGGTGATGCAGCAAATACCGTGGATGACCTTGGCAACTGTGTCTCCGCATAAACCGCGCAAACAGCAATTTTAGCGGCTCAACTCGGAGCTCTTAACGTTTCATGAAAACGCATCCCCGCGGCGTTTTGTCCGCGTCATCGCCGCGCGTTCACGTGTCATCATTAGCTCGCTGCTTAACGTCTGAGGTTCGATCTCAATCTTCTACACGACATCGACTTTTTTTTTTGGTACCCAAATAAGATTGGGATGTTCAGTATTATTATTTGTTGATTATTATTATTTTCAGAGTAACTATCAAACGGCCAGGTATTTTGAACAGGGTTTGGTGTGACGTGGCTTTAGCTCTACCTGTCACAGGCGTCTTCAGGACTGGAACACATGGAAAGACTTGGCTCTGGAGAGCAGTGGCAAAGCGATGAGCGCTTAACTCTGCAATCACCTCTGGGCTTCCCAATGTCACCCTCGGAGTCGTCCTCCGCACGCTGACTGACAAACAGACAGGAATTATGAATGCTCCGCTGTAGGCCGGGGAGACTCGTTCATCGGCTTGATGGATGACAGCAGACCCGAGATGAATGTCATCCGCGCCGATACAAGACGAGCTGGGAATCTCGGGAGAAATATTGTCCCGTGTCCCCGTTGTGGTATGTTTTATCAGTGCAGCGGTGACGGCCTGCAAAAACAAAGGCGACTTTTGAGGATATTTGCTAATATAGTGTGTAATTGTGCCCCTGTGGTCATTGAAAATACAGAGAGAGAGAGAGAGAGAGAGAGAGAGAGAGAGAGAGAGAGAGAGGGCAATAAAATAGGAGAGTGGATTCTGACCTGCCAGGCAGAGTGCAGATAAATCACTGTATGAATTTTTAATGAAATCTCCTCTAGGCTGCTGGATGATACTGAGAAGGCACTTTTCTTTTTTCAGTTGTCACATCGCTAGCTTGCCCCCCCCCCCCCCCCTTTTTTTGAGCATCAAGATTTTTCTTTTAACTCTTTTAACTCAGTTTCATGTGGAGCTGCAGATGTGGGACGCCTCTCAAACTTCTTAACATGGGGTTTGTATGGTGGTTTATAGGCGGCGGTTTGTTTTGGTTGTCGGCGTCAGTGCAAACAAACCAGTTTTTCTCCTGCGGCTGGCAAAAAAAAAGAAAAAAAAGAAAACGTGTCTTTTTGTTAATGTTCCTCCATCTCCTGCAGCTCCCACACCTCTGCTGCACTGACGCTTTCTGCACATCCTTATCCTCTCATTCCCCTGTTACACCTCGTGTCGCGTGTTCTCAGCACACACCTGACTTATTCATGATTTTAAAAATGACAAATTTACAGGTAGAGTTGGTGAAAGGAAACGCTTGCCCAGCAAAGACACAAGGGTGTAGAGTATCGCCCTTGTCCTTGGCGTTGGGTCATGTCATTGAAAGCAGATGGCCACGGAGAGAGAGAGAGAGAGGGAGTGAGACAGGAAGAGAAAGAGACAGGCATCAACGGAGAGGAAAGTCAGTGGTTTCTGCTGCTTCTAAAATGAAGTGGATGCCACTGACAGGGCATTTGTCTAACCATAACACCATGAAGTCAATGGGTTTCCTGCAGCGCATTAGGGACCTGGGGGGGGGTGTGTGTGGAAGTAATGGACATAATGCGTCTGGGTGTATGTGTGTTACACACTATCATTTTTGATTGCATGGGCTTTTTTGCACACGTGTTGGATAGGTGTTTCCATGTGGTGTTCAGTGTCGTCGTGTGTGCACATCCGTTCAGTAGTGTAAATGCTGTGTAATGTGGTTACGTAACTCGTGGCTGCCAACCAGTTGGCCTCACTAGACCGTGAAATGGAATGTAATTGGTGCGTGTGTGGTCTAAATGCACCACGCAACAATGGCATACGAAGGCATACATGCATCTACATACACACACACACACACACATGCACAGAAAAAAAAATTCAGTCATATTTTTTGTGTGTCCTTCATACTGATTCGATATATTTTATACTTATCAATAACCTAATATGAGAATGCTGTATTGCATTGGAAGACGCGGCTGTGATGATTCTGACCCGTAAAGAGATGGACTGAACTGGATCTTCTCTTTGGGGGATCAGCATTAGGTCAGTGTGCTGAAATTAGACGGTTAAATTTATGTTTGTGACAGGAAAGGTTGCTACAGGCATCTGGCTGGAAAACCACTGGAGACCCAACCATCATTTATGATTTATCTCTCTCTCTCTCTCTCTCTCTCTCTCTCTCTCTCTCTCTCTCTCTCTCGCATGTGCTCACACGTGAACTGCTTCACTGTGTAACCGACCTCCAGGCCGCGCGGAGGTCACGGCGGAGTCAAGGACGAGCGTAGTGTTCTCGAACAGATTGCGCATGAGTCTTTGTGCATAAGTGTGTATCTGTAAGACTCACACTGATCGCATGCCAAACCACTGAACACACAAAAGTGAATGAATAAAGCCAAATCAATAAATGAGACCAATAACACACACATATACACATATACAAATAATTTTGTATGAACTCATTTAGCATTTAGCATTTAGCTTTTGCATCTATAATGAAATTTCCTTCAAACCAACTCACAAATCAGTGTGAATGATGCATCAGTCCCTGTCTCGGCCACACTCACTTACTCATCGCATCATTAGTCTAAATATCATAAATCGGGGGAGGGGGGGGCACACATGCTGGCCTCAGGGGTGGGGGGGGTCGATTCCTGTCAGGGAGTCCTCCTTAACCGCCGTGATTTACATGGTGATCAGAGCGACAGGGCAACACCTCCCTCATGGTCGGCTCGTGGCGACAAACATGCACATAGATACATAGACGCGCTCCTCGCAATGTGGTTTATGGCTGCAGAAGATCGCATTAGCCACGCATCATAAAACCTGCGACTGTTGGTCTGTTAAACACTGCTCTGAGAAGACACACAAGTATAGCGATGCGCAGACACACACACACACACACACGTGCACGCTGATACAGATGCGCATTCAGTACACATGCTGACAGTTATTACTTTTTTATGCCATGCTTTTCACTTGATATAAAATATAACATTTACTCTCTACGGAGAAAAATGCACTCTACTGCAGTTGCTGACAGGGAATATTGCTAATACCATGTTGCAGTGCAGTGATTTTTTTTTTTACCCCCAGTAGTTTGTTCATTATTGATTGAATAGAAAATTATTTTATGAATATAAAAATATAAATATAAAAATATCATCACAGCTTTTTGTTCAACAAAACCCAAGAATAACATTTTATCAAGCATACTGAGAGAGACGTCGTATTTTAGTTATTTATCAATTCATTAATTTTCAGCCAATCAAGAAAACTATTCTGTAAAACTAACAATATTTTACGAATAAAGATTTATTGAAAACAAAATTTCAATATTGAACGCCTGAAGAGGCCATGCTCTTCATAATAACCTGTGCACGTAAAGGTAAAATGAATGCAAACATTGTTTGCATAATACAGTTATACTGTTCTTTCAACGTGTCAGTCTGTGCCACTGTAGGTTTCCTTGCCAACGTGTTGCTTGCCAGTGTGAGTGAAACCTACCAGCCTACCTGAACCCTGCCAAATGTCTGTGCCGCACTCTACACACTGAGCGACACGGGCCGTGAGGCTGCAGTGACTGTAATGTGCTTGTCCTCGATTCTGTTGATGGCTTTATCTCACTCACTCTGGTGAAAGAGAACGCCACCAGTTCAATTAGGAACGGGATGAAGAGTGTGTGTGTGTGCGTGTGTGTGTGTGTGTGTGTAGGTAGGTGGTCCTTGGATTTCAAGTAGATTGATAGTAGTGCTCAAGCTACCCTATCCATACTACGCCGAAAAGGTCATCTCTCTCTGCTGTGTGTGCGTGTGTGTGTGTGTGTGTGTTGTTATCATGCCTGGTTTGTGTTTCCCTTTGTGTGTCTGTGTGAGGAGAATAAAGGGAAATGTGGGTTTCAGAGATAAGCAGGTCCACTCGTGTTGAACTGGGTTAGGGAACTGGAGGCTTCAGGCCCTCCAGCACCGTGTGATATCACCGGATGTTTGAAAATCATCCCTCGCATTCCAGTTACTGCACATTTAAACACAAGCTTCGTTGCGGACACAATTTTTGATGGACTCAAAGGGAATGCAAAATCGTGAAAGAGCATAACACATGGTTTAAAACGAACTACAGTGTGAACCTGTTGGACTCTCCCACGTCACTATAACGTGTGGTCTCATCTTTATCCAAGTCATGAGTGCAGACAAACACAATGTGCTGAAGCTAATAACACAAAACAGTTATTATCTCTGCGGACACACCCATCAAGCATTCACAGTGTTGGTGCAAAAAAGGGAGTGAATGCTTTGGCATTTCATTAATAAGTTGTTTAAATGGTTTTGTCAACAATAGGTAAACACACAGGTTCGGTCAGTGGCTGCCCATCAATTAGTTTGTAATTAACGGTCAGATGTTTAATTATTCTCGAACACAAAGTGTTTTTCATTTACCTTTAAGCCGCATAAACAACCGACCACATTGCTGTGTCACGTGACACAACCCAAAAAAAAAGAAAATGTAATCAGCTCACATACAGATTGTCAAGCGTTATCATATGAATGCACAAAAGCTCCGGGCCCCATCTGGGTGGTTTTAATTTGTCGAGTGCAAATCATCAAATCCTTCGTTACACCTGCTCCTCTCCCGCATCTTTTCCTTCACCCTCCGTTGTCTCCCCTGGCCCCGTCCTCAAGCCCGCTTCTGCGCAACGTTGTTTACTCAACTCCGCCATAACCCACTTTGATGAATGCCCCTCCTCCTCGTACCACTCCGACGGTGGGAAGGAGCAAATGGGAAAGGTTAAAGAGCGGCTATGAATTCCCAGGGCCAGACTGCGTGATTGAATTAGTGCAGGTGCAGAGGACAGGAGGGTGGTGTTCAGATGAATTTCTGATAGCGGTGTGTACATGCGCGCATACAAGCGTGTCAGGGTCAGTGCCAACTAATGGGAGCTGTCTGCGAGTTAAGAATTGATTCCTCCCCCCTACAGGAGATACGTCTGGCCAAACACTGCACACACACACACACACACACACACACACACACACACACACACACACACACACAGCTCTCCAGCATGGCTCGGGTGAATGTCTGTATGTTTTATTGTCGTTGTTTTTATTATTTTGGCTACGTGATGGAGAGGAGTCTGTCCCCGACAGGGACGCCGAGGCTCGATTTGATGGATTAAAGCTCGGTGTGTTTTCAGACGCCTGTCTCCATCACTGCTGGAGATAAATGTGGGGTGTCTGTGTGTCTGTGTTTGGGTGGGTGCTTGTGTACAGGTAGTACAGGAGTACGTGGCTGGTTTTAAATTTTAATCGCATGAACAACATCTGATTGATTTATGATTGTTTTCCTTGTTCTTTCAGAGGTCCTTCCGTTCCTTTAGTAACGATGACCGCCATGTCATGGCAAAACACTCCACGATCTACCCCTCCTCTCAGGAGCTGGAGGCCGTTCAGACCCTCGTGTCCACAGTTGAGTGTGCGCTTAAACACGTCTCTGATTGGCTGGATCAGAGCACTGGCGACGTCGGCAGCCAACCGGCAGACAGCACAGAGGAGGACGACCCTGGCGATGAGCCTCGTGATGAAACTTTGCAATCTACTAACAGTTACAGGTAAATCTTTATGATTCTTTTTTTAGAAATGTTTCACTTCTTCTCGTTAAGGTCTTAATTTGCCCTGTCAGATATCATTTAGCATTGTTAACGAGTCAAATCTTTGAATCACAGTCACTTCCTGTAGATTACCTAAAGTGTTCAACAAAATTCTTTTACGCAAAAAGTTTTTTTATGATGTTATTCTGGTTTTATTTTTGACAAACATACTGGCAACGTCTTTTGAATGGAAATCCTGCCTGCACGATCGTTTGATTTAATAGCTGTGTTATTAGCAGTGGCCATTAAGTGAATCGTTTACGTCTGTGTTCACTGTGATGGTTCTTGGACCACAGGGAGCCCAGCAGTGGCGGCGTGCTGTGTGGCGTGATGAGGATCGGCCTGGTGGCCAAAGGCCTCCTGATCAAAGGCGACATGGACCTGGAGCTGGTGCTGATGTGCAGAGACAAACCCACACAGACACTGCTGGACACTGTCTGTCACAATTTACCCACACAGATCGAGGTTAGAGACACAAACATGGATGCCTGACCGACACTATGATCCGCACACAAATAACATGCAAGATGTATTTGGCATCCATCTAAAATGTCGGAAGCAAACGTATTCAGACAAGCGTCCACATTTCTGTGACACTTTCTGAATTTGCCACCTCTTGTTGGTTCTTGCCGTGTGTGTGTGTGTGTGTGTGTATAAGTGTAGGCAGGCGACAGCAGTATCGCTGAGTGAGAAGTTGAGAAGTGTTTCAGTATGTATGAGTCATGTGTGATTAATTCTCTCGTCAGCGCCATCAGTGTCATGTTTCCTCATTAACAAGTCATGGCGCACAAGCTGAGCTCCTGACATTCATGCACACACACACACACGCACACACGCGAGGTACAAAACACTTGACACATTAACAGGCGCAGACACGCAGGACATATTTTTAACCATTTTAATGACTCGTTTGCACAAGTCGGTGTTTTTGCTCATTATATCGAGTGGAAAAGATCGTTAGGGACATTTAAAAGGCTGTTTTGACACATTTCAAAATAAAAGGTATAATAGGCTCATCGAGACGTTTTTTTTTTTCATGCATGATTTTGATGAAATAATTTCACGTCTGGAAGCAGCAGCGGGCTGAGGTACACCGTCGGCTATTGTCCGTCTGTATGTTGTGTTCATGTCGCGACCTTGGCCCCTGACCGTCCAATCATGTCCCTTTGACGCACGACAGAAGCTGACGGAAGAGAAATATGAGGTCACAAGCTCCTTGCCCGAGGCAGCCATCTTGGTACAAACCACAGCAGAGCCCAAACTCACACTGAAGATCACCCTCACGTCACCGGCCATGAGGGGAGACGAGGTGGAGGAGGAGGAGGAGGAGGAGGAGGAGGAAGAGGAGGAGGGGGAGGAGGCGGTGGAGAATGGGGAGGAAGGGGAAGTGGAGGAGGAGGAGGAGGAGGAAGCGCCGGAGGAAGAGGAAGAGCAGGAGAGGATGAACGGGCAAGGTAGGAAAAGACTGGCACGTGTGTACACATGTTAATTTGTACTGGTGTGTGTGTGCGTGTGTGTGCATGTGTGTGTGTGTGTGTGTGTGTGTATGTTTTTATTTCTGTAAACCCGAGTTATGACCTGATTAACTGATGCTGAAACAGGACATGACAGGTACAGGGCACACATACCAGAGCTGCCTGTAGTTCAGTCTAGTAACAATCCTCCATCCCCGACCCCACCTGGTTTCACGGGAAGCAGGAACTGCTTCTAATTGGTTGTGGGCGGTAGGATGGAGGAGCGAGGCCAGCAGGCCAGTGAAATCAATAAGCCAGCGGTAGCAAGCCGGCCATCCATCCTGTGGCTCTCGTCCAACTAGACACTCAGGTCTCGGAGAGAGATGAGAGATAGCGCAAAGGTTAGCCGTACATCACGCCTGTCTAGGAAGTGCCGGAGGAAGAGGAAGAGCAGGAGAGGATGAACGGGCAAGGTAGGAAAAGACTGGCACGTGTGTACACATGTTAATATGTACTGGTGTGTGTGTGCGTGTGTGTGCATGTGTGTGTGTGTGTGTGTGTATGTTTTTATTTCTATAAACCCGAGTTATGACCTGATTAACTGATGCCTAAACAGGACATGACAGGTACAGGGCACACATACCAGAGCTGCCTGTAGTTCAGTCTAGTAACAATCCTCCATCCCCGACCCCACCTGGTTTCACTGGAAGCAGGAACTGCTTCTAATTGGTTGTGGGCGGTAGGATGGAGGAGCGAGGCCAGCAGGCCAGTGAAATCAATAAGCCAGCGGTAGCAAGCCGGCCATCCATCCTGTGGCTCTCGTCCAACTAGACACTCAGGTCTCGGAGAGAGATGAGAGATAGCGCAAAGGTTAGCCGTACATCACGCCACGTGCCACGGCGAGATGGAGAAGCGCGCTCGTATTTTCTCTCCTCGCACACACACACACGCACACGCACACACGCGCACACACATCCAGGAAGAGGAGGCACACAAACACGTGCTTTTGTACCTGACGGATAGAGACACCAGTCACACTAGACGTGTGTGCTCGTTTGAGATTTTATCAGGTACCACCGGAGGCTGGAGGCTGCCGGGTGCGAGGCGCTTCGTCGAATACGGTTCTGAGTGTAAGACTCTCGCACGTTAACGTGTGAATAACACCTGCACAAATACCGGGAACGCTTTTTGTCTTCTTTTAAAATCTTCGTGCTAACAATCTGATTATCTGTAGAAATACTCATTATTTCACAAATCACAAATTTCACTGAGGCCACTGGTCACAGAGGGCAGGAGGGAGCTGTGCTGGTAAACTAGAGGCGACGCAATAGGGAGACCTTTTTTTTTTTTAATGAGATCCGAGGAGAAGACTGCATCAGGAGCACAGGAGAAGATCATGATTTTAAAAAAAGAGTGTTGTCGAGTTAGGGAGTGACCAGCACTGCATCTGAACAGTGGGAGCACAAGAGAGAGGAAAAAGTCTATAATGATCCACTAACAGCAGCAGAGTTTTCCCACACGGATAGACCCTGACATACCTCACACCACACCAACACAACATATTCATACATATATATATATATATATATATATATATATATATATATACATCGCACAAAAATACACATTTACGCCATTTCATATTAGTTTCAGCCTCACACCTCTAGAGGGAAAGGATTTTCTCTACTACGGGAGAGCGACGAGGAAATATTTACCTCGTTTGTGTTTTCAAAGAGACCCAAAGGGCTATTTGTGTGTTTTATTTAGGCCCCGCGCATAATAAACACTATATGGACGCCCCATGTTGCCGCACTCCTTCATACACGGCTCCATCTGATTCACCGCAGGCTTTGTGTTGATTCTCCCGGCGGCCAACTGGGGGCAGATGTTGTAACTCGGCCAGTGTTGGTGCGTTGGGCGACATGAATCAAACACTTAGATGGAAAAGTGTGAGGATGCTCCTCTCTGACCAGCCACGACGCTCCGACTAAACCCTGCCTTGATTCCTTCTGTGTTGCGTGTGTCTCACACTGGATCAAACTATCTTTTTTTAAAGACTCTTTTTTTTTTTTTCTTTTCAGTTCTCCTTTAGGAGCGCTTGATTCTGTGTTTGCCCAGACAGGGTGTTGAATTGCTTTCTCTGCACCATTTCTTTACGAGCCTGTGAAATCAAGTGCACCTTGCCAAAAATAAATAAATAAATAAATAAAAATTCTATTTTGACTCCTGCCTGGTGCAGACTGGATCAAAATAAATACAGTCCTCTTCAAATACATAAAGGCGAGATTGATTTGCCTTGGTGGGCACAGTGAAAATCTTGATAATGCCCACACACAGTAAATCAAACACTCCTTAGGTATTTGTGTGGCGTATGTTTGTGGGGGGCTCTCCATCCCATAAAGTTGTCTCCTCTCCTGTGACCCCGGTCGCTCGCCGCTTCACTGTTTTATAAGTGTAACACACGGTGTGTGTAACCTTCAGCACACTGACGTAGAAGAAGCAGTGCGTCCTTGTCAACGCGATGCAGTGAACGTGTGTTGCACTGATCATTGTGTTGGTAGTGACGCACACCGGGGCATCGTCACAGCGCTTTCTACCAGAAGAGGAACAACTGTATGGCATGAAAAGCACCTTGTGCGTACCAGAGTATCCATGCATGTGTGTGTGTATGTGTATGCACTCATACGCGACGCCACGTGTGTTTGCATACCTCCACACGCGCAAAAAAAAAGAAAAAGAAAGAAAAATGCAAACACACACACTTGGACGTGACGTGTGTGTGTTTCACATTCTCTGTTATTGGGTTGTTATTGTTTTGTGGCAGTGTTGGGTGCTGCTGCGCACAGAGTGGAGGCTGAGGAGGAGGAGGGGGAGGTGCTGGATAGACACAGATGTCTGCTGGCCCTGGCAGCGCTGCGACACGCCAAGTGGTTCCAGGTCGGCACCCACTCACTTCCTGTCTTCCTGCCCGATGCTTATTGTAGCCTGACGATCCATCCGCCGCAATTACTGCGCACACTTAGCTGTCAGCTGACACTGTGGGCTTTTATCAGACCCACTCACTTTACGCTGATCCAGAAGTGCCAAAGAACCACATTTTTTTATTATTGACATCAATTTTAATGAATAATAAATGCTTTTAATTAACTACAGTTTCTGTGATAATTAAAGGCCGTTTGATTTGATTAATGTGGGTTTTTTAAAAATGTTTTTAAATCGTCCCCTGGGCAAATTCCAGGATGAACGGCCAAATATTAAATGGCACGTCAGCATTACTTATTAAGAATATAAAAGGTATCATTAGGCTACAAAAGCAATGGTTGATACTTGTTTTTTTCTTTTTGGCTATTATGTGAACCTGCCTGCTCTGTATAGTTTGTCAGTGCCTCCCTTTGATTCCCCCCCTCCCCCATACCCTTCCCCATCTGTCTCCCAACTCACTTATCGTACTAAAACATTGTACAAGTTAGGATTTGTATACATTGAGACAAAAAAAAAAAAAGAGATCATGAAGACATAGTTTTTGAAAAGAGTATTATATCTCTGTGGGGCACAGGGAGATGCTCAGGCAGATACAGTCCCTTCATTATTGTGGTTTTGCAGTATAAAGCAGGCTGTTGTTTATATGTTTGCACAAACACAATTTCTCCTGCGCTCAGTCTGTTTCTGTTTAACCCCCCTGCTTACCTCGCTCTGCCTCTCCCAGGCTCGAGTGAACGGGCTCAAGTCCTGCGTTATTGTCCTCAGGATACTCAGAGACATGTGCAATAGACACGCCGTCTGGGAACCTCTCAAAGGATGGGTGAGTGTGTCACTGTAATTCTCTCGCTGCGAGTGTTTCTCTCGTAAAACAAGAACAAAAGCACTACCGCTACCTTTGTTTCATATCACAGCATATTGAATTTTACATAAAGATGCCTTCAGCATTGTTAGTAAGTTGAATGTGTTTAATTTGCATATCGTAGGTGTAAACTTGTGTATTTACTTTCCATTGGTTGTATGTTCATCTGTGTTGTATTTGTGTGTGCGTGCTCTTGCAGCCCTTAGAGCTTATCTGCGAGAAGGCAATTGCCACCTGCAACAGGCCTCTGGGGGCAGGAGAGGCCCTGCGCCGCGTCATGGAGTGCCTGGCCTCAGGCATACTGCTACCAGGTATGCTACCGGGAATGTGTGTTCATGCAGATTCCGGGCATTTCTGATGAGCAGGGCTGGGAAATATTCCCAATTAGTGCGGAAGATCAGATGCACCCAGGCTGCGGTTGCCACATTTCTGACATGATTGTGTTCTGAGAGAAAAGATGTGATTCGTGACCCAGCAGAGGACAGCTCGTTAAAGGAACATACCAACATTTTATACCAAACTAGCAAAATTACAACACCACTTTCACTTCTCCCAAAAACAAACCTGTACAGTTTCATAGTCAGTGGGTCCTGTTTTCATTCTGTTTTTTATTAATAAATTCTGATTCATAAAAATATGACTGCTGGGTGATTCCTAGTCATAATATTTACTCTTATAGTGCTTTGTAAGCAATCCGCATGAACCCTTAGTGCTTTATATTTGTTCTGACCGTGTGCTTGCAACTATAGAAATTCCGCTCTCAGCTCGGTCCAACGTTGCAAAATTACCTGATAAAGCTCCGCAGCGACTTATAAACCCAACGTGACTCCGTCACCGTGTCAGATTACAACCATGGAGTCATAGGAGAGAGAGAGAGAGATCCGGTGAAACATTATACTAGAATATTGGACAATGACTACACATGTGAATCTGCGTGCGACCTGGTGGCAGGGGGAGGTGGGGGTTGGCAGATGGGGGGGGGGGGGGC